>CM071865.1:18872523-18916280 GCA_036759665.1 Gynandropsis gynandra
TTCGGTGCTCATCTGAAATTCCGTTATAAAAAGTTTGGATAACGTACCACTGCTCAAGTCCATGGTGTGGGCATGACTGTAGAAGATCCTTGAATCTACCCCATGCCTCAAACATAGTCTCTCCATCTCTGCATCTGAATGTTGTGATTTTCTCCCTCATCTGAATTGTCTTGCTCGGAGGAAAGAGCGTGATAGGAACAGTGTGCAGAGCTGATCCCAAGTGGTGATAGATCCCGCGGGGAGTGATTACAGCCCAGCTTTCGCTTTTCTCCCAATTGAAAAGGGAAAAGACGCAGCAAGATTGCATCCTCAGAGACTCCATGAATTTTGAACGTACCTGAAAGTTCGAGGAAATCTCTGAGGTGCTGATGTGGAAAGAGTATCAAGGTCGATGCACTCATATCGATTTTAGATCATTCTTTTAGGCATTATTTCTATCGACAACGGAGTGTTAGTGTGCGCTCTTAATCAGCAAAATAGGTTCGATTTCATACGATCTAATAATCCTCATAAAAAAGAAGTAAAGCATCAACTATACAAAGTATGACCATCTGGATAGAGAGAATAAACGATAAACTAGCCTAGCAACCTTGTCTAAACCCCCCACAAGCAACACTAGGATTCCCAAAGAATTACGACCTATTGTTTTTTCAGCCGACCAATAAGCTCTAACGCTTAGGAAAAACCTAGCTCAAACATGCAAAATTTCACAGAAAAGTTCGACTTCTTAAGTACCCTAGGTTCAGGGTTCATCTCAAAATGTGGCACCGGACAAGTGCCTGGGACGAATCTAACTCACGAAAGCAAAAACAAACTAAAAACTGCAAAATCAAAGAGAAAATGAAAGAAAATGAAACGAAATCACCTGACAAACGTGAGCTGCTCCCCCAGACTTGAATTGAACGGCGTCCTTGATGTGAAGCTCCGATGGAGGGTAAGGGAAGTGAAGTCACATTCATGGTGGTATTTTTTGTGTTTTTGTTTCTGTTTTTTAATTAACCGAGTCTTAAACTAAAAAAACTAAGAAAAATAGAAAACAAACAGCTGGGTTGCCCCCTAAAAAGCGCTTATTTAACATCTTTAAGCTTTGACGTCTCTATTCCTCATGCGTGCGCGATGGGTGGATCAGATAGGGGAATGGAGTTTCCGCTTTCGATCGGTTGAGCGGCTTGATAGAGCTTTAGGCGGTTCCCATTTTCTTTGAACATTTCGCTCAAATCACTCCATAGTTCCACTTCTCCATGTGTGAAGACTTCTCGTACTTGAAAAGGACTAGACCAACGAGACCGTAGTTAACCCGAGAAAAGCTTAGGATGAGAATTGAAAAGTAGAACTAAGTCACCTACCTAGAAGTCATGAGGTAAGATCTTTTTGTCGTGCCATCCCTTAGTGCGGTCGTCGTTCGCATTGTGGATCACTGTCACTGCTTCTTTGTTTGGCACGTCATGCACGAGATTCACCCATTTGCTGCTCGAGGTTGGATAAATGATATATGCATCAAAACGTTTTATGGTGTATTTGTCCATTACCTCTTTCAAGTGCAGGTGCAGCCTCCTTCTAGTTTCGGTGGAAGGTTCGTGACTATCTTCAGTAGAATTTCCGTGCGTACATATTGAAGATCTTATCCTCCTATGCTTCTTTATACGAGAGGATGGCTTTCTTGTCTCATCTGCACTCAAGTAGGCATTCATAACAACAATATATGCTTTATTGCATTCAATGTACTCATACCGAAGAGAAGTAGGAAGAGGTTCGGGCTCAAGTTTGGGCACCTTCTCCACTGCGAAATCAGCGCGTGTTTTGCGTGGTATCTCCTCACATGGGGCGTCTCTTAGTTCCTAAATGGTAATCATGAATTTCGTGTACAGCTCATCTTCCTCATCCGTGAGTCTTACGTTCCTATTAAACTTCTTCAAACATATCTCAAGAGGGTCGGAAATACTTACCCGATCGAGTGTATCATTCGCCGACTCGTCCAACAAATCAAGTCTAAAGCATGACTGTGTGAAGGAGGGTCCGTTCATGGAGCTGGACAAGTTGAACTCTATTGTCTCGTCTCCGACACGTAAAGAAAGCTTTCCTTGTTGTACGTCTATCATGGCACCTACAGTAGCTAAGAGAACCTAACCTATCAACTAGCAAGTCGAGAGCAAATTCGGCCTAATTAAGTTTTAAGTCTTCATCCTAGGTTCACCAAGACTACCCACGAGAAAGTAAATCGAAGGCAAACTAAACAAGCCACTGTAACTCTCTCCACCAAACAAAACTTCAGACAAATGCTAAACCTAGAACAAACGAGAATACTTGTTTCTTTTCAGAGCTTCTTTCCTTTTTTTTATTTTTATGTCTTATTTTTTTATTTTCTCTTTTCTTTTTTTTCTATTTTTCGTTATGCATACACACTAGGCTTCTAGGACGTCGGATTTGAAGGGATCCAGTCTCTACTTAGACCTAGACTACCGATGACGGTATACTTACTCATGCATCTCGTTCAAGAATGCAGTGGAGTAGGCGGCATTTCTATTGTGTCATACCCTTAGTACATAGAAAGATGATCGCCAACCCACCACTTAGACCCGAACCATCGAAAGAGTATCAAGGTCGATGCACTCATATCGATTTTAGATCATTCTTTTAGGCATTATTTCTATCGACAACGGAGTGTTAGTGTGCGCTCTTAATCAGCAAAATAGGTTCGATTTCATACGATCTAATAATCCTCATAAAAAAGAAGTAAAGCATCAACTATACAAAGTATGACCATCTGGATAGAGAGAATAAACGATAAACTAGCCTAGCAACCTTGTCTAAACCCCCCACAAGCAACACTAGGATTCCCAAAGAATTACGACCTATTGTTTTTTCAGCCGACCAATAAGCTCTAACGCTTAGGAAAAACCTAGCTCAAACATGCAAAATTTCACAGAAAAGTTCGACTTCTTAAGTACCCTAGGTTCAGGGTTCATCTCAAAATGTGGCACCGGACAAGTGCCTGGGACGAATCTAACTCACGAAAGCAAAAACAAACTAAAAACTGCAAAATCAAAGAGAAAATGAAAGAAAATGAAACGAAATCACCTGACAAACGTGAGCTGCTCCCCCAGACTTGAATTGAACGGCGTCCTTGATGTGAAGCTCCGATGGAGGGTAAGGGAAGTGAAGTCACATTCATGGTGGTATTTTTTGTGTTTTTGTTTCTGTTTTTTAATTAACCGAGTCTTAAACTAAAAAAACTAAGAAAAATAGAAAACAAACAGCTGGGTTGCCCCCTAAAAAGCGCTTATTTAACATCTTTAAGCTTTGACGTCTCTATTCCTCATGCGTGCGCGATGGGTGGATCAGATAGGGGAATGGAGTTTCCGCTTTCGATCGGTTGAGCGGCTTGATAGAGCTTTAGGCGGTTCCCATTTTCTTTGAACATTTCGCTCAAATCACTCCATAGTTCCACTTCTCCATGTGTGAAGACTTCTCGTACTTGAAAAGGACTAGACCAACGAGACCGTAGTTAACCCGAGAAAAGCTTAGGATGAGAATTGAAAAGTAGAACTAAGTCACCTACCTAGAAGTCATGAGGTAAGATCTTTTTGTCGTGCCATCCCTTAGTGCGGTCGTCGTTCGCATTGTGGATCACTGTCACTGCTTCTTTGTTTGGCACGTCATGCACGAGATTCACCCATTTGCTGCTCGAGGTTGGATAAATGATATATGCATCAAAACGTTTTATGGTGTATTTGTCCATTACCTCTTTCAAGTGCAGGTGCAGCCTCCTTCTAGTTTCGGTGGAAGGTTCGTGACTATCTTCAGTAGAATTTCCGTGCGTACATATTGAAGATCTTATCCTCCTATGCTTCTTTATACGAGAGGATGGCTTTCTTGTCTCATCTGCACTCAAGTAGGCATTCATAACAACAATATATGCTTTATTGCATTCAATGTACTCATACCGAAGAGAAGTAGGAAGAGGTTCGGGCTCAAGTTTGGGCACCTTCTCCACTGCGAAATCAGCGCGTGTTTTGCGTGGTATCTCCTCACATGGGGCGTCTCTTAGTTCCTAAATGGTAATCATGAATTTCGTGTACAGCTCATCTTCCTCATCCGTGAGTCTTACGTTCCTATTAAACTTCTTCAAACATATCTCAAGAGGGTCGGAAATACTTACCCGATCGAGTGTATCATTCGCCGACTCGTCCAACAAATCAAGTCTAAAGCATGACTGTGTGAAGGAGGGTCCGTTCATGGAGCTGGACAAGTTGAACTCTATTGTCTCGTCTCCGACACGTAAAGAAAGCTTTCCTTGTTGTACGTCTATCATGGCACCTACAGTAGCTAAGAAAGGTCTACTAAGAATAATGGGCACCCTAGCATCTTCCTTTATGTCAAGTACAACATAATCAGCGGGAATGCAAAGATTACCTACCTTGGTGGGAACATTTTCCACAATTCCCACCGGATATCTTACTAAACGATCCTCTCGAGTCGTAGAGACATCTTGGTAGGTTTGAGATCTCCGAAGTTCATCCGCTTGAAGACCGAATATGGCATGAGGCTCACGCTTGCTTCTAAATAACACAAAGCATTTTCAATGTCAATATTACCTATTGTGCATGGAATGGAGAAGCTTATGGGGTCCTTCAACTTCGGTGGTAGCTTGTTTTGAAGAATGACGTTGCATTCCTAAGTGAGTGCTACCGTCTCACTCTCTTCGATATGCCTATCCTTGGAAAGAACCTCCTTGAGGAGTTTGGCGGGTTTAGGCATTTTTCGGAGGGCTTCCTCAAATGGGATGTTGATGTCAAGCTTCTTGAGGCCCTCTATAAATCTGCCTACTCGTTATTTATTCTTGCTACTCACCAACCGTTGAGGAAATGGTATAGGAGGTTTGTACACCGGTGGAGCAACGTATGGTTTGTCCAAATCTGGTTCAACTGCTTCCATAATCGCGATGGTACCATTGCCTTTTCCATAGACGTTCTAGAAACTTGCTCTTGCTCTTTGGAGGGCGAGTGCTCAATCACATCACTGTTGCACAAGGTAATAGCGTTCATGTACTCTCTCGGGTTTGGATCGGGTTTTCCGGGAAGTTGTCCGAGATTCCGAGAGGATGAGGCAGCTTGCTGTGCTATGGAGTTTTTTAACATCTTCACATGTGTTTTGAGCTCATTGATTGCAGTCCCCATATCCGCATTGAATTTTTATTGAATCGATTGTTTCTTCCTTTGTTCCTTGATGAATTTAAGCATCACTGCCTCAAGGCTAGACAAGGAGCTTGAGGAGGTTAATGAGCTTGCGGAACTTGCTGGCATTGCTGGTATGGTTGTTGTCTTTGCTGAAATCCTAAATACTTCATCGGTTGAGTCGTTCGGTATGAGAAGTTCGGGTGGTTCCCCCAATTCGGGTTGTAGGTGTTCCCAAATTATGTGTTTTCTTGCTGATGGGCATAATTAATGTGTTCAATGTTCTCTTGCACCGTGCATTGATAAGCTACGTGTTTTGTATCTCCGTAATTCACGCAGTACATAGCGTTCACTGCATTGCTCGTTGCTCTGCTCTGATTTGGCTCATATAAACCTCGATTTTTGTTAGGCATACCTCTCGATGTGGACCACATAGTGAGGTACATGGCGAGGTTATCAATCAGATCGTATGCCTCCTCAACACTCAGATCCATTAACGATCCTCTAGCAGCGTTATCAAACGTCGTTCAGTATTCGTCTGAAATTCCATTGTAAAAGGTTTGGATAATATACCACTACTCGAGACCTTGGTGTGGACATATCTGTAGAAGATCCTTATATCTTCCCCACGCTTCAAACAACGTTTCTCCATCTCTGCATCTAAACGTCGTGATTTCTCCCCTCATCTGAATTTTCTTGCTAGGAGGAAAGAATCATGAAAGGAACAATGTGCAGAGCTGGCCCCAGTGATTGAACCAGCAGGAAGCGACTGTAGCCAAGTTTTTCGCTCGTCCCCCAATTGAGAAGGGGAAGAGACGCAATAAGATCGCAACCTCCGAGACTCTGTGTATCTTACTAGATAGCTCTAGAAAGTCTTTGAGGTGCTCATGGGGATCCTCGTGATTTCCACCCATGAATTGCTTCTGATAAAGCATGTTGATCATTGCAGGCGTAATCTCAAAATGCTCTCTTGCAACAGCAGGCATTCGTATGGCGGTTTGAACGTTGTTCATGTTTGGAGGAGGAGCTTTTGGTTCTCGCGCTTGAGGTGTGAGTTGCTGTTGCTGCAAATGTCCATGGTCGTTCAACATACCATTCTAATTATTCATCTCTTCTTTGACCTGACGGCACTGCGAAAGACAAACAAAAAGGATTTAGGTAGAAAGAACGAATGAAAAGAAAACAAAAAGAAAAACGAAACAAGTATGATTTTAGGTTCGAATCTAAGACGTATTGACAATAATCCCCGGAAACGGCACCAAAAACTTGATGCGTGTGTAGTACTCTAGGTGTCGATCCCACAGGGACTACGCAACACAACCTAAACTCAAACTACGAATCAAACTTGCAAACGAACGAAATATTGGTTTTAAGAATGAAATACTAAAAAAAATAAACTAACGAGTTCTTAACAGTGAGAAAAACGTTCTAGGAATCCGGTTTCACCACAAGACTATCGAAACCAACACTCAACTTATCTAATCATGCAATCCCAATCAAGTTATCTAAGGCGGACGATCCTAATATGATATCTACCCTCTCTCAAGGCATAGACACATGATCTAGTCAAGTTATCCCCTACTTTCATGGCTGACACCTTGAACTAGACCCATAAGTTCTATGATTCATCTGTTTAACCCTCAACCGCTACTACGCTACTTTCGTGGCCTAGCCTTGGTTGTTCTATAACTGATTATCCGGAATTATAATTCTCCTTTCGGTCCTTCTCCTTAGTTCCTAAAACAATGCATCTACTTGTCCTCCATAAACACAAGTCAAACAAGCACTCAGACAATGAAAAGATAAACGAAAACGGGAAATTGCATTCAAAGATAAATCAAAGTGGTTTCGGGATAGCCTTGGGCTAATCCCTTCTCCTAGAACAAAACGACTACTCGCTCATGCGTTCGAAAGCAAACAACATAATCTAAATAGATAGTTTAAAAAACATAGAAAACCAAACGAAACCCAAGTCCCTATTCGATCTTCAATGCTACTTGAATGTCTCCTCTGCAAGAACTCACGAACAACTCTTCTCTCTACTCTCTCTAACTCTCTAACGTGTGTTCCTCTCCAAAACTGAAGTCAATTTGGCCCCCTAGCTCTCCTCCTTGTCTTTCCTCTTTTCTTTCTTTCCTTTTCTCCTCTTTTTCCTCTTTGGCCGTTCACTTCCTTTCCTCTTCTTTCCTCTTTGTTACAGCATGTTGTTTTGTGAGTTTGCATTCTTATTTGCATTGGTTTCTGTTCTAGAGTAAGTGGGCATGTTTCCTTTCGATTTTCCAGCCATATAACTCTCATTCCTCTTTTCTAACCATGTTTCCTTTGTGTGTAGGCAACTAACCACTTCCTTTTCTTGTTTCCTGCAAGTTTCCATTCTTGTTTCTGCAGGTGACAGACGCGACCGCGCGGGTTGGAGAGTGTTCCCCGTGCGGGCTCACTTGGAGGGGATGATCCGGGCGTGCTGAAGGCTTGCCCGACCAGTGCAGAAGCTGCTGGATGTGCTGGACCGATGGCCCCGTGCGGGCTAAGGAATGGCTCTTTGGGCTCTTTGTTTCTACTTTTAGTTTTCTTTCTTTTTTCGTTTCTTAGGCTCTTTGGTCGTTTTCTTTGTTTTTCTTAGACTCTTTGGTCGTTTCTTTGTTTTTCTTAGACCCTAAATGACTCTTAGACTCTTTGGTCGTTATTTTTTTAACTCTAAACCCTAAATGACTCCTTGTCTGAACCTACAAGAGAGAGAACAACCAAATCCTTTAGGAATAAAATGAATAAGAATTGGATAGATACAACCGTGAGAACGTGGCTCTGATACCAACTCATGTGCGACTGGATCGTGCGTTTCACTCGGTTGTGCGAATGGATGCCTTTGAACCCGTAGACGGATACGTGCTGAAGGACGTTAGCCCAAATCTCAGTGAGACCGTCCAAACCCCTTGAGCATATGTACCTCTAGAACTCTTAGGACGATAGAAGACGCCACAAGCAACTGTGGTTCGTTACTTGATAAGTCGAATCGAGCCAGTGCTGGACTTGAACGATTTGTGTGAGATGAATCTCTCAATCTCAAGAACAATGAGCTAAGCTCCTTTGGTCTGTAATTGGTTCGAAAATGACTTGTTTTTATTATTCATGCGTGCCTCCTTAAAAAGAAAGAAGGCCAAAACAAACTTCCCACATTACACTCCTATTCAAAAGTCCAAGACTCTTATTGACCACTAATCTTTCTAGATTTTATTCCTACTGACAATGCACGAAATAAGCCCTAAATTATAGGTGTTCTTGGTACAATTTGAATTCAAATTTGAATTTGAATGACAAAAATTCAAGACACTTCCTCTTGATGGGTCTTTGTGTGGTCCATGGGCTTGTGAGGCTTTAAACCCTTCAAATGATGTTTCTGTTCAATCTCTTGGGCTTCTAAGATGTCTTAACTCTTCTTTTGTAGCCTCCTGGCCTTAGATTTAGTCCAAGGCCCCTTAAACATGCTTGTAACCTCGGAATTTGGCTCTAAGTGTGCACTAGAGGTCTCGTCGGAAACGTTGCCAGAATGTCGCCGGACAAGTGACGTTCCGGTAGTGATCTGGTACTCATCTGAAATCTCTTTGAGTGCTGGTTCCAATGGTTTTTGTTTCATCGAATTTGGACTTCGGGAAGGCCTCCATTGAGGTGTTTCCGTACAAAGTCTCATCTCCGAGTTAGCCCGCCCGCGAATATCAGATGCGACCGTTAGTCCGCAAGTCTCGTCAACGGTCCGCATATCCACGTCCTCATAAGCTTCACGTGCGTCCTCGTCAGTGTCCCATGCGTCCATGTGATTTTCTTTCCCGTTCGACCCATCCGTTCCGTCCGTCCGCTCGATGCTTGCTTTCTTTGTGTTATCATCATCATATGACATAGTAAGGAAACAATTTTCAATGGAATAATGAACTCATCGCGATTATGAAAATTCTCCAACATATGGAGTCGAGAATAAATCACCTTAAAGAAGCAAAACAATCAAATTCTCAACCTAGATGACAAGAACGTCAAGCACCAGCTCGACATGATTTTTAGAATGAAGACGCTACATCATCCAAGAGGATGGAAAGCTAAACAAGGAACCACCTTAGAGATAGCGACATTAACACTATGGTAACACTTTTAAGTTGAAACGACCTACTTTTGTTGGATGTGTTGACCTAGAAGCTTATTTCGATCAGGAAAGGGTAAGTCTGGGGGAGTTTGATAACACGTAATCCGTCATAGTATTCTCATCATTCCTAGGTTTAGTTTTGATTCCGAATCTTGGAATTTGCCGACTTATTGAGTATATTTGATTATTTCTTCTATTATTTCCTGTGTTGTGTAGGAAACGAATACATCCAAAGGAAACACACATAAGTTAGGCAAATCTACCCGAAATCGTGACCAAGTGATCAAGGTGTGAAGGGAGCACGGCATATCAACATCTTGTTGCACGACCGAGCTGCATGTGTGCACGATCGGGTAGATGAATCCACAAGCACGGCTGGGCTACACTCATTGCATGGCCGAGCTGAAGACTCATGCAACAAGCACGGTCGGGCTTAGACTAATGCACGACCGGGCTAGAGAATGAAGCAGTTGCACGGTCGGGCATCACCTTGTACACGACCGAGCTGAAAAAGAAGAGACATGCACGACTGAGCTACATTCGCAAGCACGGTCGAACAGGAAACATTTTCACGCAGCACGACCGGGCATTACTATTTACACGATCGGGCTTAGAACCTAAATGTTGCACGGCCAGGCTTCAATACCTGCACGACCGGGCAAGAGGTTTAGGCAATTTGCACGACCGAGCTTCAACACCTGCACGGTCAGGCTTTACAAATAGAATGATCCCTGTAGCACAAGCACGACCCGAGCTTGCTCCATGCTCGGTCGGGCACCTCATGGATGAATGCTGCACGGTCGGGCTGAATGGTGTGCACGGCCGGGCATGCATGGCAACTACCACGCGAATCACGCGAACATCCATTTGAACGAGCATCGGTTTAAATAGACACCAGAACGGATCAAAGAAAAGATAGACCAGACCAAAGAAGAGAAGAGAGGAGAGAGCATGGTTGAAGAAGGAGACTTCGGCCATCCGAAGGATTCGTCCGAGGCCACGCTCGGAGGATAGGGAAGATGAATACTTATTGTGTTTGTGTTTGTTTCTCTATGATTTCTGAGTAGTTCTCTTCGCCATGGGTTAGGAATGCTATGCAATTGATAGTTTTGTTCTTAATGCTTGATTTCGGTTTTGTTCATTCGTATGGTTTTATAGGTTGTAGTTATGCGTAATGCGTTCATACTTTGTTGATCACATGTTTGAATGAGACTAGATCCGTTCGAGTGAGAATAGACATGTTTGAATGAGATTAGAGATTCGTATAGGCATCAGGAGAGTCAGACTTGAGTCTCGGGATTAACCTTTGAATGAATTAGAATAATGAGAATTTGGCCGATCGGTTAATCTATTTAGGAACGGTAATAATCGAGGTAGAACTCCCATTGTTCTTCATGCGTTTAGGTTATAGATTTACTGCATCGGGAGGTGAGTACGTTTATATCCTAGATAGAGGATTTAGGTATCATGAGAGCCATTTCCATTAATAGAGGTCGATTTCCCATTGTTTCCGAGAGTAGAGGTCGAATTCCCTATCGTTCTTCATGCATCTAGATGTTCTGTGCTGCATCGGGAGAGTCATTTCCGACAGTAGAGGTAGAATTTCCCATTCGTTCTTCATGCATCTAGACATTCTGTTGCTGCACCGGGAGATGAGTAATGTTGATTCCCTAGGTAAGTGATTTAGATTTTAGTTCCCCATCGATTGATATAACCCGATTTCATGTTCCATAGAAACTTCCATTGCATGTCCCGGCATTCCCGAAACCCGTGGTACTCTATCTTGATGAGTCTAGTCTCGTCGTTCTTTTATTATTTATTTTCCATTTTAATAATCACATACTGATCGATCTTCTTTTCGTGAATTCTTAGTTCTAACGCTGCACTAAGTCCCAAAGTTCGACCCTAGTACTACACGTACCGTATACTTGCGGTAAAGTGGTCTAGGAAATTAAAACCTCTTATATCTACCGTCAAGTTTTTGGCGCCGTTGCCGGGACTAGTTATGACATTAGAGTTATGATTTCATTGAGTCGAGATCCAATCCTTTTCGAGTCTTTTGTTTGTTTTTATTTTACATTTTTTCTTTTCTTTTATTTCGAGTCTATTTCCGAGCTAAGCCATTGTTTGTTGTTTTCCTTCGTCCAGATCGCTCAGTGTATGTCTATGAGTTCGATGAAGCAAGAGGAGAGCACGAGCGGTTGGCTGATCTTGCAAGACAGATGACCATTCCAAGTGCCATACCTTGACAAAGGACATGACGTAGGAGACGTCGTACACGACGAGGACGTCCACCTCGATGGTGATGAGGAGAGCATTTAGTCAAGCTCGGGACCTTAAACAAGCTTTTCTCGGGATGCAACCCGACTTTTGCATTTTCTTTTTATTTATTTTCATTTTCATGACTTATTCTTATTCTTTCGCATTCATGTAATCGGTTAGCTATCACGTTGTTTTCTCCTTTAGATTGTGCGATTTTTTTTACAAGTTTTCCGACTTCGATATCATCCATTAAGAAGGAGACATGTACAATGTCCAGATACATCATCAACTAGGGAAATAAACACAAGGTGTGCATGTTCTAACCCTTATTTTTCGGTATTTTGGTGTGTGAAATTCTCTCTTAGGTCTTGAACACCGAGACGGTGTTCCATTCAAGTTTGAGGGAGTACTCTTCGAGTAACATGCATGTGATTAGGATTAGATGTTGAGTTTTTTAGGAATAAAAGGACGGATAATAAGTAATGTTGATTCCCTCGATAGTGTATTTAGAAAGGTCATACAAAGGATCGTTTTTGAATTCTTCACCCCCATTTGAAGAACAGAAGCCATGACGGTCAAGGTAAGGCTAATATGGCCTTTGAGTCTGAGTTTGTCTCCAAGGTAGACCTCGAGGGGTTTTTCCAAATGATTCTGGCAGGGAATCAAACAAACAAAGCCGATGAAGAAGGAGGTAAAGTTATCTCTGCTTTCTATGCTTTTCGAAACCATATTATAATAGATTCTGGAGCTACAAATCATACGATTAAAATGCATGACTTGCTTAAAGATATAAAACCTCATTGTGGCTCTGTTTCTATTGCGAATGGGGAGAGTGTTTCAACTAAAGGAACATGGAAGCTTAAGCTTCTCGGTCGTGATACAAGGATTCTCTTCGTTCCAAAATTTTCTAATAATCTTATCTCTGTACAAAAGCTTGCAAAATACCTTAATTGACATGTTTGTTTCGATTCTAACTCTTTTTGGATACAGGATATTGAAAGCAAACAAGTAATCGGTAAAGGAAAGCTCCTCAATGGTCTTTATGTTCTCGAGTCTATGTATTGTGATCCATAGTCCATGTTTCTATCAAAATCAAATTTTAATAACGTTTCTAAGTGGCATGCCAGACTTGGACACCCTCATAGTAAAGTTCCAAGTATCATTATTTCCGATCTTAAAGATAAACATGAAACGTGTGAAGCTTGCATATTAGGAAAGCACGTAAAACAAGTATTTCCAAACTTTTTTTCGATTTATAAAAACTGTTTTGAGCTGATTCATTCAGATGTTTGGACAGCTCCATGTGTTTCTCGCGATCAAAAGAAATATTTTGTAACCTTCATTGATGAGAATCAAAGTTTATATGGATTTATACTCTCTCATCTAAAAGTAGTATTTATGATGTATTTGTTAAGTTTCATAAGCATGTTTTAACTCAATATGATGATAAAGTAAAATGTCTAAGGACTGCAAATGGTGGAGAGTATACTAGTCTTCAGTTTTGCAGGTACCTTGAAGAACAAGGCATTACACACCAAACCTCGTGTCCCTATACTCCACAAAAAAACAAAGTGGATGAGAGGAAGAATAGACACATAATGGAAGTCTAGAGAACTATCATGTTGGATTGAGATGTTCCTAAAAGGTTTTGGTCCGATGCGGTCATGACCGCATGTAACATCATTAATAGAATTGCAATAAAGTTTCTAAAGGACAAATCACCTTATGATGTATTAAACTCTACAAAACCTGATCTTGGGTATTTTAGAACTTTTGGTTGTGTGTGTTTCGTTCTTGTTCCTGACTCACAGCAAAACAAGTTAGAACCAAGGAGCACTAAAGCCATGTTCATCGGATATTCAGTAAATCAAAAAGACTACAAGTGTTTCGATAAAAAATCTCAACATGTAATAGTGTTTCAAGATGTTATGTTTCTCCAAGACAAGAGCTTTCATGATAAAATCAGTTGAGAAGAGATTAAAGGAATCTCTGAACCAAATGATATAGGTTTGTCCCTTAGAAACTTAGTAAATTAATTTTCGAAAACTAACAATGAAATAGGTCCTCTGCCAAGTGTACCTGAACGTCATGAAGACCAAAATGATCAAGAAATATCACAAAATGAAGAATAAGAAAGCCATGATGTATATTCTGAGCATGAGGAGGAAACTTGGGCCTCAAATCATGAGAATGAAGATCAAAGCCATGATCATAACCAAAATGAGATCAGGACGTCGATGAAGTTAAAGGAAGGATTCTATATGAGATAGTGCCTCGGAGAAGCACTAGAATAAGGAGACCAATCTCAGAATTGATTCACAACCAAACACCCTATTTCAATGGCGTGGCAACCGAACATCCTATTCAAAATTTTGTCTCAGAATTTATCTCTACTGATCATAAAGCTTTTCTTAGTAAAATTGGCAGGGATATCGAGCCACAAACCTATAGAAAAGCTGAAGGGAAGCCATAATGGGAGGAAGCCATGGCTGAGGAGCTAGCAGCCTTAGAAAAGAATAAAACATGGGACCTTGTCCCTCTTTCTAAAGAAAAGAAGCCCATTGGAAGAAAATGGGTATACAAAATCAAATATAGAAGTAATGGTGAGGTAGAACGTTACAAGGCTCGCCTTGTAGTATAATCAGAAGTATAGGGAAGATTATACTGAGACTTTTTCTCCTCTTTCTAAACTTCATTCTGTTCGCGTTATCTTTTCTATTGCTATTAACCTTAATTGGAGTTTATGGCAGATGGATGTTAAAAACGCTTTCCTTTAGGGGGAAATAAAGGAAGAGATCTATATGAAACCTCCCTCGGGCCTCCAAACCAAAAAAGGAATTGTATACAAACTAAAGGGAGCTCTCTATGGACTCAAACAGTCCCCACAAGCTTGGTACACTAGGCTCTATGATGATGTTTGAAAGTATGGTTTTAAGAGGAATGAGGCTGATCATTCCATGTTCATCATTCGAAACAATTCCGGTATCATCGTTCTCTTAGTTTATGTTGATGATATCATCATAACAGGTGATGATAATAAAGGAATAGAAAGTGTTAAATATTTTCTAAAAGACACATTTGATATAAAGGATCTAGGTGAACTTAAATACTTTTTTTGGAATTAAAGTAACTAGATCTAATGATACTTTATTTCTTTCTCAATGAAAATATGCTTTAGACCTTTTGAATGAAACAGGTAAACTCGGATCTAAGCCGGCCAAGTCCCCCATCGAAGAAAAATACAAAGACTTGCGTGATGGGGAACCATTTCATGATATAGAACAATATAGGCGCCTTGTCGGTAAGCTAATATATCTCACGATAACAAGACATGACTTGTGTTATGTTGTTAATCAGGTCAGCCAGCATATGCATGCTCCAAAGAAACAACATTAGAAAATGGTGGACCGAATCCTCCAATACATCAAGAACTCTCCAAAAAAAGGTATACTAATGACTAAAAACAGCAAAACTAGTCTAATTGGGTATTGTGATGCAGATTGGGTCGGTGACCGCAAAGACCGGAAATCAACAACGGGGTTCTATACCTTTTTCGGGGGGAACCTTGTCACTTAGAGAAGCAAAAAACCATCGGTGGTCTCTCGTTCTAGTGCTGAGGTCGAGTACCGAGCTATGGCAAAAACAACATGTGAGCTCATTTGGATTCGGGCTCTCCTCAAAGATCTTGGCCTTGAACCTTTGCAGGCCACGGTGCTTCATTGCGACAATCAGGCGGCAATTCACATTGCATCCAACTCGGTGTTCACGAACGAACAAAACATATTGAAGTTGACTGTCATTTTGTTTGAGAGAAGCTCGAAGAATGGTGTCATTGAATTCATATACACAAGAAGCGCAGATCAGTTGGTCGATGTCCTCACCAAAGATACAAGTGAAAAAGTCTACAAAGATCTCCATTATCGGATAGGCCTCATTGATATCTTCAGTCCCAAGGCATCGGAGTCAAGTGTAGTCGATCGTCCCTCAAGCTTATAAGCTATTGTACTCTTTTTCTTTGTCGGGTTTTTTTTCCTAATTGGGTATTCCCCAAAAAGGTTTTAATGAGGCTTCACTTATGTTGCTTTGGAACGCCTAAGCTTGAGGGGGAATATTAAGAAGAAAGGTCGCGTCCCGCTCTTCATGACTCGCATCCCGCTCCCTTCTCTGCATCCCAAGTCGTGTCCCGAGCCACATCACGCTCTTCTACGTGTCTCGAGCCGTGTCTCTGTCTCCTCCACATCCAGAGCCACATCCCGAGCCATGTTCTGTTCTTCTTTGCATCCCGAGCCGTGTCCCGCTCTCTTCTTCTCGTCTCGATCCATGTCCTGAGCCGCGTCCCATGTCCCGCATCATGCGTCTCGTGACCTTTGACCTGGTCAAGCCTATTTGTGACCTCCGCGGTCTCCTATGCCTTGTTCACCGCTTCAGCTCATGCATGTTACATCTAAACTCGTGTCTTGCATTTGTACTTTTATTTTCCTTGTTTTCACCCTTTCTACTTGTATAAATAATGAGAATCTGATCGATCAGTTAATCTACTCATGAATTAGGATTGCATGCTTAATCCTACCGTAACTATGTGTTAATCACTTCTAGGAGGTAGGATTGCATGTTATTATGGTTAGGGAGATTAGGTGTCGCGAGAACCATTCTCTACTTACGAGCATGAATTTCTCGTTATCAGGATAGTTTGATTGGTTTATGATCTTTTGTTTGTTGCACCGCTGTAATTCCGGTAACCCGAAGCCTACAGTGTTCTTAATAATAAATTCTTTCGTGTGTCCTCATTTCTGTCATAATTCATTTAGCATTCTCATATTTTACCCCACATCACATCACTTTCATTTGTCTTAGTTTATTTATGTTCTTAGCTTAGGTTGCATTAGTCCCTAGATTTGACCCTTGTATTACACCAATCCGTATTCTACGATGTACTCATGAAGATGCCCTCTTATGCAAAATTTCATAAGGACGTAATAACAAGAAAGATGATTGTAGAAATTGAGGTAGTGATGGTCACTAACTCTCTCATGCAACAGCCTAACATGGCTAAGAAGATGCCCGATCTAGGTAATTTCATCATACCTTGCAAGATTTATATTATGAGATTGAGCATGCACTAATCGACATCAGAGCAAGTGTAAGCTTGTTACCATTGTCACTTATTAAAAAAACTCAATCGAGTAGGAGATCTACAGCCCACATGCTGATTACCTTGGCCGATCAGTCCGTACGAAGTCTCGTAGGCATATAGACGAATGTCGCAGTACAAGTGGGAATATTCTAGTTCTCAGCGGACTTCATAGTGGTGGATATGGAGAGAAACCCGAAGATTCTAATCATTTTGGGAAGACCATTCCTCAACATGGTGAACATGATTATATATTCCGCTCAAGGCAGACTAGTCATGAAGTTCGGAGATGAGACCATTGAATTCAAGCTCGACGATGCGCTCATGAAGTCATACATGATTGATCCCGTGATGCACATTAACATGGTGGATGAACTAGCGGAGGAAGTTCAACATGAACATCGAGACATCCACCCGGTGGAGATAGCACGGTTAGAATGCATCGATAGCCTATTTCAGTCACCCCAAAACGTCGAGGCATGCATGCAACTCAAGGAGGAGTTCACAGCACTTGAGATGAACACTAACCCACACATGCCCATACTGTAACCCATGTGGGCTACACCTGAATTGCATGATTCGGACGGGTTGTATCGCGCCCCGCCACGGGCAGATTTCTCAGAACTGCAACGCTCGAGCGGGCTACTTAAAAACCCATGCGGGGTCATCGATCATCAAGCACCCAGTGCATGAAGATAGATACCTCGTCTGAGGCAACACTATTGGGGATAATTGATGCTTTACAAAGCCCACATCGGGTGGAGGAAGAGCCCGCACGGGTTACATACCTAAGCTCGAGTCCAAGCGAGCTAGGTGGAACCTCGTCACGGGCATTATTTTCTGAGGTAGAGGACCTGCACGAGCATAATGTCAAGCACGAACGAGCTACATTGCTTTAGATGCGTCCATCAACTCCTACACCCTTGATCGCCCACTTACGCACTTATCCCAACAGGAGCACTGACAAACCACCCGAGCAATACCGAGCCCGATTGATGTACCATGGAGTCGTAGACTTGGACAAGGGAAATAGGGAATCATTCATGGTAAACACTCAGAGGTTAAAGTCATACTATGTTGATCTTCGTAGAGGAAAAAAGAGGCATACTTCTTCTTTCCAATCCCACACACGCCTAAAGCGTGAGGGTCAAACTAAAGACCGTAAACAAGCACTTCTCAGGAAGCAACCCGAGCTTCGTATCCTTTTCTCTTTTCCTCCGTATCTCTTTTCTATCTCTATTTGATTTACAGGACTTAACTTTTTATTTTTTCGCATGTATGTACTCTACCAGCTACCATGATGTATCGTATTATTTCTATTTTGAGTCGTGTGACTGTTATCACAGGTTCTCCACTTTGATATTACCCACAATAGAGTAGACAAGTATGACATCCAGTTGTACCACCAACTCGGGAAAGCGAATACACCAGGTGTACATGTTCTCACTTTCTTTATCATCTCCCGAGTTTTGGCATGCGAGTTCCTCTAACAGATTTTGAACACGGGGATCGTGTTCCGTTCAATCTAGGGGGTACTCTTTGAGTGATATGCTTGCGTTTAGGATTAGACGTTGATTTCTTCTTTTTATTTTAGAATTTTATGTCATTGTTTTTCTTAGGATTTCTATCGGATATCTAGTATGAGATTTTGAGCTTCAGCCATTTTTCTACGACTTTGTCGAATCGGGAACAAAAGCCTAGGTTTGCTGAAAATGAATTTTAGATACTGGCTAATCTAGTAGTTGTGCATAAATTCCATGACTCATAGTTTCATTTCGCCCTCAGGTTTCAGTCCCAAGTGTCTATATCTCCATGTATATCATTCAATCTTTGCTAAGTCGGACACCTTTTAGATTTACTTTTTCATTCTTATGATTCCACGCGCTTACACTCCACTATCAATAGAATAATCTTCTAGCTATTTTCGCCTTACATTGACATGAGTGCATTGATCTCAATGGTTCGAGTCTAACTGGTGGGTTGAGGCGTTTTTCTACGTCCTAAAGGTTAGAGTTGATGTGTAACCTTATGATTCGGGTCTAAAAGATTCTTCAATAACACAACCTCTTCACTCCTCTAAGGTTACAAAACTTATGAGTGTGCCAAATGGTAACCAGGGTCTAAGTAGAAAGTTGCCTTCTCCAACTCCAACATCCTAGAAACCAAGCGCAAAATGTTATTTGTTAAAACAAATATAAAAAATAAATAAATGTCTTTAGGAAAGGTATCTCACGTATGCATGGGGAAATTGATATTGAGATTGCTTGGATGTTGTTTAGGGGGTGGTGAAATGAACTTTGGTGATGTGTTGGATTGCACGGCTTGTGGCTTTTGATCGATAGAAGACTAAACTAAGTTTGCTTAGGTCTATGTATTTGTGACGCGTTGTTTTGTATGATGGCTAATTTTCCGATGTACTTGTGCTAGTATCCGGTTGTTGTTTGACTCTTCTTGTGCTTAGCTCTAGTTTTGTTTGAGGATAAACAAAGGTTCAAGTCTGGGAGAGTTTGATAACACGTAGTGAGGGTTAGTTTTAGGCTATGCATTTAGATCATTTCTGCATAGTTTGCATAGCACGAGTTACAAAACCGACATGAATGTCCTCTATCTAGTCCTTTTGTTAATTTTCAGATTTTAAAGCGACAAGGCATAAGCGAGCATAAGGATGTTGATTCTTGGATTCAACTACACATACTTGGATCTACAAACCACTCGGATCAGATTCAGGTAAAGGAACCGCATGGAATATTCGAGCATTGAGCAAAAAGAGCAAAAGACGAGGTTAACTCAGCCCGCTCAGGCTCGAAAAAGGCCTCCGCTCAGGTTGTATTCGATAGAAGAACTTGCACGTCTCGGACTACTTTTACCCCGACCGTGCCCAATGAAATGACATGAACCTACGTGTGGTGTCCCCTTGGCTCGTGCGTGCTGCACCTTCAGAAGAACTTGCATGGCTCGGGTAGTCTCCAAGTTCGCTCGAATTAGTGACAATGGGAAGCCCGCGTGGGTGGCTACCTAACCCGCACGGGTCGTGTGCCGGAACAAAAACCCTAAAAAAGGGTTAAAACGAGGGGAAACGAGGAGGCCACCGCCAAAAAGGAAGGAAGCCGCTCAAAACAAAAGGAGGACAAAAAACACATAGGAGAGCTCAAAAGAAGTTGGAGAAGCGATGAAATAACATTAGAACTTCGGTAACGAGATAGGAGAGCTCAGAAGAAGTTGGAGAAGCGAGGAAACAACATCGGAACTCTAGTAACGAGATAGGGAACTCCAGTAACGACAACAAAATGGAAAGAGGACACGGTTTGTTACACAATAAGAAAGGAAAACGCTGCTGCACAAGAAGAAATGGAAACACAAGCCGCTGGAAAAATTAGAAACACAAAGCTAATCTCAAGAATGGAAATCGGTTGGAGCAACAAAATGGAAATCGGCTGTAGCAAGAAAAGGCAATTCTGATGGAGCAAGAAAAATGAAACCAATGGTTGCGAGCATGAAGAGAAGAAAGGAAACAGCCGCTACACAAGAAGAAAGGAAATCGAAGAAAATGGAAACCGAGAAAAAGGAAACGAGTAGAGAAGAGGAAATCAACACGAAAAGGAAATGATGAGAGCTTATATTTTTCAAGAGGAGTTTGGACAGGAAAGGCTGGAGAAGGAAGATTTGGAGCTAAAGAAAAGAAGGGAAAAGATGTTTTATTTTGTTTGATGTTTAGCGAGTAGTTCGGTAGCTACGGGTTAGAGTTTTGCCAATATGTAATGAAATCTTGTGCTTAATGCTTAGTGGTTCTTAATGTTTTTATCCATGTATGCAACTTGAATAATGATTATGGTATTTGATCGTTTTCAGAATGATTGGTTGTTCTTAATGTTTTCGTTCTTGTACGCAACCTGAATGAATGATTGTAGAAGTCTAATAAATCTATGCCAGGGGATTAGACTTTGGAACTTAGCCATGATTTAGGGTCTTAATCGATTTAGAATCTATTCTAGGTCGGTTGATTGAATATAGGGATTAGGATAGCGGTCTTAATGCATCTAGTGGGTGAGATTACGCAGTCGAAAGATTGGTAGTATGCATGCTAGATAGTGGACAAGTCTACGCCAGTCAGTTCCAATATTAGAGCTTGAATTTCCTAAATTCGTGATAATATCTAAGACCAATGATCTTGTTAGCACTTCATTGCATTATTGTGCATCTCTCGAAACCTATGGTGTTTAGTTTATTGAATTTATCTCGTTTAGTTAGTTTAGTCTTTACTTTGCATTACAACCACTTAACGGTTTTCACGTCCTACTCATTAGTTAACTAGCTTTATTGTTGCATTGGTTCCCTAGTGTTCGACCATGGTACTACACGATCCGTATTCTTGCGAAAACATTAGTCTAGATATTTATTACTTGAGATTAACCACATCATTTCTCTTGTTTTACAGCAGAATTCATGAGTGAGTAAGCTTTTGGGTTAGGGACACTGGTTTTGTAAGGGATGCTTAAGTTTATACGTCAATGCTTAGATCTTTCAAGGTTTCTTGTATTTCGATTATATGATCAATGCTATGAATGTTCTATGCTTGTAATGTTCGCTCACTAACTTAGGATTTCATGTTAAATGGGAGGTTAAATTATGAATCCAGAAATATTAACTATTGATTGAGTTTGATTGATGAGAATCTGACCGGTCGGTTAATCAACTCAAGAATTAGGATTGCATGTTTAATGCTACCGTAATTACGTGTTAATCGCTGTTGGGAGGTAGGATTGCATGTTATTGTGGTTAGAGAGTTTAGGTGTCGAGAGAACCATTATCTACTTACAAGCATGAATTTCTCGTTATCAAGATAGTTTGATTGGTTTATGATCTTTTGTTGGTTGCACCCCTGCAATTCTGGTAATCTGAAGCCGGTAGTATTCTTAATTATCAAGTCTTTTGTGTATCCTCATTGTTGTCGTATATCATTTAGCATTCTCAGATTTTACTCCACATCACATTACTTTCATCCGTCTTAGTTTATTTATATTTTTAGCATAAGTTGCATTAGTCCATAGTGTTCGATCCTGGTATTACACCGATCCATATTCTTGTGGTAAGTGAATATTAGGTATTTTATTTGCTTGATAGTTCGCACATCAATGGCCAAGTGGTACCAACACGTTGTTCCAATTTTTGTACACAAGTTGTACCAAATTTTGTACACATGTTGTACCAACACGTACATACGTTGTAGCAAATTTTATTTGTACACACGTTATACAAAATTTTATTTGTACACATGTTGCACCAACACGTTGTATTATGTTGTACAAAAGTGTTATATTATTATTATTGTTGTTGTTGTTGTTTTTGTTGTTATTTTACAAAGTTTTATTTTTAAAAAATTTTATAGTAATTATTATTATTGCTATTATTATTATACAAAGTCTTATTTAAAAAAATATAATAATTATTATTAATATAAGTAGATATTATTATTATTATTATTGTAAATTAAATTTTATTAATATTATTATATTTTAATACTATTACCATTAGATATTAATAAATAATAATAATAATAATAATAATAATAATAATAATAATAATAATAATAATAAGTTATTATTATTATTATTATTATCATTATATCAACTTTGTACACACATTGTATCAACACGTTATACATATTTGAATACAACGTGTGTATAGCCAACAATAATAATAAATAACAACAACAACAACGACAATAATAATAATAATAATACACAAATTGTGTACAAAAGAGGAAAAAGACAAACGTGTACGAGCATTATTTTTTATCTCAATATTTGATTATTTAAATATAATAAATTGAATATTGATAAAATCGGATTATACCTTGGTTGAACCTCAAAATTTTGGGTTGAACTTGTTCAATTCGTGTTTATCATGACTTGTTCCATCATAATACACATTTAACTTACAAAAATTGCCACATTGTAATTGTTTATAGCAACAAATCATATATTGTATGATAAAACATGTAATTTAGACATAAACCTCATTCTATGCATTGTTTGTCTTAGCTTATGGTTGATGATTAAGAATTATAACAATCGAATTAGAATAACATATTAGGTTAACTAATAACTAAGATTCAACAAAAACATCAAAGGTACAACTAGACTACAACCCAAATTTATAAAATATGATTCAATATTTTAGAAATTGAATGTTGATTGAACATCCTTATGGTCATATTTATTGTTTCGAATAATTAACAAACGTATTTGAATCCCATAAGTATGATTTTAAAGGATTTAAAAATACTCACAATACACTTTGTACGTACATGTTGTGTGCGTTGTACACACACGTCGAACGAACGTTGTTCACCTATTTTGTACAACTTTCGTGGTAGCACTTAGCACGAACGTTGTACACAACGTCTGGATACAATATTCTTGGTAGCACTTAGCACTAACGTTGTACACAACGTGTGGGTACAATGTTCGTGGTAGCATTTAGTACGACTATTGTGTACAGTGTGTGTGTACAACGTTCGTGGCAGCACTTACACGAACGTTGTATACAACGTGTGTATACAACATTTGCGGTAGCACTTAGCACGAACGTTGTACACAATGTGTGTATACAACGTTCATGGTAGCACTTATCACGAATGTTTTACACAATTTCGGGCACAACGTTTGTGGTATCACTTAGCATGACCGTTGTATACAACGTGTGTGTACAAAGTTCGTGGTAACACTTAGCATGAACGTTGTACACAACATGTGTGGACAACTTTTATGGTAGCACTTAGCATGAACATTGTGTACAATGTGTGGGTACAATTCGTGGTAGCACTTAGTAGGAACGTTGTGTACAACGTTCGTGTTAGCACTCGGCATGAACGTTGTACACAACGTGTATGCACAACATTCGTAGTAGCACTTAGCACGAACATTATATCCAATGTGTGTGCACAACTTTCATGCTCAATGTTCGTGCTAGCACTTATCATTATGAACATTGTGTACAATGTGTGTACAACGTTCGTGCTACCACTTAGCATGAACGTTGTGTAGAACGTGTTTACAACATTCGTGCTAACACTTATCACGAATGTTGTACACAATGTGTGTGTACAACGTTCGTACTAGCACTTAACGTTATGTAGAACATGTGTGCAAACCAAAATACAATAATTATAAAAATAATAATAACAATTATAATAAAAATCTAATGCTTAAAATCCATAATAATAATAATAATAATAATACCAATAACGATTAGAAAAAGATACATCAAGTTGAACCCAAAAAAATCCATTTGGTTTTCAGGATGGGTTCCTCGGGTTTCGGTCCGGGTTCGAGTTGTTCGAGTTTTGAAACATTGAACCCAAAAAATCCGAATTGTATTTCGGTTATTTAGATATTTCGGGTAATTCGGGTTCTTTGGATTTTTGTTTTATTTAAGTACGGGTAATTCGGGTTTTAAACAGGTAATCCGGGTTTTAAACTGGTAATTCGGGTTTTAAACGTGTGAGTGAGAGGGTGAGGGAGTTGTGTCATGACTCACGGTTTGGGGTTAGGGTTTGTTTAGGTTTTTTGCTTTGTTTTCGGGTTGTTCAGGTTCTCGGGTTCTCGGGTTATCCTGAAACAGAATCCGGACCGACCCGAACCCATTTGGGTTATTGATATTGAACCTATATGGGTTCTCTATAAAACCCATATATCTCATGGGTTGGGTTATTCGGGTTGGGTTGGTCCGGGTCGGTCTGGGTAACCCAAAATTCCCACCCCTACCGAAATACATGTTTTGTAACATAACAACAAGATTAATTACTTGAAATCAAAGATTGTTGTTGGTAGACCCTGTTGGGGGAGAAACCGAAGCACGTGTGTTGTTCCATTGGAGACCAATTTGAATGTGAGGGAACATCCCTCATTTTTCCATTATCATGACAAAAAATTCTCCAGCCTCCCCTCATGCAAGCGCCACTAGGACTCAAAGGCCTCAAATCTAATGATCACGAGCTTGGTTGATCGTTTAGCAGCATTATCTTAAATCTACTACACATCAGACCGTTCGACCTATCAAACTCTATTGGAAGGTTCTACACCATCACCCAAGTTACATCAGTAAACATGATTCACAATCGAGTATTGAACCAAAGTGATATATGATGAATCGGTTTACAATCACTTACCATTAAATCTACGGTCAGATTAGAATGTGCATCAGTTGTCGTAAAATATGTCTGATTAGAAGAAGATGACCCTGCTTCTGCATTTGATGATGATAATGATGATGAATATTGCAAATTACAAAAAATTATCTCTAAAGTGATGACGTGAAAAATCATGTCACATTCGTGATGAAAAAATACAAAATCACCAATTCGAAAATCATGGTACTTCGTGAAATCTTTCCATCCATTGGTGAATCTAGGGCCGTCCAACTTGACTTTCCATGTTTGATTAGACACACCCGATTTAAGAGTTTTTCTGTTGTTGTTCCTCGTTTCCCTTCTATATGGGCATCGAAGAACTTCCATGGAATGTCCTGCAACAAACAAAAATCAAAACAAACAAAAAAATTAATATCTCTACATTCTCTACATGTAACATCCAAAGGGAGAGAAAAATGGAAGATATTACAATGTAGTGGTCGAGATAGCTAGGAAGAATCGCTTGGAAGAAATGTGGAAAATGTGGGGTTTGAGACATTTTCGATAAAGAATTTTTCAAAGATTTTTAGCGAGGAAACGAAGGCAAAAACGAAGATCAAAGAAGAGAAAGATGGATGGGAGATGAGTGTGTATTGTATTCGAAAAAGGACAAAGGCTGGAATTCGAAAACACAGGATACTGACATCGAAACGACGGAACGGTACAACGTGTTGTACAACTTGTGACCAACTTTGAAAACACGTTGTACACAACGTGTTGTACAACCTATGACCAACTTTCAACAGACGTTGTACACAACGTGTAGCAAAATGTTGGGCATAAGTTGTACACAACGTGTGGTATAACATTGTTGTATAATGTGTATGTAGATTGTTCAACGTTATACTACAACGTGGGTACAATGTTCATACTAAAATTTACCACGAACGTTGTCCACGTGTGTGGTAGAACGTGTGGTACAACGTGTGTGGTACAACGTGTGTGGTACAATATTAATGGTTCAACGTGTGTGGTACAACGTGTGTGATTCAACGTGTGTGGTACAACGTGTGTGGTACAGAGATGTGGTACAACGTGTGTGGTTCAACATGTGTGATACAACGTTCATGCTAAATTCTACCACGAACGTAGTACACATGTGTGATATAACGTTCATGTTAAATTCTACCTTGAACGTAGTACATGTGTGTGGTTCAAAGTGTGTACAAACGTGTGTGGTTCAACAACGTATCATCTATACGTTGACATAAGAGATAGAGAGAGATGGGAGAGAGAATTTTGTTTTTTAGTTATGGAGACGGTAAGTTTATACCAAACGCGTCTCATATAAGATAAAATGGTTTTTTTGTAATATTTGTTTACAGTAAGGATATTAGAATTAATATTCTATTTTCTATCCAAAAAAAAGTTTATTAAACTAATTATTAAAACAAGGTTATTTTAGCAAAGTAACATTTGACCAAGATTATTTGAGATTGGACACCAACACTAGTCTGATCAGATTGTTGAGTCGAAATTTCATTCTGAGCACAATATTCACGTAGTTTATGCTGATGATATGTGTGATACGGGTCTGACCCGCTTAAAAAAGTTGATTTGTTGTTTTGGGGGTTTCTAGCTATAATCTCCAGACCATTTTTTGCTACAAACTTAGCTATTTTATCAACAATAGTTTTGATATCAGGAGGAGGATGTATTTTTACAATAGTCTTAGTGTGAGTAGGCATCATATGCCAAAGCTGAATTCGATTTGTTCCCAATTTCAAATTAACTCAACGCATACTCCTACGCAATAATATGCTACCTTGACCTGCTCAAAAAATGAATCACGACCGGAACTCTAGATGCTACATAGCTACATGTTTGTCCTTTTCTTTCTCACGCGATTTCATAAACAATGAGAGATTTAAAAGACAGGCAATGGAACAAAGGGATTACACTAGAGAGCTGAACGACCATATCGTCACCAGAAATGAGGTACGGCGCCGACAAAACCGTCGTACATACGACAAAAAGATGGATTTAAAGATGTTTCGACTTTTTAGTATTAGAAAACAAAAACTCCGAGTTTTTTAATAAAAAATCAATTTGGACTTAGCATTGGATTAAGTCCATATTATAATGGGCTCAAATATAACAAAATGGGAATTAAATGGGCCTCTTATAAATGGGCAACTTTATTAACTAAAGCTCATTTATCCCAAACATGACCTTGGTGTGGTAACATTAGCGATAAAGAAAAATATACATATGGTATATCATATCTATTAGATAAAAAAGAAGTTAATTAGATGTCGAGTGGTTATTTGGTTGTGTTTATATGAATGAATTATTAATTAGATATCGATTAAGAAAAAATGACTTTGGATATGTGGAAGCTAAATGGGATATGTCTTATGTCGTCTATGTCTATACGAACACCATTACAATATTAAATAATTTATTGTAAATCATATGTAGACTTGGCTTTCTTTTTTAAAGTTGTGTGGGTTTTGCGGATTAAAATAAACTAAAAAACCCATGCCGTATCATGTTAAAAATATTTGGACTTTCGGTATTTTGTATATTTTATGAATTATTAGAATAAGATTTCAAATTGATTGAAATATTAAATAACATAATGGTTTTATAGTTAAACGAATAGATTAAAAGTTTTTCAAATATTTGTCGTTATAAAAAATGGATTATAAAATGAATTTGTGTGGATGTTGATTTAGATACTAATTATGTATTAATTTATTCATGATGGTTAATTATTTTCTAACAAAAGTATATATGAAGAATGATGGTCCTATCAAAAGCTAAGGAACCTTGCATTTGTTTTTATTTGATTGCAGAAAATATTATGTTTTATCTTTTCAAATAATAACCGAAAACCGATCATTGTCGTAATCTTTAAAGAAACAGAAAAATAGAAAATGAGTCACTAAACAACATAAGAGTGAAGACTAACTCTCTCTATTATTGTGCATTATGACTTCTTCAAAGCTTCTCCCATTAAACCCGATTTACTACGGGTATTTAGGATTTGGTTTTTTTATCTGAATCGATCGTATTCTTGGAGTCCCCGCAGTAGTTTTTGTCCTCCAGATTCAAAACTAGGAAAATTGTCTTCAATCTCATCTTTTGTTTCCCAAGTTGTATCCTCATCACGTAGTTTCCACACACTAATATTTTTGTGGATAGTTTGGAACCCCTCTTAACATAACATGTTGCCAGAATTTGTTGTGGTTCCACATTGAGACTTGTATATACGTTAAATGGTGGGAGATTTGCTGGTGTTGTTAGTTCTTATTGTCATTGAAGTAAATACACATGAAATACGGGATGTATGTTAGCTTTTGCTGGTATTTGCAATCGATAACAAGTTTTTGCGATGAGTAGAGGTGTAAAATGAGTTATCAACTTGCGAGTTAGCTCTAGCTCAGATTATATTTGAGTGAGCCGAGCTTAGAATTTTTTAGTTCCTTTAAAATACGAGTTGAGCTGAAAACAAATTAGAGTTTAGACGAGTTGAGTACAAAATCCCATGCAATCGTATATCTTCCTATTATATATATATATATATATTCTTTGCATTTATTAAATATTATTTAAAGAGAAATAATATATTATTTACATATTATATTATACATTATTATTTTCCTATTTCTACCAAATTATATTTTATTAACAAATAATGAAACAAATATTTTAAAAAATGTTATAAAAAATATGTTCATGTATTCGATTTTATTTTATATTCGATAATTTTTTTAATATTTTGATATTTAACAATTTTGTATTCAAATTAATGTTTTTATATTTTATATATTTTATTTGTTTTAAGGATTAAAAACATATAATATTAATATATTATAACTCTTTTAAATTCAATATTTTAGCTCACGAGCCAACTCATTTTTTGGCGAGGTAAGGGCGAGCTAAATTGAGCTGGGATTTTGAGCTAATTTTTAAAACGAGTCGAGCTGAGTCAGCTCATTTTTTGGCGAATTGATGGCGAGCTGAGCCGAGTTGAGCTCATTTTACACCCCTAACGATAAGCGACAAAAAACAAATTATTGTCAATAAGGTTTGAGTTTTAGATAAACCAGCCCCATGTTTCGAAGGAGATATCTCTTCTCTTTCCGTCAGCATATTACTTCATCTTGTTGTTAGTCGTTGCTAAATGTTGTTTGAGTTCTTGGAGAAGTTCATCTTCGTGGCCATCTAAACATTCAGTTCTTCCACTGGTGTTGCTCTGGATTCATATGGTGGAATATGGGGTGGCGATTGACCGTATAACTTTATAAAGCCTGGAATGTAGACATGTCAATACAAGAATGGAACACCTCAATTTGGAACACCTCAGAATGGAACATCTTTGCCCCAGATAACAGAGAATTCTATTGTGTTGGTCTGTTGTGGTATAAACACCTCAGAAATTGTTCGATGCAACGATTCTCTAACCTCAATTTAGCCATCGGATTGGAGATGGTAATCGGAGAATATTTGTAATTTTGTGCCTGATAGTTTTTCAGAACTATTGCTAGAAATTATTGATGAATTTCTTGTCACTATCACTCACATTTGACTAGGAATACCATGAAGTTTCACCACATATTCGAAAAACTTGGAAGTTACTTGCTTGGTTGTACACGGATGAAGAGTAAAATGAGGTGAGCAGACTTAGTTAGACTGTCAACAACGACCATGATAGAAGTGCAGCCTTCTAATTTTGGTAGCCTGTCTACAAAGTCCATTGTGATATATTCCTATACTTGAAAAAGAATGTGCAATGGTTGTAACAGACTGACGGGGGACAAGGATTCATATTTGGCTCGCTCGCAGGTATCACAAGATACAACATATTCGTGAACTGATTGATGCATGGATGACCGGTAGAACTGATGAGACAATATTTTAAAGGTTTGTAGAATATTCGAATATCCTTCTTGTGGCGTGTCATGGTACTCATAAAGCAAGCATTTAATCAATCCAGATTATAAAGGTATGACCACTCAATTATGGAAGCATATGAGATAATTGTGTAAAAATTATGGCTTATCCGGATTCTCAATAGAAAAACTCTCCAATTTTTACAGGTTTTATTCAATTTGTCTTAGCTCCCACAGCTCGTCCTATAGCGTAGTATGCGGTATATTGATAATCCAAGGAGATATGTTGAATTTGGGATTCGAGATAGAGCATCGCCAGTTTGCTTGCACTTTCCAGGTTTGTAGGTGATCTCAAAATCGTATCCAAAAACTTTTTCTACCCATTTTTGTTGTTTGGATGTGAGGATCCTCTGTTACAGTAGGTATCATAAGCTACTTTGATCAATTTGTATCATAAACTTTGCGGCCCTAAAAGATACGGTTTCCACATGCATATTACCACTATAATGGCCAACATTTCTGTGCATATGCATACTAGGTTCACTTCGAGGGGATCAAAACTCGACTCATAAACGCAATGGATTTTCCATTTTGAGTAAGTATTGCCCTTATGCCATCTCCTGAAGCATCCATTTGAAAAACAAATGGTTTTGAGAAGTTGTGTAGAGCGAGCGTAGGTGTTATTGTCAATGTTGTCTTGAGTTTTTTTAAAGTTTCTCTGCGAATTCATTCCACACAATTTTCCCTTTATTAGCAGATTAGGGAGGGGTCTAACGATTGATCTGTAATCTTCGAAAAATTTTATGCAGTATCTTGTCAGTCCTAAGAATTTCCGAACCTTAGTGAATTTAGTCAGATGTGGCTAGTTAGTCATTGCTTCCACCTTGATGACATCTGGTGATATTATGTGGCTGAGATATTCAATCTCTTGTTGTCCAAATGCATACTTCTTGAATTTTACAAAAGTTGATTTGTCGGAGAATGTTGAATACTTTTTGGACCTGTGCTATGTGATTTGGCCATGTTGAGCTATAAACCAATATGTTATAAAAATACTAGAACACACTTATAGAGTACAGGTAAAAAAAGGTGTTCATGAGTGCTTGAAAAGTGGAAGTAGTATTGCATAACTCAAATGGTATTACTAGATATTCATAGTGCTCATTATGAGTCCGAAATGCAGTTTGTGAACATCTTCTAGTCTAATTCGCACTTGATGATACCCTGCGGTTACGTCCAGCTTGGTAAAGTAGCTTGCTTCATGTAACTCCTCGATAATGTCCTCAACAGTGGAAATTGGGAAGCGATCTTTGATGGTAACAATGTTGAGTGTTCGATAGTCGGTGTAGCATCACCAAGAAACATCTTTATTTTTTACACCGGATATGATAGCGGGTTGGAGATCGGCCTTATAAACCCACATTGTAGCATCCCTTGAACTTGACTTTCGATCTCATCATTTTATAAATGGGTGTACTTGTAAGGTCGACCATTCCAGGATCTATCGCTTTTTTAGCACAATATGATGCTCAACTTTGCGTTTCGGAGGTAGTTTGGTTGGCTCTCCAAAAATGTCTTCAAATTCATTGATAACTCCATTTATATCTTCTAGCAATGGAGTGAACGGTTTTTGTTCATTGCTAACGAAAAGTTCAAACAGAGTATGACTTTGGAAAATATCTTTGGAGATCTGATTTGGTTGAGAATCGATGATGGTGTCTCCTTTTAGTTTGTTGATTGTATGTTCCACGTTGTTCAATTTGAACGACATTGTTCTTGCTCGCCAAATGCACATAATGGGTCCTAAATCCTTGAGCCATTGTACGCCCAGAACAATATCAAGTCTTGGTAACAATAGTGAGTAGAGTATTATTGATAAGGTGATTCATTGCAACAATAACAAAATCCCATCATACCAGCCTTGACATTTCAATGGGGTTCCATCTACGACGCAATTTGAAAATGGAGAAGTCGGATAGATGACAAGATTCAACGAATTGGTAACCTTTTTATTGATGAAATTGTGTGTAGATCTACTGTCAATTAGGGCCACAAGATGTCCTTTGCCATTCTAGACTTCAACTCTCATTGTTGATGGAATTTCCAACCGGCGAGAGCATATAAGAAGATTTTCGGTTCCTGCACATCTTTTTTTAGGTTCTTCATTACTATTTTGTTCGCCCTCCATAAGAAGCAAATTGGGCTTAGCACATTTGTGTACTAGAGTATATCTCTCGCCGCAACTGAAACATAATCCAAGGTTGTGTTTCTTCTTTACCTTGTCCCAAGTCAACCTCTTCTGTGTTAATCCCCGTTTCAATGTTAGTAGGTCTTTATTGCTAGTTATCGTTGGAGTAGGTCATCATGCATTCTGGCTAACATAATAACATCCTCAAGGTTCTTACGTCGAAACATGCAGAAATGGATGATCACAGTCCTCCAATATATGTCCCGACCAATGCCTTCTGTGTCCATCCTTACACCTTGTATGAAGACGTTCGAACTCTTGTTGGTACTCTCGTAAAATGTCATATTGTTGTATTTTTTTAGAATGCTTCGTCAAAGTTTTTGCATTTTGTTGGTCCGAATCATGCCCATAACTCCTATTTGAACGTATCCCAGGTAAGGACTGGCTCATCTTCTGCATAAGTTTTTTTCATAGCTTGGAACCACTCGTTGGCGTCATCATCCAAATGATATGATGCATATTGCACGCGCTGATGTTCCATGGTATATTGATATTGAAAATATTGTTTAGCTTTGTTGATCCATGTTCTGGGGTCACCACTAGAGAATTGGGGAAACTCCAACTTCGAGGTTTTCGAATGAAACATTGATCGAGTGTGGTCGTTATGAATTATTTGTCTTTGTCGACCGTTGTATCATTTTCTTCGATCGAAATTCGATCCTTCATGCACTCCGAACAAGGATTCGATGAGCAAATTGAGTGATGTCTTAAGAAATTAGAACTTTTCAATTGTGAAATCTCATCTTAAACATGTGCCAATCGTTCTCGAGTGTCTCAATACGGTCTCTGTTGACGGTCATATTGGCACCACTAGAGTGTGGTGTGACTCAATAATGGAAATATGTGTGAAGCTCTGATACCACCGATAATCTCTGTCAGAAGCAAAAGTAATTGGTGTTTATTATTTTTTTTCAAAAGAATAATGTGATTAATCTTTTTTTTTTCCATTATATTTTTTAAAATAGTAACCAGAATAAAGAAATTGATCACCATTATGATATTTAAAACAAGAAAACTAAAAACGAAAAATGAGTCACTAAACAAAATAAGAATGAAGATTATTTCTATTTATTTTTATGCATTCTAGACTTCTTCAAAGTTTCTTCCATTGATCTTGGTTTAGTGTTTGTAAACCGAATCGATCAGATTTTTTGAATTTTCTCAATAATTTTCGTAGCTATATCAAAAAAATTTCAAAAATCACTCATTAAAAAATCACAAAATAAAATTTTGAATTAGCGATATTTCTGATTAAAACAAATGAATTATTACAAAGAAATGTGATTTTAATGGAGCTTATAATAGCTAATTAGGTAAAATTGCTACAATAATTTAATTATGTATGGTGGGGGGTCTACCAAATCAGATATCGCAAGGGGAAATTTGTAACCCACTGAGGTCAAAAGTTATCCACTCTTCCTTTACAGGAGTAATAATTGTAACCACCAAGTCATAATTACACTATTAAATTTAAATATGCGAATAATAATAATTACTAATTAGCATTTAATCTATAACCATTTTTAACAAACCCACGCCATTCCCCACCCAACACATCTATGCACATGCTACGCCTCTATCTCGGCTGTACCACTAATGCTCAGTGTGATATCTATTTCAATTCGAAATTCTTTTGATTAATTTTAAAAAAAAATAGATTTCCACAATTTTTTATGGTGAATAGTGAAAATTTAATATAAATATGAATTAAATAGTGAAAAATTAATATACATATGAATCGAATAAATTTAAAACATTTAATTTTACAACTATATAATTTAATAGTTTAGTTCGAATGATCACCAACGTTCCTTTATAAAATCTCAAGCAGAGTTTATGGTCTTATTTTACCGCTTGTCTTCGCACAAACAAATCAAAAGAATTTTGAACAGATAACAACAACCATAATATTAACAATTATAAGATTCACATTTTAAATAAGTTATAAGATTCACATTATAATAATAATAACAATTATAAGATTTTCACATTTTTTTTTAAATCATAGAACTTTGGGGTATATATTTCTCTTAGGCACGAAGAGAACCCCCAGCTAAATTATTTTTTCTTTTAAACTCATCAAAATTTACATTCTAATTATAGGATGAAAATAACAATTTTTCGGATATATTTAAATAACAATTGGCTAATTAATAAGTACATTTATCATCAACTTAAATGCAGAGTATATTTATATACAGTTTTCACATTTTTTTCTTCACATTGCTTTATGTGAATAATTACAATGAATATATGATAATTCATCCCAATCTACGTTTTAAACAAGTTTTGGTTGATTCAAAAGGTTTAGATTGTTATTTAAACACAAAATTTTATATAACATTCACTTTTAATTTTTCATTCATTTTACCTTTTAGGTATTCCGTGTTTTTCTTTTTCTTTATTTTTCCTTTTTCTTTATTCATATTCACGCTTTAATTTTTATCTTTGTTTTTACCATTTTCTTGCCAAAACAAATGCTTTGCAAGGCAAAGGAGAAAAAAAACAAAAAGTTAAAAATGCTTAAACCCGCAAAAACAAAACGGAGGATATAAAAAAATAATCATAAATTTAAACAATAATAGTAATCGTACTCATAAATAAAATAAAACCCATATCATACATTAACCTCGACGAACTTTATATACAATTTAATACTAACGTTGAAAAAATCGTCCGAAAGCCAATGATTAATTTGGCTATAAACACCACGATTTCCCGAAACGCCCCCTTAAAAAAGAAAATCACAGAATTCACCCTTTAGTTCGAATTATAGTAATGGTTCCCCTTCCTTGTGTGTGGATCCTGGTGAGAGCCACGATGGCTTTACCAGAGAGGCCGTGACCATGAGCCGAGATGCAGGGCCGACAAGCAAAGTCCCCGACCGGATGGCGAACCGGTCGAGTCGGTGGCATCAGAATCCTCTCGTTTATGTCGTTCAGGGTTACATCGTCTTCTCCACCTCCTGGTTTCACCAATGCAAATGGATACACCACTCTTTTATCCACTCGCTTCTTCTTCTTATTATTATTATTTGACCCGTTATTATTCCCTGCAATATACAAACATATATACAAGTTTTATATATTATGTAAAAAACCGACTTCACATAGATTTTTCAACAGGTATTATCAATTCGTCTTTGACCATCACTTGAAATGTGAATAACCCATTTGAAACTGCATTAATCGTGTATACATGATAGAAGAAAAGAAATCGTTTTTTTTATGTTATAGATTTTACCTTCAAAATATGTAATTGAGTGTGATTTACCATTGGTTTCATGTATGGATATTATGTCCGTAATTCCCCTATTACAAACGGTAGTGAATTTAGTATTTATTACAAATTTAGTATTAACCTACCAAAGTACGAAGATGTCGGTTCGGGATAAACCGAATATTTATCTTGAAAAGATTTGTCTGAAGAAGAGGATGAGTTCGGAGATCGATTGTCGACCTCTTCGATCCCTCTATTGTGCTCATCTACAATTACATTACATGCAATATGGAATTATTTTTTTATGAAATATCGAGTATGTTATAAATTCATGAATTTTCTCTAAAATATAAATATAAAAAATTTATCGGCCGATGATAAAAATAGGTCTCACCAGTACGAAGGAGAGGAGTAGTCATGCAATTATAATTCTCAGGCAGGCCCCATGTGTTCTGCTATATTTCCAATCAAACAGATTAAATATGTGATTATTTAAAACTAATCATGCAGAAAATGATGGCATAACATTTTAAAAAACATAAATTAATATTTTTTTAAATTTAAAACCTGAGAGGTATTGGCTTGGTCATCGACATAGAAGGAGAGACGTCTCCGTTTGCTTCTCCCACTGCATTCGATAAGTGCATCTTCCAAATAGCCTGTGGAGACGTCGGAGAATTCCATCTCCAAAGATTCTTCTATGACGTCACAAACATCTGTACGTACGTAATATATTACACGTCATTATATATATATGTATGTATAATTTTGCATGATACTAAAAACTAATGTAATCCTTATACATGCATAAACATTCATATGCATGCATGATTATTCATGAGCATATGACCCATCATTGAGCTTTCATCATACATGTTTTATATGTACATTATATATATTTGTATATTCGTATAGGTGAGTGCACATATATATGCATATATACCTATAGGGAAGTCTTGGTTGAAGGGTGATCCAAAGTTGTGGAGATCCCAAGTGGGGAGAGAAGAGTAGAGAAGAAGCTCACTCATGTTTTTTTTGCTCTCGTTGTTGGATTTCGTGTTGAATGTGTTAGGATTACGACAACTTATGTGCCTCCCTATTTATCTTGGTGAATTGTGTTAAAAAAAAAGTAAAAGAATAAAAATAAACAAAAAAATGTAAAATTAGAAAAAGAGAAAAATGATGAATAAGTATAAAATGGATTTATCCCTGACTCAAATTAATTTTAATTTCATAATTAAGTATTCTATAAACTATATATATTAATAATACATAAAACAATACGATATAATATTTCTTTAATTTTATATACAGTTTTGAACATCCAAATATTCAAATAATCCAATGAAATAAATTATGTAATATATTAAATGAGTTTAAATATCATTCAATTTAAAAAAATAAATCAAATTTTATAATTTTTTAAAATATATATATATTTCATAGTTCATATCGATATAGAAACATGCAATGTCAAAATTAGATCACGATATTTTGTAAAAAATGTTATACATGATAAAAATAAATAATGATTTTTTAGGAATATATATATATATATATATAAAAGCACTCATTCAGTCAACGGGAAAATACGAAAAAGAAAAAAGAAAAGATAAAGGGCAATGGTTGGCTAGTGTGTGCTCCTCGGGATATGGAAATTTATATACTGTTCACATAAAACATTAATGTTTTATATATATTTGTTATTTGGAACATGTATTATTTTTTCAAACCCTTTCAGAAGTTAAAATCCGCAGAATTTACTCAATTTACCTTAAAAAATTACGTAACGTAGATATATGATAATACAATGTAAAATTTAGGATAAGTTATTGGAAAGGAAATGGTGAATTAATGATACACAACAACCAAATATCATGTAAAAAGGTAAAAATATGAATACTATATAATAAAATATGTAAAAAAGAGAGTGTTAATTCATGTTGAAAAATGGGACAAAATGTTTAAAAATGGGTGGGGTTGGGTATATGGGGGACTAAATAATGGCTAAAGGTTATGATGTCATATCATATCATGCTGTCTTGTGTTCCTTGTTCTTCCTTCATGTCAGTGATATAAAAGTTTGAGAGATAATTGAAATTGTGCTTTCAACTTTAACCACTAATTATTAATATTAAAATACACATCTTTTTCAAAAATTAAAATGTTATTTGCTTATATAAATAAAATTAAATAAAAAAATATTTTTTTTAAATAGATAGTTCAATCGTAAACGAACGATATAAAATTTTATTGTAAATTCAGATTTAATTATTTATTTTGAAAATAATATTTAGTTAACGATGAGTTAATTCAATCGGTAACCGAATATTACATCATATGATTTTGACATCTGTCACATTAAACCAAATTAACAAATAATATTTTAAAACATAATATAATAAAATGGGATTATTGAATAATTACTTCTCAAATACAAATAGTTTTCATATAACAGAAATATGTTTTTTGAACAACAACAAAAAAGGGAAAACCGTGGACAGGACAAAATTTCAAAATGGAAGCTTTTTCATTTATATATTTTTATGTGTAAATTGCTTCTGAATATATGATTAGGTGAAAAACCGATTCTACTTTTTTGGATGTTTTTTTTTCCTTCGTTTCTTCTCCATAGTGTTTCGTGGGGTCATGTCACATCTTGTCATGTTTACCAGGTAAACTTTACCATCTTCCATTATTTCATTCTTTACCTATATATACACATTATTAAAAATAATGGTTATATAACATGTTTATATTGAAATAACCCCTTAATAATCTCAAAGAATAAATAATGTTGATTTTGTTTCATAAGAATCTAACTAAATATTAACATTACATAATATAGTTGTTAATTTGTATGTGTGTGTAGGCATGGCTGATTATACGAATACATAGTGGGCCTGGATGTAGGCATGCTGGTGGGGGCCCATGTTGGAAAGATTAAAGATTGCGCCGGTCTCATTTGTGGGACCCATTCTCTTTAAACCCGGTTTTGAATGGTCCACTCCAATATTTTTCGAGAAATATTTTATTTTTCAAGTTATTACTTTTTTCCATTCTAAATAATGTATATATTTTTTCGAAATAATAATTCGAAATTAAGGTAGAAAATATATGTTATATTTTATATATAATAATTAAAATAATTCATATTGGATACGAAATCTTCACTATCGCTATAGTTTTTGTATTTATAAATTTGAATATCAATATATATATATATATATTAATTTAATAAATCTCATACATGGCTATAAGATTTTACCCATTATAATGCTTTTCTACCTTTAGATTTTTATAATTTGGCTTTTAAAAATCACTAGTTACTAAAGAAAATTATTTTATAATATTTTGAACCGGGCAATGATTAAAGGTGATAATAAAATAGGACGTTTTTTTACGTACGAAAGATCGTAAAACGAGAAGAATTCGAGACAATCCAAATTAAGTGTATCATCGTTGTGGGAATTTATTTAATTCACAGATTTGGAATTCTCATATTATATAACAGATTTAATGATTCTACATCTTTTTTTGTCTGTTTGTGGATTCTTGTAGGATTGTTGATCCAACGGTGCAAAATTGATAATGATGACTAATCAGACGGTGATGATTGATTATGTTGGGTCTCAGTGGAAGATTTGCCTGCCAACCATTTAGAAAAAAATTATATATATAAATATTCTTATGTCTGTCTCACAGAAGAAATTTGCATACAAATCCCTTATTTTATGTTACTATCAAATTATTCCCATGAAGTTTCATCAATGCTTAACTACCCTTCACGACTCTCAATCGGAATCGGTGTTCGGAAAATCATTAGAACTTATATGATTAATCAAATAAAATCTAAAAGTTTATAATCTCTAAAATTATATTATATTAGATATTACAAAAAATCCAAAATTTCCTAAAAATATATATTTTAAATAAAATTTTAAAAACGACGTTTTTTTTTGTTTTTAATCCAATTGATCTAACGGCCAATTAAAATAAAATAGAGATTATTAAGTATTAATGAAGATAATAATCGTATAAACCATTTTTTTATCAAATATTGTAATATAATATGGACGGACTAAGCATATAAAAAAAAAGGTTTCATGCATATGCAAATTAAATCTATTATCATTGTTAGTACTGGTAAATGCAAATGGACCTATTTAAGTTACTAATCGGTTCATAAATTAATCAAATTACTAAAATACTAATTGGAGAGTCAATTTACATATATGTAAGATAACATGTTTTCTAGTGATTTAAATACTAATTGGTTTCGTAATAGATCTAGAACCATTAAAATTAGTTTTGTTATTGGGTTGAATTGGAATAAGAAAATATTTTAAAATTCTAATCGATTACGTTCAATTTGTACTTTGGTTATTAATATATTTTCGTCATTCAATAACTAATTTATGTTCTTTATTTTCTTATATGATTTGGTATTTCAATTTTACTGTACCAAAAAATAATTTCATTTGTTAAGTTTCTGAAATAAATATGTCAAAATGAAATGAAAATGAATATGTAAGACCCCATAAAATATTAGAAATGGATAGTTTATCACCCATTGGGCTTAAACGAGTATGAAAAATTAACCAAAACCCGATCCGCTTTTAAAAACCCTAAAACCCAAATTTTCTCCGGCTTTCGTTTTTCGTATTTGTAAAAATAATTTATGCTGTATAAGATGTATTAGATAGAAGATCAGATATATCATCGTAGCACTAAAATGTCTAAAAAATATGTTCGTAAAAATAATTATTAAATAGGAAAAAACAAGAAAAAAAATAAATTTGTCCTTAATTTTCGAATATGAAAAAACACACGTTTTGCAGTTTTTTCAACGTAAAAAATTGTCAAACCGTGTCAAAAGCAAGAAATGCGAAGTGATTTCGAATTTGAGAGGGATCGATTTGAAGTTGGCAAGAAGGAAATGGCTAGAATCAACAGCAGTGAAGAAGAGAGCACGAGTAAATCTTCAATGGCGTCAATAAGTGTAGATCGATTTCTAGGATTTTGTAGGCTATCGAGTCACAAAATGGTTTATTGATTTGAAATGGGTGTGAGTGTCAGTGAGTCGATTGAGTCTCACTGAGTCGATTTGGGTCGCAATGGTCATTTGAGCGTCGTAGGGGTCCAAGGGTCGTTTGAATCGGTTGTCTCAGTGAGTCGGTCGTCTTAATGAGTCGGTTGTCTCAGTGGGTCGGTTTGGATCGCAATGGTCGCTTGAGCGACGCATGGGTCGTTTGAGTTGCATGGGTCGCCTGATATTATGCCCTGTGGGCCGTTTGATATTATGCCCCGTGGGTCGCTTGAGTCAATTGAGTGTTGCAGAGGGTCCGAGGGTCGTTTGAGTCGCATGGGTCGGTTGAGCCTTATGGGTCCCTTGATTCGGTAGAAATATAATATATTCTTAATTAATTGGTCATTTTGCAGGAGGCGCCAAGCTGAAGTTTCTGTATGAATTCAAGCACATGGACAGAATGCCAAAGATCACCACCAAATGTTATCCTCACGAGACAATAACGACGCTTAGAGGAATCTTAGATGAATAAGAATTGCATTACTTCGAGAAGGAGTCACAATTTAGGCATTTATTCCATTTCCAATGTAACTCCACATTGACGAAAGTTCAAATGTCTATCCTACTAAATCACTCTGTGATTGTACGTGAAAAGGAGTTGTGGTTCGTCTTAAACGGTGTTCCCATCTGGTACTCTATGGTGGAGCACACACTAATTTTCGGATTGAAATGCGGACCATATCCAAAAGGATGAGAGTCCAAAAGGGGTGATACATTCAGGCGGAAGAATTTCGACCGTGGAAAGGTGACCCCCACACAGATCATTGAAAAGCCTGTGAAGGCGAATAATTCCGAAGACCGTATGAGGTTGGCAAGTTTGATGTTGTTGGCGCAAGTTATGGCTCACAAGCCTTCATCAGACAAATATATCAACCATGATCTCATTGACATGGTTGATGACTTGGAATTTTATGAAGGCTTTCCATGGGGCGTTACACACTTAAGAAGATTGTGGATACTTGCTGCAAGCACGTTAGTGGGGAGTCACCGAACCCAAAATGGTATTGTGACAGTTTCATGATCCCACTAATGGTAAGTTGTATATATTATTCGAATAACTTGAATGTTTTCGTACTTTTTGTATTTTTATCATTTTTTTAATGTTTCAACTACTTCCATTCGAAACCATTCTTAGTTTGGGCAAAAATGGATGGTATGTTGATGTTACGGATGCAGATCCATCATACCCAAGAATGTGCAAGAAGATGGTTAAATCCAGTATTAACCTGACGTATGTAGATGTGATAAGGCTGATCGAAGATTCTAAGGTAACAATTACACAAGGGTAACAATTATACAGAGGGTAATAATGGTTATTTTTTGTTCTTCAAGATATTCGAAGTATTCTTCTTGTTGAAGACGAAGAGGAAACTTTACTTTTTGATCTAGACGATTATGAGGAATGCCACGATCCCGATGTTCAGATATGGATGGAACAAATTCGTAGAAATCCAAAGGGTATTTGTTGGGAGGACATTCGTAAGCAAGAACTGCTGACGCGAAAAGCAGATTTTGTGATTAAAAGAAGGGGAAAGGGAAAGGGACTAAGAGGAAGAAGAGCGTGGGTGAAAAAATAATAGAGGTTGAAGATGACGAAGACGAAAGAAGGGTAGGTGTTGCCGAAGCTGATGAAGAAAGAGAAGGTGATGCTGAAGGTAATGCTGAAGCTAAAGCTGAAAGAGAATATGAGGATGAAGCTGAAGGAGAAGAACCTGCAGTCCTTCTAACACTGGAGCAAAAATTAATGAAAGAAATAAAGAAGTCGGAGAAAAGAATTATCAACGCCGTAAGAGATCTTCTAAGGGATGTCGGGTTTCATTTGCCTGATCCAAAATCAAAGGTGGCAAATCCCAAAGGTGCTGAAAAGGAAAAATCAAAAACTGCAGAGAAAGATGCGAGCACCGCAAACCAATCTTCTGGCACTTTTAGAAATGATGATGTTGAATTCCTTCGACATCCATATCCAGTGTCAAGAAAGAACTGGTTGAGTCAGAGGCTGAAAATGACTCGAGAGATGGCTCAGAAGAGGATTTGGCAAACATTTCGAGATTAGTTGAAAATCTCACATCTGCCGCCACCATTCCTCCAACTAAATACATTTCCGGAGAGGTTACTACAGTCGTTGCTCCTGACGAAGTTCCACCAAGTAAGTAATATTTAGTGAAAAAGTTCATTTGATTCAATTTCCATCGAGATTCGGAATGGTTCGCAAAAGTTGCATGGGTCGCAAAAGACGCATAAGTTGCACGGTCGTATAAGTCACACGATCATATAAGTCGCAGGGTCGCATAAGTCGATGGATCACTAGAGTCGCATGGTTCGTATATGTCCCATGGGTCACAAGGGTCGCATCAAGTAACGAACGATGAGTCTAATGAATGAAGTAATTTAATACAGATGCTCGAGTGGATATTGTCGATGAAGTCGCCGACGAGGAGGTTCCTGACGAGGATCCCACTAAGGACGTTCTTGCGGAGTATACTCTAGTGGGTCCTGTGGAAGACTTCCCTGCTGAGGACATTCCTGCGGAGTATACTCCAGCGGATCCTATCCAATACGTCCCCAACAAAAAGGTTCCTACCGAGGAAACTACAGTGGGTCCTGTACCACCAAGTAAGTACGGTCTTTTAAGTCACAAAGGTTGCATTGGTCGTATAGGTCGAATGGGTCACAAAAGGTCACATAGGTCGTAGGTGGCATAGGTATGCATAGGTCACATTGGTCGGATAGGTCATAAAAGGTCGCATGTGTGCATAGGTCGCCATATATTTAATGAAGTAAATTTTATGTAGGTGCTGGACCTTTATCGAAGGAGTCTGCGCCATATGTTGAACCTCCGCCGATACCTAAACGAGTTTTAAGACCACGAAAGGCATATGTTGAACCTCCGCCGACGAAGAGAGCATGAACAATGCGAGGGAGAGGGCGGCGGAAAGATGTTAGTGGGGAACACGCAGAAAATGTAGTTCAAGAACCCGTAAAGAAGGTGGTCCAAGAACTCGATAAAAAAGGTGGTTCAAGAACCCGATAAAAAGGTGGTTCAAGAACCTTCGTTCTAGTGGAAGCCCAAGAGATTAGGAAAGGGCAGGATAACCCCGAGAACCTTTGTTCGTTGACGCTAACGGTAAAAAGTTAACTGCTCTATATATATATATTCCTGACGACACCTGGACATGAGAGTTGATGGAAATCTGATCTAAATATTCTCCGGAGGCCAGAGTTTTGGGAGACCATATTAAAGCCCAACGTATGGCTTGAAGATTATGTAAGTTTTTTTTAAACCCGGAGTCACAAAGGTCATTTTGTGTCATACGTATTCATGTGTGTTATTTTTTTACAACAATTAGATGAGGCGTTGTTGATGCAATATTATCGCATGAAGACATTTCCCGCGGTATTTAAGAAATTTTACATTTGTCTAGTTGCTTTCATGCAGACGCTCACGCCGTGGACGTACGAGTATATGACCATTTTGC
>CM071865.1:18937578-18949831 GCA_036759665.1 Gynandropsis gynandra
GTATCATGATTAGGTTTTGTAATTTTCTATTTAAACGGTCTTAGACCTAATAATACGACACACAATATTCATTCTAATTTGGCAGAGTTCTTCATCACTCTTAGTTGCTTGTGATGTTCTGTCATTGTTTGCATGAAAAACTTGAACAATGTTACATAGCCCTCTTCTTCTTTGCTCTTGAAGTTGGATTGCCATGTACGATGTACATATAAGAAACTTGTGTACTCATTTTGTTTTGCTGTGGTCGCTGCCATTGTCTGTGTACCTGGTGGCCTTCTGAATTTCTCGAGGTGTCAATGATTGGTCCTATTCTGTTCTAACCCTTTTTCTCGGCAGGTGCTGTGGAGAAATGAGTCTGCTTTTCCATCTGTCTCGTTGGCACTCAGTCATCAAATGTATGTTCAAGAAGATTCTCCAACTCTTTTATCTTCATTTAGAAATAGGAATAAAACATAACTCATCAGCAATATAATCCACAAGTCACATATTTTTATCCGTTTAAACCCAGCAAGTCTGAGAAGTCGGGCCCTTTATTTTGCATTGTTTGTTGCTTTGGCAAAGTCCGTTATAACTCTTTTAATGTTGGTAATTCTTTAAATCATTCAGAATTAATTTCACGTTCTTTTGTTATATATCAAAGAAATAACCAGAGAAATAAAACTTATTCAAATATGATAAAAACTTCAAAGTGGCGTGCTTGAGCCAAAATAAAACAACACTAACCTTAATTTAATTGAACACACCGTTTTTGGATTTGTTCAAACAAGAAAAAATAGATAACTTGCAAAACGTTCGGGTCAATGGTAAAGCGTTGGAGTCGAGCATTCGGGTTGAGCGCTTAGGACAATATAGGAATGTTCATGTTGAACTTTTCTCACGCCCAGTCTAATTATTGGTGTAGCGAAAAATGCTCGAGTCGAGTGGTAAAATGTTTGGGTCGAGCACTTTCGTTTGTGCCATCTTTTAATAATGAAAAATGTCACAAACTTGGGTTCACCTTGTTTCTCCATCTGGATAGGAACTTTAAACTAAACATCCTCAAAGATCATCTTTGTATTGAGCAATCAAGAAAAAAATCAGATCCACAAAATCCAAAAACAATGATCTCGATATATTTTCATTACATGTTAGCATTTGTATCATCATTTCACATATCCCGTTTCCATATTTATAGTGTATTCAAACATGTCTATATGCTTGTTCTGAATCTAATAAGACTACAAAACATTCGCCTTCGAACATCTTGTTCTTGTCATGGTACATCGCTCGACCTACGACATGATTACTCGTTTTTATTCCAAACCAAAACGCATAAAACAACCAGAAAGTCCCAAACCAGAAACCAGAAACATCAAACCAAAACATTGTAACGTCTATATCCGAAACAACCTTGGGACTAGGAATGTCCACCGTCACCTCCAAGAGGTGGTCACATATACCATCACTAAAACAAATTTATAAAACAAATAAATATTCTTATTTGAAATAAAGATGGTCCGAATCATATAGCCAAATAAAATACATCAAAATTATAACCACGCTAAATAAAAGATAATATAAAATGCAAAATAAAGGTTATTGACACCTTTTGCACGCATTTCCCATCAGTCCGTTGTGAGCTCTGATGATGCTGCTCAACATCATTACTCTTTTTCTTCGCCATAACTTGTCTATCCACTTTATGCTACATATTCTCTCACTCTTAACTAAATAACACAAAATAATGACCTATTATCACACTAAAAACATACAGACAAGTCCACCCAACCCAATTGAGTATCATAACTCACCGAATCCACAAAACTCTAGCTCGAGCATACGCTCGCAAAGTCCAAAAGAACCCGGCACACTAAAGATCTCGTAAGATCACAACGTACCCAAACCATCAGTACAATACAACGCTCCATCATTTGAAAGGTTATCACAACCCTAACATGGTATGACACTAGCAGATCCACTGATCTGACTAACTACAACGCTTCGTCGCTCGAAAAGTTTCCACAACCTCAGCACAGTACAACGTCGACCCGTGAACCAAGTATCACAATATAAATGTCATCGACCCGATACTCCTCACGTGACAACTCTCATTGATATGCTCGCACACGCTTTTATCCAAAGGTTCGAGTTTGAAATCACTCGATCGATTTCACTAGACAAGATATTCACTCGGCTTTAACACCGAACCCAAAATTTCGACGTTCTCCGACCCAACACTTGGTGAAACGTCAATTCTCTAGATCATATCTAATCACTTATGGTTCACTAAATCTAGCTCATATACACGTAATCAATCCTCATACGACAACTCTAAGGTTTAATCAAATCTTCACTTATAACATCTCAATTTTCCTGTTGTGAATTTCCTAAAAATCATACTCTAATCATGCCTCATTTTAAACATAAAAATTTCTCCACAAATGAATAACAAAACCAAATTTTGGACGGGGAAAATTATAACCTTGGCTTTCTCTGATGACTTGACCATTCATAATGATATTGCTAGCTATGACACAAATCATTTTTTCCTTATCATAGATTCATTCAAATAATTAATCTCAATACAACAAGTCTTCAAATTGACTGACGATGGAAAAGAATAATTTAGGGTTTCGCAAAATCCTTACGAAAGAATCAAGACGGAAATCGATTAGTATGGATTCCCCTCGTTCTTTCTTTTCTTTTCTTCTTCTTCCTCCCCATTCTTTTTTTTTGTATTCTCTTCTTCTCTACTTCGGCAGTAATGTGCAGACGAGACTATTATTTTTTTGTTTAATTTAATTAACCTAAACTTAGGTTAAAATAGTTGTCATTAATTAGGCCTATTGAGACTTACAATTCTCCCCCACTAACACAAATTTGTCCTCGGATTCAATGTATGTGATTCATACAACTCATTTTCAAACACATCTGGATACTCGTGCATCATCTTCTCCTTTAATTCTCATATCATCAGAATCCGCTTACGCCTTAACTGTTTCACTTGGTGATCCACGATGCACACTGGACGCTCGATATCCGTTAAGTATTTCTTTAAAGTTATTGGTGGCTCCACAAATATTTTATGTGGTACTAGTAAACACTTGTGTAACAAAGATACATGAAACACATCATGTATCCCATCTAAAGATGTAAGAAATTAAAGCCGATAGATTACTACTCCAATTCGCTCAATCACTTTAAATGGACGTGTGAATCGTGGTGATAACTTTTTCACTCGGCTCCACCTGATCTCCCTCGCCTCGCTTGAACTTGCAAATATACCATATCTTCGATGTTAAATGCAACATCCTTTCTTTTTAGATCGGCATAACCCTGATGACAATCTAGAGCCCCTTTCATTTTCATTTTAACAATTCTCATTTCTATTAACGGTCATGTCATATATGTCCGAGAAGGACCCTTCCTTCTTATAACGCGAGTGACCAATATCTAATCAAAATTATTGATGGCATCTATATATCTTTTGCATACAAGATTCTCACAGCGAGGCGCTTTGAATCTTGTTTATCTTACCGCATCTATTTTTCCATGAAGAACAGAAGCTAGATGACGAAACGAGTAGACCTAGATTTTCCGTAGTCTCCTGAACAATCTTCGCTCCGAAGATAGATCTCGCCCCCATCTCAGTCTAACACAAGGGTGTACGACATGGTCACCCATATAATGCTTCATATGGCAGTATCCCAATGTTAACGTGATAGCTATTATTGTACGCGAACTCAACAAGCGGCAAATGATTCTCTGAATTACCATACCATTCCAACGCATATGCTTGTATTAAGTCCTCAAACATCCTTATCGTTTTCTCAGACTGTCCATCTGTTTGTGGATGATATGCGGTGCTCATGTAAAGTTTGGGCCCTAATTATTTTTAATGTGTTTTGCAAAGACTTTAGGTGAATCTCTCATCTTGATCTGACACAATGCTTGATGAAACCCCATGCAACTTCACAATCTGAGCAATATTGATCCTTGCTACTCGATTCACATTAAAAGTTTTCTTTATCGGAATAAAATGAGCCAATTTAGTTAGTCAATCCACAACTATCCAAATAGCATCCTTGCCACTCTATGTCACTGAAAGATCCATCATAAAATCCTGGCAATACGGTCCCACTTCCATTCGGGAATCCTTAGACTTTGCAATTTCCGTTTGATACTTTTTGCTCCGTTTTGATTAAATGGCACATAGGACATTTCGCTACCCATCGAGCAATATCATTCTTCATCCCTGACCATTGATAATGTTGGAGAACTTCCCGATACATCTTCGTTGACCCCATATGAATCAAAAACTTGGATTGATGAGCTTGGATTATAATCTTTTCTTTGATCCCTAAATCTTTTGGTACACAAACTTGACCACTGATCATCATAAGATCATCTTTTATGATCTGGTACAACTTGTACCTCGAGTCTTGTTGATTACTATGAATCTTATGCATTCTTTCATCAGATAGTTTTGTTGTGCAAATTCTACTCAATAGCCTAGTCTGATCTATAGTTTGCAATCCCATACTATCTGACTCATTTTGCATTCTCTAGTCTGGAAGCACAATCTGACTAATTAAATCTTTGAACGCTTGCATAGCCGCAACCTCAACTCTCATGCGACTCAACGTATCTGCAACATTTGATTTCTCTGGATGGTATATGAAGTCTAACTTGTATTCTGCAACAAACTCCATCCACCTTCTCTAATGAAAATTCAACTCTAATTACGTAAATATGTACTTTAGACTTTTGTGGTTTGTAAAAATCTGTACATCCTTTCCATAAAGGTATGCTCTCTAGATCTTTAACGCAAAGACCATATTTTCCATCTCTTAATCATGAGTGAGGTAATTCTTTTCATGCTTACGTAACTGCCTTGATGTATAAATAATCATGTTATCTCCTTGCATAAGTACACATCCTAACCCCATCTTTGATGTATCTGTATACACTATGTATGGAATCCCTAATTGTGGTAAGGTTAACACTGATGATTTGGTTAGTTTCAATATCTTCGCTCCAAACAAAATGTACATATTTTTCCATGAGTCTCATCATTGGCTTTGCTAGACTAGCAAAGTTCATACCAAAATGTCGGCAATACCCTGCTAACCCAAGAAAGCTCCATATCCCTGATCGTTTTTCGATTGTTTTCAACTTACAAGCACTGACACCTTCTCAATATCAATAGAAACTCCTTCCTCTTATACAACAAGCCCCGAAAATCCCATACATCTTTTCCAAAAAATACACTTTTAGCTTCACAAATAATTATTGTTCTCTAAGACGTTCTAACACCGAACGTAGTTGTTCCTCGAGTTCCTATTGCCTCTTAGAGTATACAAAAAAATCATGGATAAATACAATAACAAAACGATCCAAGTAGTCCCGAAACACATTGTTAATTAGCTTTAGGAGTGCAGTAGGAGTATTAGTAAAACCAAATGGCATAACCACAAATTTGTAATGCTAATACTGAGGTCAAAATGTGGTCTTCATAATGTCTCCTTATGTAATTGGAATCTAATGATATCCCGATGCTAAATCTATCTTTGAAAACCAAATTACACCTTTTAACTTATCCAAACACTCACCGATCATTGGTCGCGCGTAACAATTCTTGACAATGAATCGAACTCTTTAGTCAATGCAAAATCTAAAACTCTCATCTTTCTTCTTTACAAACTATCACACTTTGGGATCTCCTTCACTTGAACAAATGAACTTATTTCTTCTACCGAGATGGTGGTGAGATACAAGTCACACCCTTGATCTAACAATCGTTCCATGTGAAACGCTTAAATGGTGTGACTTCCTTCACCTGATTGGATTACTTAATAGTTAAGCTCTTTGCCGCTCTTTTGGCAATAGACTTGATCACAACGATAATCCATCACAACTTAATTTCTTGACAACCAATCCATTTCAAGAATTACATCGTAGCATTCTATCGGAATAATGTCAAGTAGGGGTGTAAAATGAGCTGCTGGCTTGCGAGCCAGCTCTAGCTCAGATCATATTTAAGCGAGCCGAGCTGGGTCTTTTCTAACTTGTTTAAAAAACAAGCTGTTGAGTTGAGCTGAAAATGAGTCCGAGCTTAGACGAGCTAGCTCACGAGCTGACAAGCTAGCTCGCGAGCTGAAAAAAATCATGTACAAAATCACATATTGTCCTTTTTAGTAGATCATATATAATATTTCATTTAATAAAGAATAATATATTGTTTAAACATATCTATTATAATGTACTTATTTTCCTTTTTCTAATCATTGATATATTTTAGTAACAAAATAAAGAAAAGTTATGAGCAGTCGAATTTAGTACAATGATATTTGATAACTTTTTATTCGGGGGGATTGTTTTTTATTAGTACAATGATATTTTATAACTTTATGTTTGAATTAATATTTTCATATTTTTGATATTTTATTCGGTTCGTTTGATGATTGTTATCATATATGACATTACAACTACTTCAAAAAAATTAAATAGTCTGGCTCGCGAGCCAGCTCGTTTTTTTGGCGAGCTAGAGGCGAGCTGAGCTGAGTCGAGCTAGCTCGTTTTACACCCCTAATAATAAGCTACGCAACTAGCTCCTCTTCATCAATCACCACAAGCACGTCTTTAAGAACCCATTGGGATTCTAAATCCTGACATCCCAAAGTATGTAGTCGAACAATTCTCATTGGATCCTCAAGTCGAACAACTAATTTATTAGCCATTGGTGGACTCACAAAACTATGTGTCGCATTGGTCTCAAATAACACATCAGTAGGTAGGCCTCCCATGATTATTGATCTTATATAACGCGACTGATTGAAAGAACTTAACTTCTCAATTCTTTCACGGAACTGACCCCCACATAGACAATTTATTTTATGTAAAGACATACACACATTAATAAATTATAGTAAAAAAACGACATACCGACGATAGGTTAAACGTCTGTTTCTTTGCTCTCACGCTTATCTTGGTAACCTCCCATGGCGTATACTCGCGTTGCACGACCATATGATTCGGTTCATACTCTTTGAGTTTTCTAGTCATCATCTGTGGCACTGGACTCACTTGTTGTGCTGGGGATGGTGGCCTCGGATAATACATCTAAAAATTCTCCATACTGCCACAACGAAAACATATTTTGATTGTCCTTGACTTATAACTCCTCCCACTTGCTGGGGACACTCATGAGTCTGGTGTTAAAAACTACCACATCGGAAGCTGCTTACTCTCCTATCAACTCTTTGGCATGCCCCAACATGGTCAAGTCCACAACGATGACATGGGCACCTCGTTGTTGTTTCGATATGTGAGTCTGAAATGTTTTTCTCTGATCCAATCTCACTCGAATTTGTTGGACGAACTGTTTCCCTTTGTCATCTGAGGACTTCAAGATTCCTTCCTCAATTAGTCCATTCTCTACAAATTGAGCATTTTCAACTAACTCGAATAATGATCCATGACTAATTATCTGAATTATGCCTCTGATTTCTGAATGTAGTCCTTGCAAAAATTTATTGGCATTCAGAATTTCCAAAGTTACTAATTTGGTTTCAATCACGATAACTCCAAATAAGTCTTATAATGCTGAGCAACTGTATAGTTACCTTGTGTCAGCTGTAGAAATGCCAATTCCATTTTTTCATGAGCAGCGTGTGGTACATACTTCATTACAAAAAATTGTTTGAACTCATCCCAATAAAACAAATGCTATGAACATTCCCTCTAGATCTCGTTCCACCAGAAACTGCTTCTCCCTCTAAGTAGTGGAGTACAATATCCATCTTAAACACTAATGGACATCTAGATGATTGTTCGCTTCAATTGAAACATCCATTCCTCCGCCTTCATGGGAGGTATCACACTGCCACAAAATTGTTTGGGACCTGATCATCTCGTTTTTATACGTATTTCTCGCATGATTTAAGGGATGTTTATGATATAGATACGATGTTTACGTATGATTTTGCATCTATTTTACTCGTTTTCATGTTTTCGTGTTCTTACAGGTTTTATTGCGCTGGGCCTTTAGTTCGGCAATTGGTCCAGCAGATTGAGCACGGGTCGGGCAAGCCATCAACATGGTCGGGCTTCACCATGACACAGCGCCCGCACGGGTCACTCCTTAGCCCGCACGGGTAGGCTTTGTTTTCCATCGCGATCATTGCGCAGCGCCCGCGCGGGGTACACACTCAGCCCGCGCGGGCCGCATCGGTCACCTGCAAACATCAAATAAGTTAATTATCTAAACACGAAAAGGAACTTGTTGCTGACTTATACAAAAAGGAAAACGACTTTAGAGGAAAAGGAATAAGAGATATTTTACTGGAGAAAGGAATGGAAACTTTGCCCAACTTGATCAAGAATGAAAAACTCATAAAAGGGCAAAACGGTGGCTGATGCGACAAAAGGAAAAGAATTGAACGGCCAAAAGGAAAAGCAAGGAGAAAAGGAAGTTTATCTCAAGTACTACACACCGGATTCCTAGAAAGTTTATCTCATTGTCAATAAGTCGTTTGTTTATTTGATTTTAGTATTTCATTCTCAAATCGCATATTCGTTCGTTGCAAGTTTGATTCATAGTTTGAGCTTAGGTTGTGTTGCGTAATCCCTGTGGGATCGACACCTAAAGTACTACACACGTGCCGTGCACTTGCAGGTAGTTTAGATTAAATATTTGTTTAACTTTGATACACATCAAGTTTTTAACGCCGTCGTCGGGGACTATTGTCAACACGTCTTAGATTCGAGCCTAGAGTCTTTCTTGTTTTGTTTTCCTTTTTGCTTTTTTTCTTTCGTTTCTTTGTACCTAATTCCATTCGTTTGTCCTTTGTTGGTTTATGACCAGATCTCAAGGTGCTTCTAGTCTATTCCAAATCGACTCCGAGATCATGCGCACTTGCAGACAATTTTGAAAGGATATGGAAGAAGGTAACACAGAGCCGTCAGATCAACAAGATATGGATAATCAGAACGGCCACAAACAGCCTCAATTACCTATCGGTAATTTGGGGCATATGCAGCATAACTTTGCGTATGAAACTCCGAATTACATGATTTTTTTCCACATTTTATTCCTCTTTTCGAGATAAACGATGCCACGGGTTGCAAAAGGCAGCCAGACCCCGTTTTTGAGCTCAACAGCAACTCGCGCCTCAACTGCGAGAACAACAGGCTCCTCCAACACGTCGCCTCAGAGATTACGTGGTGCCAAATATGAACAACGTGCAAACAACCATAAGGATGCCTGCTGTTGCTAGGGAACAGTTTGAAATTAAGCCGACAATGATCAACACGCTTTATCAGAAACAATTCATGGGTGGAAATCACGAGGATCCCCATCAGTACCTTAGAGACTTCCTAGAGCTTTCCGGTACATTCAAGATAAACGGAGTCTTGGAGGACGCGAGCTTACTGCGTCTCTTCCCCTTCTCAATTGGGGGATGAGCAAAAACTTGGCTGCAATCGCTTCCCGCTGGTTCAATCACAACTTGGAACCAGGTCTGCACATTGTTCCTCTCATGATTCTTTCCTTCGAGCAAGACGATTCAGATGAGAGGGGAAATCACAACGTTTAGATGCAGAGATGGAGAAACATTGGTTGAAGCGTGGGGCAGATTTAAGGATATTCTACAGATGTGTCCACACAATGGTCTCAAGCAGTGGTATGTTATCCAAACTTTTTACAACGGAATCTCAGATGAAAAACCGAACGACGTTGATAACGTTGCTAGAGGATCGTTTATGGATATGAGTGTGGAGTAGGCATACGAGCTGATCGATAACCTTGCCATGAACCACACTATGTGGTCGACACCGAGAGATATGCCTAACAGCGCTCGTCGCCTATACGAGCGGAGTCAGAGCAGAGCGATGGGCAACGCAACAAACGCCATGTATTGTGTGAATTGCAGAGATACGAAGCATGTAGCGTATCAATGCACGGTACATGAAGACTTCGAACAGATGAACTATGCCTAGCAGCAAGGAAACACTCAATTCGGGAATACCTACAACCCGAATTGGAGGAATCACCCGAACTTGTCATACCGAATGACTCAACCGATGAAGTATTCGGGATTTCAGCAACCACAATAGCCATACCAGCAAAATAACCACCAATTTCAGCATGCTCAGCAAGTTCCGCAAGCTCCTCAACCTCCTCAAGCCCCTTCGTCAAACCTTGAGGCGGTAATGCTCGAATTTATCAAGGAGCAAAGGCACCAACATTCACCTCAAGCCAAATTCAATGCGGATGTGGGGACAAAGATCAACGAGCTCAAAACTAAGATGGAATCCTTGAAAAACCATGTGAAGAGCTTAGAGAACTCCGTAGCACAGCAAGCTGCCTCATCCTCTCGGAATCCCGGACAGCTTCTAGGTAAGCCCGAATTAAACCCGAGAGAATACGTTAACGCTATTTCTGTGTGCAGCAATGATGTGATTGAGCATTCGCCCTCCAAAAAACAAGATCAAGCTGCTGGTACGTCCATGAGAAAAGGCAAAGGTACCATCGCGATTATGGAAGGAGTCGAACCAGATTTGGACAAACCATACATTGCTCCACCGGCATACAAACCTCCTATACTGTTTCCTCAACGGTTGGTGAGCAATCAGAATGAAGAACGAGTGGGAAGATTTGTAGAGGGTCTCAAGAAGCTTGACATCAACATCCCATTCGTGGAAGCCCTCCAAAAGATGCCTAATCATGCCAAACTCATCAAAGAGGTTCTTTCCAAAGAGAGGCATATCGAAGAGAACGAAACGGTAGCACTCACCGAGGAATGTAGCGCTATCCTTCAAAATACGCCGCCCCCAAAGTTGAAGGACCCTGGAAGCTTCTCCATTCCATGCACAATAGGTAATATTGACATTGACATTGCTTTGTGTGATTTAAGAGCAAGCGTGAGCATCATGCCACACTCGGTTTTCAAGCAGAGGGACTTCGGGAATCTCAAACCTATAAAGATGTGTCTACGCCTCGCGGATCATTCGGTAAGATATCCGCTGGGAATTGTTGAAAAAATTCTCACCAAGGTATGTAATCTTTGTATTCCCACTGATTTTGTTGTACTTGAAATAAAGGAAGATGATAGGATGCCTATTATTCTTGGTAGACCGTTCTTAGCTACTGCAGGTGCCATGATAGACGTACAACAAGAAAAACTTTCCTTACGTGTTGGAGATGAGACGATAGAGTTCAACTTGTCCAGCCCCATGAACGGACCGTTCACCAAGGAGTCTTGCTTTAGAGTTGATTCGCTAGACGAGTTATCAAAAGACACGCTTGATCAAGTAAGTGCTTCTAATCCTCTTGTATGTATGTGAGATGCGCAATAGATATATTGGTATACGCATGCTAGATATTGGACAAGTCTACGCCAGTCAGTTCCTATAGGAGAGCTTGAATTCCCTGAACTCGTGATAGTATCTAAGCAATTATCTTTCTAAGACCAATTATCTTTTTAGAACTTCGTTGCATCGTTGTGAACCTCTCGATACCTATGGTGTTTAGTCATAAGTTTATCTCGTCAATTAGTTTAGCTTAGTTCATTCCCAATCCTACCATTATTCAATTTACACGTCTGATCCATTAGTCTAATAGCTTTAAAGATTGCATCAAGTCCTTGTGTTCGATCCTAGTGCTACACGATCCGTATTCTTGCGGAAGCGTTAGTCTAGGTAATTTATTACTTGAGTTAACGCACATCAAGTTTTTGGCGCCGTTGCCGGGGAATTGATTACGGCTTTAGAGTTAGGAAACTTTTAGATTTAGAAATAGTCCTTTCCGGTCTTGTTTGTCGTTTGCTTCTCGGAACTCACGCGATTTTTGTGTTTATCTTCTTTTTCTCGTGCAGCTAGCTTGTGCATGAGAAATACCGGAAGTGCGGATCTAGTTTTCGACCCCGACATTGATAAAACGCTCAGAAAGTTAAGGAAAGAAACAAGAGCTAGTGCAAGCAACCCGGTTGATAACACGAAAGTGCACTTAGACTTCCAAACCGAGGAAGTAATCGAGCCACCGTGTGTAGATAAGAGTGAAGAAGAGCTAATGATAGAACGTCGAGATTTGAACGTGCCAAACGTGCAGCAAGTGAAACCGGCGATGACCTATGGGTCATACACGGTTCCTAGACACACGCAACTCTTATCGTGCATTACTAGGAGAGACGCTCGCGTAGAGCTACAACCGTCACTCATCCAAATGCTCGGTAACGCGGCGTTTAGAGGGAGATCCGCCGAGGACCCAAACCAG
>CM071865.1:18965498-18998723 GCA_036759665.1 Gynandropsis gynandra
GTCGTTCATCTATACAATTCCCGGTATCCCGTACACCCGTAGTGTTCACCATATCTAGTCTCATCCTTAACCTAGTTTCATTGTCACCATTAGGATAGTTTTAGGAAAATTAGGACCATATCCCACTCTATCATCTTTCGTCTTAGTTTAGTTTCGTTCTTAGTTTAGCTGCAATTAGTCCCTAGAGATCGACCCTGGTACTACTTGATCCGTATACTTGCGGTGAAGTGGACTAGGATAATTATAACTCGTGTTTCCACACGTCAGAGGGTATGATATGATCATGAACAACATCGAAGATGCAACTCGAGCCATGGCTAATGAAGAAGACATGATCCATGATGAGGAAGATGCGACCCGCGTTGAGGAGGACGCGACCCGTGCTGAGGAGGACGCGGCCCGTGCTGAGGAGGATGCAACCTATGTTGTGAAGGACGCGCCTCGTGTTGCCGATGATGCGACCCGCATCACAAAAAAGGACACGACCCATGCCGCAAAAGAAGCGATCTGAGCTGAACCGAAAGGACGAAAGATGTAAGCGACCCGAAAGAAGGACGTTGGTCCCGTGACCCGTGCTAGGGCTAGAGAGGAGGAAGCCTTGCACATACAAGCAGGTCCCATGACCCGAGCTAAAGCTAGGAAGCTCAAGGAGGCTATAATCGTGATTTCTCACGGTCGATCAAGTTCAAGACAAATGCTCGAGTCCACAAAGAAGTTCCAAAATCCACATCATACTACATGCGAAACACAACTCGCAATGGTTAATAATTAGGTAAAGTGACCCGCGTGTACTCTTTTCCCTATGTTGGTTTTGTCCCACGGGGTTTTCCAACGACGGGTTTTTAACGAGGCCGCGGATCACTTTTTCGCGACCTAATTATTAACGCGAGGGTTTCAAAACAAGTTCGTAACCCAACGGCACATCTTACAACTTGTCATTAATTTTAGTTATTTTCTATACTATTAAATTGTTGCCTTGCATGGTGATTAGCATTTAATGCTACCATTATGTGTCTGCATGGCCTTCTTGCTTATTATGGCCGTCCATGGTGTAAGATCCTTAGACAATCTTGAATTTGAAGTTTCATCTTTGATTTTCCTTTTTGAAATCATCCTTTGTTGGTGCGTAATATCCAGCAACCCGTTGGTGTGTCATATCCAACGTTCGTTCCACCCACCTTGTGCAACTCGTTGCAGCAAGGCCGGTGAATCGAGAGCCCTTCCGCAACTCTCGTGTGACCAATCGCTCAATCCACCTTGTGCAACTCGTTGCAGCAAGGCCTATCCATCCGACCTTTAGTCTAGAGCGTTGTTCCAGCAGGATCACGTCAAGTGGTATCAGAGCTCGTTCTAGCGAAAAGGTTAGTTACATTCTCAGTTTGATTGTTTGATCATAGCTAGGGTTGAACGCAACAAAAACAAAAAAAAATATAGTACATGCTACTCGTACGTTTCGATTTCCTTTTCGTTGTTTTGTTTTCCGCTTGTGGCTGCTCCGTGCAATAGTGTGTAGGAAATCCGAGAGTAGGTACATTCAAAAACCGTCAAGCATCATAGGGGATAAACGATGCCGCAGGATGCTGAAGGCAGTCCGGCCCCATTTTCGAGCTCAAAATCCTTTATTTAGATCGATACCTTAGATTTTTAGAGCCGGGAGAGGCCCTTTTCGAGTTTCTTAAAATACGAATGTCATTTCTTGTCAATATGCCGCTTGCTTTGCATTTTTCTCTCGGATATTCCTTTTGCTTCCTATTTCCTATTTGTGTTTGTCTCTCGCATTACACCCCTTTTCCGCTTTTTTTTGTTTTCACGTGATTAGACGACTACAACAATTAATTGTACGACGGGCTTTGAAATACCATAACTTTGGAATTAAATGATTTTTTTTTTCGAATTTTATTCCTCTTTTCGATATCAACGATGCCGTAAGATGCTGAAGGCAGCCCGAACCCATTATAAAGCTCAAAATCCTTTATTTAGGTCGATATGTTAGATTTTTAGAGCCAGCAGATGCCCTTTTCGAGTTTTTTAGGATACAAATGTCATTTCTTGTCAATACACCGCTTGCGTTGCGTTTGTCTCTCGGGTATTCCATTTGCTTCCTATTTCCTATTTGCATTTGTCTCTCGTGTTGCACCCCTTTTCCGCTTTTTGTTTTTTGTTTTCACGTGATTAGATGACTACAACGATGAATTGTACGATGGGCTTTGAAATAACATAACTTTGCGTATGATGCTTCGAATTACATGATTTGTTTTCACATTTTATTCCTCTTTTTAAGATAAACGATGTTGCGGGATGCTGAAGGCAGCCTGACCCACGTTTTCAAGCTCAAATCCTTTATTTAGGTTGGTACCTTGGATTTTTAGAGCCGAGAGATGCCTTTTTCGAGTTTCTTAGGATACGAATGTCATTTCTTGTCAATATGCCGCTTGTGTTGCGTTTGTCTCTCGGATATTCCTTTCGCTTCCTATTTCCTATTTCCGTTTGTCTCTCGTGTTGCACCCCTTTTCCGCTTTTTGTTTTTGTTTTCACGTGATTAGACGACTACAACAATGAATTGTACGACGGACTTTGAAATACCATAAATTTGCATACAAAGCTCCGAATTATATGATTGTTTTCACATTTTACTCCTATTTTCGAGATAAACGATGCCCCACGAGGCTGAAGGCAGCCTGACCCCGTTTTCGAGCTTAAAATTCTTTATTTACATCGATAAGTTGGATTTTTTAGAGCCACTAGATGCCCTTTTCGAGTTTCTTAGGATACGAATGTCATTTCTTGTCAATACGCGCTTGCGTTGCGTTTGTCTCTCGGATATTCCTTTTTGCTTCCTATTTCCTATTTGCATTTGTCTCTCGTGTTGCACCTCTTTTCCGCTTTTTGTTTTTGTTTTCACGTGATTAGACGATCACAACAATGATTCGTACAACGAGCTTTGAAATACCATAACTTTGGGTAGAAGTTCCGAATTACATGATTTTTTTTCACATTTTATTCCTCTTTTCAAAATAAACAATGCCGTGGGATGCTGAAGGCAGACTGACCCCATTTTCGAGCTCAAAATTCTTTATTTAGGTCGATACGTTGGATTTTTAGAGCCTGGCGATGCCCTTTTCGAGTTTCTTAGGATACAAATGTCATTTCTTGTCAATACACCGCTTGCGTTGCGTTTATCTCTCGGATATTCCTTTTCCTTCCTATTCCTTTTTTGTGTTTGTCTCTCATGTTGCACCCCTTTTCCGCTTTTTGTTTTTGTTTTAACGTGATTAGACGACTACTGATAACACGTAATCCGTAGTAGTTTTTATGTCATTCTTAGGTCTAGTTTTAGGTAGATTTATTAGATTTCATTCATTTATCGAGACTATTCGAGGATTTTATCTACATTTCGTGTTTGGTGTAGGAAACGAAGACATTACGAGAAACACGAGAGAAATCGGCAATTAACCCCAAAATGACAAGATTCAGCTTATACAAGACCGTGGATTGAAGTGAGCGTGCAAACACCGAGCGAAAGGAGCGAAAACGCCATTTTAGGACATGCCCGCTCGGGTAATGAAAGGTGCCCGCTCGGGTAATTTGTGCCTTGACAACCCCGTAGCCTTACACGACTCGGGTGCCAAAGGGACATGATCGGGTATGTGTGCCCGATCGGGTGGAAATATTGCGCCCGCTCGGGTTGATGGTCATCAAAACATGCCGTAACTTTGCACGACTCGGGCTGAAGAAGAACACGATCGGGCAAAGGTGCCCGCTCGGGCGAACAGGGATGCACACGGTCGGGTAAATGGCCTGCACGATCGGGTACACTATGTGCCCGATCGGGTCCCTAGATCTCAACAACTTTCCTAAGTTTTGGTTCGGCCAAATCAAGGGAAATCAGATCTATTTAAAGGGGAATCGAGCAGAATTAAAGAAGGGGGGACTCAAGGACGATTCAGTGCCATAGAAGACACACTTTGAAGGGTCGAGAAGGACGGATCTACGGATCCGAGGCATGGAGGATCTAATGAAGACATAGGGAGTCATCTCTTTCTCTATCTATGTTGAATTTAGATTTCTTTTGTGTTTCGTTTCCTTAGTTCATGTTCGAGTAGATCTATTGCCATAGGTTAGAGAGTATTGCCAATATGTAGAGAAGTCTTGTGCTTAACGAATGGTGGATCTTAATGCTTTCATTACCTGTACGCCACTTGAATGAATGAAATCGGTATTTATCATGTTTTCAGATCTCATGGTTGTACTTAATGCTTTCTCTACCTGTACGCCACTTGATTGAATGATCTTAGAAATCTAATAAACCAACGCCAGGGCATTAGACTTCGGAACTTAGCCATGATTTAGGGTTTAGCCGGTTTAGAATCTACGCCAGGTCAAACGGTTAAATCTAGGGATTAGGATAGCAGACGTAATGCGTCTATGCATGTAAGATGCGCAATGGATACATTGGCATATGCATGCTAGATAGTGGACAAGTCTACGCCAGTCATGGTTGTTCTTAAAACTTTTCCCGAACTCCCTATAGGAGAGCTTGAATTCCCTGAACTCATGATAGTACCTTAGACCAATTATCTTGTTAGAACTTCGATACATTGTTGTGCAACTCTTGATACCTATGGTGATTTGTCGCTGAGTTATTCCCATCTTTAGGTTTAGTTTGCATTTAGATTAGTTTGCATTCCCCTACGATTTGATTCATCACGTCTTATTCAATTGGTCTAATAGCTTTAGAATTGCATCAATTCCTTGTGTTCGACCCTAGTTGCTACACGATCCGTATCCTTGCGGAAGCGTTAGTCTAGGTAATTTATTACTTGATTAAACGCACATCAAGTTTTTGGCGCCGTTGCCGGGGAGTTGATTACGATTTTAGGGTTATTACTACTTTTGATTAAGACATAGTCCTTTCCGGAGTCTTCATTTATTTTTCGTTTTGTTTTGTCTAGAGTCATAAAAAAAAAATAAAAAAAAAGAGAATTATTACCTCTCAAAGCTTAATTGAATTTTATTCTTTATTTTGCGAGGTAATATGAACAACAACAACTTTTGGAGTGCCGATATAGCTGAAACGAACTATCAATTTTCAGAACCTCGTCATATGCCATATAATTCATACCGTCCATCGAAACAATCATGGGAACAAGACGTTTGGGGAAATACCGATGGTGTGCTGAATAGTCAATATGGATTTGGGAATTTTCAGCCATGGATGCAACCCCAAATTCAGAATTATCCATCATATACACCCCCATGTCCGCAACAAGAGGCCAACTCCGATATTATGTCCATGCTTGCCCAAATCTTACAAGTGCAAAAAGATCAATCCAATGAAATTAGAGCGTTGAAAACGCAACAAGAAGAGATGCGAGCAAGTTGTAGAGACATGAATAATGAGTTTAAGGAGATAATAAGGCACGTAAAGATCTTGGACGATCAAGTTGCACAACTCGCTGCAAGTTCCTTTGAACCACAAGAGGTTCTAACGGAAAATTTAGAAACGGATCTTCATGAGCACGACAATGAAATTTTCCTAAGGGATTATTTGACGATGTATCGACCCATTGCAATATTTGAAAGGAATGATACATCTATCACAGTAGCGGAATTAGATAAGCTTAAGGAGAAGCTTAAGGAAGAGGAGGAACCCAAATATGTAAAACCGGAACCTAGACCACCTCCCTTACCGTTCCCAAAACGTAGACGCACAAAGACGGTAGATAAGCCAAATCCCTCAATGAGTGACAAAGGAGATGAACCTAATATAGGAGTGGATAAGGCTATGGGCATTGATAAGGCTATGACGAAACCCGAGATGGAAGAAGAGTTCAGCTTGGTGAACACACATGAGCAACCATGCGTTATCGATTTTGTGTTCCCCAATGGCATCTTTGAGAGTTTAGCCGTGGAAGTTTGTGACGAATTTGAGAACACGAATTCCCTAGATATGAATCTCTTAGCAGCTGGAGAAGATTCATACAAGGTACAAAATGAGCTATTTGATAATGAGAAGAAAAGGGAATCCACAGAACGAGACTTCCACGCGACACTAGCCAAACGCGGCTCAAATCAGTACACGAACGATCCCGTAATGCCGCGAAGCTACATCCAACGTCCAGCACACAATTGGGACGTTGACAAGAAGCCCAAGGTGAAGATGAAGCCTTCACCACAAAGGAGCTCCACTAATCCGCGTGCCGCGCCCTATCGAACATACTATGCACGCAAGAAGCTACGAACGCGACGACGTCGAGGACGTCCATCTAATGGGTAGCATTTGGTCAGGCTCGAGACCTTAAACAAGCGCTTATCGGGAGGCAACCCGACTTTTCCACTTTTGCATTTTTCATTTCATTTTTCTTTTGGACTATTTCTTTTTCTTTTCATATTGATGTACTTGGTGGAATCGTATTCCTTCCTCTGGATTGTGTGATTCTTTTCACAGGCTTTTCAACGTTGATATCATCCTTGAGGAGGAGACGCATACAACGTCCGGACACAAACACGGGATTGCAAGATACACAAGGTGCACACGTTCTAACCCTTATTCTTCCCGTTGTTTGGTATGCGAGTTTCTTCTAGGTTTTGAACACCGGGACGGTGTCTCATTTAAGTCTGGGGGGAGTACTCGTCGAGTATTGTCATGTGATTAGGATTGGATTATTAAGGTTAGATTTTGAGTTTTGTTTTTAGGAATATACGGATGGATACCTAGCATGAATTGTCGAGCTTTAGTCATTATTGTGCGACTTTGTCGAATCATGAACTAAAAAGTCTAGGTGTGTTTAGAAGTCTTCTTGATTTCCGATTAGTTGAAGTAATTGTGCTTGAAACCATGACTTATAGTTACATTCACCTCCTAGGTTTCAGTACCAAGTATCATATCTCCGTGTATACCGATTATTTATTGCTTGTTTGATAGATTTTTATCGTTCATTAGATTCCACACGCTTATACTCCGCTGTCAATTTTCGCCTTGGATAAGTCTTGACTATTTTAGGTTTTCATTGACATGAGTACATCGAGATCGATGGTTCGGGTCTAAGTGGTGGGTTGAGGCGCTATTCTACGTCCTAAGGGTTAGAGTTATGCGTATTCTTCATAAAAAAATAAAAAATCAGAAAATAAGTTTCAATGACGCATCTCTTCACTCCTCTAAGGCCGCGCGACCTTATGAGTGTGCCATAGGCAGCCTGGGTCTAAGTAGAAAGCCACCCTCTTCGACTTCGACGTCCTAGGAACAAAGCGTGGATCTATAAAAAAAAAGATCTCATCAGCAATTCAGCTATAAGACGACGAACTTCTTACCCCGCCACAAGTCAAGGTTCGCAGAACTTCAGTCGCGGATCTTTACGTCCAGATTCCTATCTTCCGAGGCGATGAATGCTCTCGGCATCTTTGAGCACATGAGCACCATTTTTCGCACATTGGGATGGACGGGTTTGTGGAGTGCTAAGGAATACACTTACCGCAAACTCACAGCGGAGTTTTTCGCGTCTTACACTGCTTTCTTTGCTGAATCCGGAGACCGAGAGAAGACATTCATGGAGTTCCGCCTGCTGGGGCAGAACTATAGGATCACCGCACGGCAATTCGCAGACATTCTTGACGTTCCGCATAGCGTTTATGCGAAGCTTCCAGAGATCAACCGGAACCGTCAAGCCGAGTTTTGGTCGCAGATTGCCTTTGGCGAGTTCTCGACGAGAGCGAAAGCGAGTCACATACGCCACCCCGCCCTCAGGTATTTTCACTACTTCCTAGTCTCTTCGATACTAGGGAAGGGAGCACAAGGCGGTGTTAACCACACCGAACTAGGCATCCTGAGGCGGGTTGTGCAGACGAACATTCCTGATGATGAGTGGGACGTCGACTTAGCATCGTTGATCATCGGACACTTCCTAGACATTTCCACCTCGAGGCAGCGCAGCCGACGTGCGACTCACTCACACGCGCGTCCGGAGTACCCCCATAGCCGCTCTGATTTTCCATCGATGGATGGAGTCTCCGACACCCTCAGGTATGTAGCAGAGGAGACTAGGTATCAGTCCTTTCTAGCAGAGCAGCGGTACGACTTAGAGGCTGCGAGGGATGCGGGGCAGCAGCAGTTCCAGGAGCAATCTATTCAGCATACCTACTACCTCACCGAGTCCGTCCGACGGTTCCAGCAGCTGAGCATGACACATTACCAGGAGCCGTATATCCCGATCCCGCAGGACTACCATTCCGGAGCTATACCCTACCGTCCTCATATCCCATACGAGCTGGAGGCGTTCTATTTCCCACCTGGGGAAGGAGCATCAGCGGATCCAGCGGACATGCCGACTACCCGCGATGGAGCGGATGAGGATTAGACGATCTCTTTCCTTTGTCCTATTTCTTTTCTTTTCTTTTTATTTTATTTTCATGGACTATTTTTATCGTTTTCTTGTTTTTAGATAGATATCTTGTACGCTCTTCAGACTTATTTAGTGCTCTTTGTTCTACTCTCTTGCATTGTATGGTCTTGTCACAGGTATTTCACATTAGCATATGCATTAGAGCGCAGGAGTCACTACATCCAGACATATCATCGAGAAAGTCACACGCATGTCACACGCACACATCAGGTGTATTCGCATCTTTTTCATGCTTTCTCGCATTTTTATGTTTTGGAGGTCCCTTATAGGTTTAGAACACAGGGACTGTGTTTCATTTAAGTCTGGGGGAGGGTACTCGTTGAGTATTTTTTGTTTTTGTTTTAGATTAGATGTAGATTTTTGTTTTTAGGAATAAACGGATGGGTATCTAGCATGAATTTTCAAGTTTTAGTCATTATTGTGTGACTTTGTCGAATCGTGAATAAAAGTGTAGGTGTGTTTAGAAGTCTTCTTGATTTCCGATTAGTTGAAGTAATTGTGCTTGAAACCATGACTTATAGTTACATTCACCTCCTAGGTTTCAGTACCAAGTATTATATCTCCGTGTATACCGATTAATCGATGCTTGTTTGATAGATTTTTTAGCGTTCATTAAACTCTACACGCTTATACTCCGCTGTCAATTTTTTCGCCTTGGATAAGTCTTGACTATTTTAGGTTTTCATTGACATGAGTACATCGAGATCGATGGTTCGGGTCTAAGTGGTGGGTTGAGGCGCTATTCTACGTCCTAAGGGTTAGAGTTATGCGTATTCTTCATAAAAAAATAAAAAATCAGAAAATAAGTTTCAATGACGCATCTCTTCACTCCTCTAAGGCCGTGCGACCTTATGAGTGTGCCATAGGCAGCCTGGGTCTAAGTAGAAAGCCACCCTCTTCGACTTCGACGTCCTAGGAACAAAGCGTGGATCTATAAAAAAGAATAAAGAAAGAAATAAAAAAAAAAGAAGAATAAGAACGAGAATTTGAGCTTAATGATATCTCAAGCTTAGAAGAGTTTGGTATGGAGATCGCTTGGACGTTGTTAGGAGTACGGATTAGACTTAGGTCATTGGTAGGATTGCATGGTTCGAGACTTTTCGGATTGATAGAAGTCTGAACTTGGTACGCTTAGGCTTGCGTTCATGTGACGCGTTGTTTTGCATGATGGCTATTCCTTTGATGTATTTGTGCTAGTATCCGATGTTGTTTAGCTTTTCTAGTACTCGACTCTAGGTTTGCTCGAGGACGAGCAAAAGGTTAAGTCTGGGGGAGTTTGATAACACGTAATCCGTAGTAGTTTTTATGTCATTCTTAGGTCTAGTTTTAGGTAGATTTATTAGATTTCATTCATTTATCGAGACTATTCGAGGATTTTATCTACATTTCGTGTTTGGTGTAGGAAACGAAGACATTACGAGAAACACGAGAGAAATCGGCAATTAACCCCAAAATGACAAGATTCAGCTTATACAAGACCGTGGATTGAAGTGAGCGTGCAAACACCGAGCGAAAGGAGCGAAAACGCCATTTTAGGACATGCCCGCTCGGGTAATGGAAGATGCCCGCTCGGGTAATTTGTGCCTTGACAACCCCGTAGCCTTACACGACTCGGGTGCCAAAGGGACATGATCGGGTATGAGTGCCCGATCGGGTGGAAATATTGCGCCCGCTCGGGTTACTGATCATCAAAATATGCCGTAACTTTGCACGACTCGGGCTGAAGAAGAACACGATCGGGCAAAGGTGCCCGCTCGGGCGAATATGGATGCACACGGTCGGGTAAATAGCTTGCACGATCGGGTACACTATGTGCCCGATCGGGTCCCTAGATCTCAACAACTTTCCTAAGTTTTGGAACGGCCAAATCAAGGGAAATTAGATCTATTTAAAGAGGATTCGAGCTAGAACAGAAGGGGGGACGACGAAGGGGGACGATTCAGAGGCATTAGAGCACGAATTGGAGACATCACGGAGGACGGAACGAGGGATCCGAGGCATGGAGGATCTATTGAAGACATAGGGAGTCATCTCTTTCTCTATCTATGTTGAATTTAGATTTCTTTTGTGTTTCGTTTCCTTAGTTCATGTTCGAGTAGATCTATTGCCATAGGTTAGAGAGTATTGCCAATATGTAGAGAAGTCTTGTGCTTAACGAATGGTGGATCTTAATGCTTTCATTACCTGTACGCCACTTGAATGAATGAAATCGGTATTTTATCATGTTTTCAGATCTCATGGTTGTTCTTAATGCTTTCTTTACTTGTACGCCACTTGATTGAATGATGTTAGAAGCCTAATAAACCAACGCCAGGGCATTAGGTTTCGGAACAAAGCCATGATTTAGGGTTTAGCCGGTTTAGAATCTACGCCAGGTCAATCGGTTAAATCTAGGGATTAGGATAGCGGTCGTAATGCGTCTATGCATGTAAGATGCGCAATGGATACATTGGCATATGCATGTTAGATAGTGGACAAGTCTACGCCAGTCATGGTTGTTCTTAATACTTTTCCCGAACTCCCTATAGGAGAGCTTGAATTCCCTGAACTCATGATAGTACCTTAGACCAATTATCTCGTTAGAACTCCGTTACATTGTCATGCAACTCTCGATACCTATGGTGATTAGTCTTAGAGTCATTCCTACCCATCTTAGGTTTAGTTTGCATTTAGGTTAGTTTGCATTCCACTACTATTTGATTCATCACGTCTTATTCATTAGTTTAATAACTTGTAAGTCGCATCAATTCCTTGTGTTCGACCCTAGTTGCTACACGATCCGTATCCTTGCGGAAGCGTTAGTCTAGGTAATTTATTACTTGATTAAACGCACATCACGTTTTTGGCGCCGTTGCCGGGGAGTTGATTACGATTTTAGGGTTATTATTACTTTTGATTAAGACATAGTCCTTTCCGGAGTCTTCATTTATTTTTTCGTTTTGTTTTGTTTAGAGTCATAAAAAAAAAATAAAAAAAAGAGAATTATTACCTCTCAAAGCTTAATTGAGTTTCTTGTCAAATGTCATTTCTTGTCAATACGCCGCTTGCGTTGCGTTTGTCTCGTGGATATTCCTTTTGCTTCCTATTTCCTATTTGCGTTTGTCTCTTGTGATGCACCCCTTTTCCGCTCTTTGTTTTTGTTTTTATGTGATTAGACGACTACAACAATGAATTGTACGACGGGCTTTGAAATACCATAACTTTGCGTACGAAGCTCTGAATTACAAGAATTTTTTTCACATTTTATTGCTCTTTTCAAGATAAACGACGCCGCGGGATAATGAAGGCACCTCGACCCCGTTTTCGAGGTCAAAATCCTTTATTTCGGTCGATACGTTGGATTTTTAGAGGTGGGAGATCCCCTTTTCAAGTTTCTTAGGATATGAATGTCATTTCTTTTCAATAGGCCGTTTGCGTTGCATTTGTCTCTCGGATATTCCTTTTGCTTCCTGATGTCGGAAATCTCAAGCAATATATTTCCTAGACCACTTCACCGCAAGTATACGGATCGTGTAGTACTAGGGTCGAACTCTAGGGACTAATGCAGCCTTATCCTAAGAATATCACTAAACTAAGACGGTGAAAATTAGATGAAGGTGTGATGCGAAATATCTAAAAGACTAAGCTAAGTGGTGGCAACGATAGTGGGGTTTGGAAGACTTCACGATGAAGAACACTACTGGTGTCGGGATACCGGGAATCGTATGGATGTAACAACTAAAGATCATAAACCTATCGAATTATCTTGATAACGGGAAATTCATGCTCTAAGGTGAGGAATGATTCTGCCGAGGCTAGACCTCCTAACCATGAGTACATGCAACCTTACCTTCCAGCAATGATTAACCCGTACTATGGCAGCTTTACGAACGCAATCCTAATTCCTAAGTCGTTTAACCAACCGATCAGATTCTCATTAATCGAACTTAACCTACAAATCAACAGTTCCGGATTCACACTTTAACCTTGCAGCAAAATATGAATTCCTATGTTACTGAGCAGGCAGCACTAGTATACACGTTTACGGTGTTGATTGTAGAACTGAATATCAAGATAAATGCAATAGATCTAAGCATTAACACATACGTTTGTACACCCGTTACAATCTGATATCCCTAACCCATAGTTGGGAACCTACTCACTCATGGAGATTACAGACAAAGGAAATAACACAACCCTAAACATGATAAACCCTAGGAAACTCGATGCCTCGATCTTCCCTATTGTGTAACCGATGTGTGGATTGATGCTTCTCTCCTCCTCCAGTGTCTCCCAAGCCTTTCCTGATGATTTCCAAGCCTTTCTTGCCCTAGGCGTCGCCCCCTTGCATCTAGATCTGTTCTGGTCTATTAATTAGCTCGTTTGAATGCAAGATCTAGTTTTTTGCGAGAAAGGCGGCCCGTTCGTATACACCTTTTACCCGGTCGTGTAGAACCTCGCCCGGTCGTGTACTCCGTCTTGCGTGATCGGGCATCAGCACCCGATCGTGTGATTGAACAGCCCGAGTCGTGTAAACTCTCAGGGATTTTTAGGACGAATTTAACGCCCGAGCGGGTACCTTGTTTGTGCCCGATCGGGTATCACTACCCGATCATGTTGCCTTCGTGCCCGGGTCATGCAAGGTATCGTAAATAAACCCCGTAGGTTTTGCCCGAGCGGGTAGACCTCAGTGCTCGAGCCGACACTCTTGATTTCTTGATTTTGCTCTTTTCCGCTCGTTGCTCGGGTGTTCCGTTGAGTTCAGAGGCTTGATTTTGGCTCCGAGTGAATTTATCTTCAAAATGTGTGGTTTTACTCAAGAATTCGTCTTTTTATACTCGTTTAGGCCTTCTCGCCTTAAAACCTGAAAACCAACAAAACAGGCGTTTTTAAAGAAGAATCATATCGGAAATATAAATCTAACTAAGAAATATATGCGAAAATGACACTAATACCTAACCTAAAAATGATACACTTTACGTGTTATGACTTCCTATTTCCTATTTGTGTTTGTTTCTCGTGTTGCACCTCTTTTCCGCTTTTTGTTTTAGTTTTCACATGATTAGATGACTACAACAATAAATTGTACGATGGTCTTTGAAATACCATAACTTTGCGTATGAAGCTCGGAATTACATGATTTCTTGCACATTTTATTCCTCTTTTTTGTGATAAACAATGCCGTGTGATGCTGAAGGCAGCCCGACCCCATTATTGAGCTCAAAATCCTTTATTTAGGCCGATACGTTGGATGTTTAGTGCTGGGAGATGCCCTTTTCGAGTTTCTTAGCATATGAATGTCATTTCTTGTCAATACACCGCTTGCATTGCGTTTGTCTCTCGGATATTTCTTTTGGTTTCTATTTCCTATTTGCGTTTATCTCTCGTGTTGCACCCCTTTTCCGTTTTTTTTTGTTTTTACGTGATTAGACGACTGCAACAATGAATTGTACAATGGGCTTTGAAATACCATAACTTTGCGTACGAAGGTTTGAAGCACATGATTTGTTTCACATTTTAGTCCTCTTTTCGAGCTATATGATTCCGCGGATTGCTGAAGGCAGCCCGACCCCATTTTCGAGCTCAAAATCCTTTATTTATGTTGATATGTTGGATTTTTAGATCCGGGAGATGCCGTTTTTGAGTTTCTTAGAATATGAATGTCAATCCTTTTCAATATGCCGCTTGCGTTGCGTTTGTCTCTCAAATATTTCTTTTTCTTACTATTTCCTATTTGCGTTTGTCTCTCGTGTTGCACCCCTTTACAGCTTTTTGTTTTTGTTTTCACGTGATTGGACGACTACAACAATGAATAGAACGATGGGATTTGAAATACCATAACTTTGCGTACGAAGCTCCGAATTACATGATTGTGCTCACATTTTACTCCTATTTTTGAGATAAATGATGCCCCAGGAGGCTGAAGGCAGCCCGACCCCGTTTTCGAGCTCAAAATCCTTTATTTACATCGATAAGTTGGATTTTCAGAGCCGCGAGATGCCCTTTTCGAGTTCCTTAGGATACGAATGTCATTTCTTGTCAATACGCCGCTTGCATTGCGTTTGTCTCTCGGATATTCCTTTCGATTCCTGTTTCCTATTTGCATTTGTCTCTCGTGTTGCAGCCCTTTTCCGCTTTTTGTTTTTCTTTTCACGTGATTAGACGATTACAACAATGAATTGTACAACGATGTTTGAAATACCATAACTTTGCGTACGAAGTTCCAAATTACATGATTTTTTTCACATTTTATTCCTCTTTTCGAGATAAACAATGATACGGGATGCTGAAGGCAGGCCGACCCCATTCTCGAGCTCAAAATCCTTTATTTACGTCGATACGTTGAATTTTTAGACGACTACAACAATGAATTGAACGACGGGCTTTGAAATACCATAATTTCACGTACAAATCTCTGAATTACATGATATTTTTCACATTTTATTCCTCTTTCTGAGATAAACGAAGCTGCGGGCTGAAGGCAGCCTGAACCCCTTTTTGAGCTCAAAAATCCTTTATTTAGGTTGATACGGTTGATTTTTAGTGCCGAGAGATGCCCTTTTCGAGTTTCTTTGGATACGAAATGACATTCGTATCCAAAGAATGTCACTCGTGTTGCACTCCTTTTCCGCTTTATGTTTTTGTTTTCACGTGATTAGACGACTACAACAATGAATTGTACGACGGTCTTTGAAATACCATAACTTTGCGTACGAAGCTCCGAATGACATGATATTTTTCACATTTTATTCCTCTTTTGGAGATAAACAATGCTGGGGGTTGCTGAAGGCAGCCCGACTCCATTTTTAAGCTCAAAATCCTTTATTTAAGTCGATACGTTGGATTTTTGGAGCCGGGAGATACCCTTTTCGAGTTTCTTAGGATACGAATGTCATTTCTTGTGAATACACCGCTTGCGTTACGTTTATCTCTCGGATATTCCTTTTGCTTCCTATTTCCTATTTGCGTTTTTCTCTCGTGTTGCACCCCTTTTCTGCTTTTGTTTTTGTTTTCACGTGATTAGACGACTACAACAATGAATTTTACGACGGGCTTTGAAATACCATAACTTTGGATACCAAGTTCTGAATTACATGCTTTTTTTTCATATTTTATTCCTCTTTTCGAGATAAACAATGCCGCTGGCTGCTTAAGGCAGCCCGACCCCGTTTTCAAGCTCAAAATCATTTATTTAGATCGATACATTGGATTTTTAAAGATAGGAAATGCCCTTTTCGAGTTTCTTAGGATACCAATGACATTTCTTGTCAATACGCCGTTTGCGTTGCGTTTGTCTCTCAGATATTCTTTTTGCTTCCTATTTCCTATTTGTGTTTGTGTCTCATGTTGCACCCATTTTTAGCTTTTTGTTTTTGTTTTCACGTGATTAGATGACTACAACAATGAATTGTACGACGGGTTTTGAAATACCATAACTTTGCATACGAAGCTCCAAGATAAACGATGCTGTGGGTTGCTGAAGGTAGCCTGACCCCATTTTTAAACTCAAAATCCTTTATTTAGGTCGATACGTTGGATTTTTAGAGTTGGGAGATGCCCTTTTCGAGTTTCTTAGAATACGAATGACATTTCTTATCAATACGCCGCTTGGGTTGCATTTTTCTCTCGAATATTCCTTTTTCTTCCTATTTCCTATATGCGTTTGTGTCTCGTGTTGCACCCCTTTTTCGCTGCGGTAGCTCATGTGAACGACACACTTGCTCTATAAGCCGGTTTAGTTGAGATGAAGGATCAAGTTGCTGGAATTTACAATCTTCTATCCGAATCACGTCGTCCAGAATATTCAGAGCAATTGGAAGATCATGAAGTCCAAGGGTACGAGGAAGTGAAATACGTGAGCAACAACCAACCTTTGGGAAACACGTACAATCCTGGATGGAGAAATCACCCAAATTTCTCCTACAAGAATTCCGACGGTGTATCCAACGCACAACAACTAACGGGAAACTTTCAGTCACGAGTGATGCAAAGGAATCAGAATTTTCAGCCAAGGACGCAGCCCCAAACCCAGAATTACCAGCCACGTGCGCCTCCTCTTCCACAACAAGAAGCTAATACCGATATTACGTCTTACAAGGACAGAACGAGGGATCCGCAGCATGGAGGAGCTATTGAAGACGTCGGTATATGAATAGGGAGGGATCTCATTCTTTATCAATGTTGAATATAGTTATCTTTTGTGTTTCATTTTCTGAGTTCATGTCCGAGTAGATCCACAGCCATGGATTAGAGACTTTTTCCGATTTGTAATGAAGTCTTGTTCTTAATGTTTGGTGGTTCTTAACGCTTTTGTTCTTGTACGCCACTTGAATGAATGAATTCGGTATTTGATCGTTTTCAGATTGATTGGTTGTTTTAAATGCTTTCATTACTGTACACCACTCGAATGGATGATTATAGAAGTCTAATGAATCTACGCCAGGGGATTAGACTTTGGAATCTAGCCATGATTTAGGAGTTAATCGGTTTAGAATCTACGCCAGGCCGATCGATTGAATCTAGGGATTAGGATAGCGGTCTTAATGCGTCTAGTAGGTGAGATACGCAATCGAGAGATTGGTATACACATGCTAGAAAGTGGACAAGTCTACGCCAGTCAGTTCCTATATTAGAGCTTGAATTCCCTGAACTCGTGATAATATCTAAGACCAATGATCTTGTTAGAACTTCGTTGCATCATCGTGCATCTCTCGAACCCCGTGGTGTTTAGTCGTTGAGTCATTCCGTTCATTAGTTTAGTTTAGTTGCATTCGTATTCCCATTCACTCATTGATTTCACACGTCTTATTCATTAGTTACTAGCTTTAGAGTTGCATCAATTCCTTGTGTTCGACCCTGGTACTATACGATTCATATTCTTACGGAAGCGTTAGTCTAGGTAAATTATTACTTGAGATTAACCGACATCATGTTGCACCCCTTTTCCGCTTTTTGTTTTTGTTTTCACGTGATTAGATGACTGAAACAATGAATTGTACGACGGGCTTTGAAATACCATAACTTTGTGTACGAAGCCCCGAATTACATGATTTTTTTCACATTTTATTCATCTTTTCGAGATAAACCATGTTACGGGTTGCTGAAGGCTGCCCGACCCCGTTTTCAAGCTCAAAATGCTTTATTTAGGTCGATACTATGGATTTTAGAGCCGTAAGATGCCCTTTTCGAGTTTGTTAGGTTACGAATGTCATTTCTTGTCAATACGCCACTTGTGTTGCGTTTGTCTCTTGGATATTCCGTTTGCTTCCTATTTCCAATTTGCGTTTGTCTCTCGCGTTGCACCCTTTTTCCGCTTTTTGTTTTTGTTTTCACGTGATTAGACGACTAAAACAATGAATTGTACGACGGGCTTTGAAATACCATAAATTTGCGTACGAAGCTCCGAATTACATGATGTTTTCACATTTTATTCATCTTTTTCGAGATAAACCATGCTACGGGTTGCTGAAGGCAGCCCGGCCCCGTTTTCAAGCTCAAAATGCTTTATTTAGGCCGATACATTTGATTTTTGGAGCCGGAAGATGCCCTTTTCGAGTTTGTTAGGATACAAATGTCATTTCTTGTCAATACGCCGCTTGCGTTGCGTTCGGCTCTCGGATATTCCTTTTGCTTCATGTTACCTATTTGTGTTTGTCTCTGGTCTTGCACCCTTTTTCCGTTTTTTTGTTTTCACGTGATTAAACGACTAAAACAATGAATTGATTTTTTCACATTTTATTCCTCTTTTCAAGATAAACGATACTGCAGTTCGCTGAAGGCAGCCCGACCCCATTTTCGAGCTCAAAATGCTTTATTTAGGTTGATACGTTTGATTTTTAGAGCCGAAAGATGCCCTTTTCGAGTTTGTTAGGATAAGAATGTCATTTCTTGTCAATACGCCGCTTGTGTTGCGTTTGTCTCTCGGATATTCCTTTTGCTTCCTATATCCTATTTGCGTTTGTCTCTCGTGTCGCACCCCTTTTCCGCTTTTTGTTTTTCTTTCACGTGATTAGACGACTAAAACAATGAATTGTGCGACGGGCTTTGAAATACCTTAACTTTGAGTACGAAGCTCTGAATTGCATGATTTTTTTACAGTTTATTCCTCTTTTCGCGATAAACGATGCTGCGGGTTGCTATTTGCAGCCCGACCCCGTTTTCGAGCTCAAAATGCTTTATTTAGGTCGATACGATGGATTTTTAGAGCCGGAAGATGCTCTTTTCGAGTTTTTTAGGTTACAAATGTAATTTCTTTTCAATATGTCGCTTGCGTTGCGTTTGTCTCTGGGATATTCCTTTTGTTTCCTATTTCCTATTTGCGTTTGTCTCTCGTGTTGTACCCCTTTTCAACTTTTTGTTTTTGTTTTCACATGATTAGACGACTGAAACAATGAATTGTCCGACGGGCTTTGAAATACCATAACTTTGCGTACGAAGCTCCGAATTACATGACTTTTTTCACATTTTATTTCTCTTTTTGAGATAAACCATGCCCGGGTCGTTGAAGGCAGCCCGAACCCGTGTTCAAGCTCAAAATGCTTTATTTAGGCCGATACATTTGATTTTTTGAGCCGGAAGATGCCCTTTTCGAGTTTGTTAGGATACAAATGTCATTTCTTGTCAATACGCCGCTTGCGTTGCGTTTTTCTCTCGGATATTCCTTTTGCTTCCTATTTTCTATTTGCGTTTTTCTCTCGTGTTGCACCTCTTTTCCGCTTCTTTTTTGTTTTCACGTTATTAGACGACTAAAACAATGAATTGTACGACGGGCTTTGAAATACCATAACTTTGCGTACGAAGCTATGAATTACATGATTTTTTTTCACATTTTATTCCTCTTTTCGAGATAACCATCCCGCGGGTTGCTGAGGGCAGCCCGACCCCGTTTCCAAGCTCAAAATGCTCTATTTAGGTCGATACGATGGATTTTTAGAGCTGGAAGATGCCCTTTTTGAGTTTGTTAGTATACGAATGTCATTTATTGTCAATATGCCGCTTGCGTTGCATTTGTCTCATGGATATTCCTTTTGCTTCCTAATTCCTATTTTCGTTTGTTCTTCGTTGATGTGTGGGATCAAAGTTTTATATTTTTCCAAGACCACTCTACCGCAAGTATACGGTTCGTGTAGTACAAGGGACTAAGTGCAGCTTTAGAACTAAGATATCTTGAGAAGAAGATCGATCAATGGATGAATATCGAATTTCAAAATAAAGATAAAGTATGGTAACGAAGCTAGACTAGGCAATGAGAAGTATCATGGGTGTCGGGAATACCGGAACATGCAATGGATGTTTCTAAGGATCATGAAATTCGGTTTGTATCAGTCGATGGGGAACTAACATCTAATCCTCTACCTAGGAAATCAACGTCACTCATCTCTCGATGTAGCGCGGAACGTCTAGATGCATGAAGAACAATAGGGAACTCTAACCCTAATGCTAGAAATGACATGGCCTAAGCCAAAATCTCCTACCTAGGAAATCAACGTCACTCATATCTCTATGTGGTGCGGAACTTCTAGATGCATGACGAACGATGGGGAATTCAACCTCTAATGTCGGATGGGTCTAGATGCATGAAGAACAGTAGGGAACTCTACCCCTATAAACGGAAATGACTTGGCGTAAGCCTAAATCCTCTATCTAGGGAATCAACGTCGCTCATATTCCTATGTAGTGCGAAACTTCTAGATGAATTAAGAACAATGGGAATTCTACCTCGATTATTACCGTTCCTAAATAGATTAATCGACCGGTCTCATTAATCTAATTATTCGAAGGTTCATTCATGAGACTCTAATCTAACTCTACCAAGTCTAGACGAATCTCTGATCTCAATCAAACGTGCCTAATCTCAGTAGAATAGATCTAGTCTTATCCAAACTTGAAATCAACAACGTATGAAGGCATTAAGCGCAAATCTATAACCTATCGAACCATTCAATTGAACAAAACCGAAAATCAAGCATTAATAACATAAAACATCCATTACAATGGCATCCCTAACCCAAGACAACAGATCTACTAAAAAATCATAGAGAAACAAACAAAAACGAAGTAAGTGTTTGTCTCCCCTTTCATCCCGAGCGTTGTGGTTCGGATGAATCCTTCAGATGCCCAAAGTCTTCAATACGTGTTCTCTCCTCTTTCTTGTGTGTCTCCAGGTGTCCTCTCTTGTCTATGATTCGTCCCTAGCCCTAGATGGCTTCAATTTCCTTTAATTGCCCGTTCAAAATTCATGGAGTTTTTTGAGAAAAAGGCGGACCCGCTCGGGCACAACCACCACCCGCTCGGGTAGACCACATGCCCGCTCGTGTTCACTTTCCAGCCTGGTCGGGCTCCCTTGCCCACGCGTGCACATTTCCAGCCCGAGTCGGGCTAGTTCTCGGCGTTTTTCTGCTTCAATTTGCAGACCGATCAGGCACCATTCACAGCACCGAGCGGGCACACATGCCCGACCATGTTATCAATAGCCCGAGTCGTGCTTGCTCTCGGGGATTTTTGGCTCTAATTTTGTAACCTTAGCCCGAACGGGCACACCCCATGTCCGAGCGTGTACTCATCCAATTGTTGTTTCCGCTCCTTTCGCTCGATATTTGAGTGTTCCGTTTGCTTCCGTGGCCGTGCACATGAGGTATCTTGTCATTTTGTCACGTTTTCGGGTTGGATTTGCCGTAATCTTTCGTGTTTGCTTCAAGTCTTCGTTTCCTACGCAAAACTCGAAATAGTAGATAAAAGCCTCGAATAAACACAAATAATCGGTGAAGTCCAAGAAATCTAATCTAATCTAAACCTAAGAATGATATAAATACTACGACGGATAACATGCTATGACTCGTGTTGCACCCCTTTTCCGCTTTTGTTTTTGTTTTCACGTGATTAGACGACTAAAACAATGAATTGTACGACGGGCTTTGAAATACCATACCTTTGCGTACGAAGCTCCGAATTACATGATGTTTTTCACATTTTATTCCTCTTTTCGAGATAAACCATCCCATGGGATGCTGAAGGCAGCCCGACCCCGTTTTCGAGCTCAAAATGCTTTATTCACGTCGATACAATGGATTTTTAGAGCCGGAAGATGCCCTTTTCGAGTTTCTTTGGTGACAAATGTCATTTCTTTTCAATACGCCGCTTGCGTTGCGTTTGTCTATTGTATATACCTTTTGCTTCCTATTTCCTATTTGCGTTTGTCTCTCGTGTTTCACCCCTTTTTCGCTTTTTGTGTTTACGTGATTAGATGACTAAAACAATGAATTGTACGACGGGCTTTGAAATACCATAACTTTGCGTACGAAGCTCCGAATTGCATGATTTTTTCACATTTTATTCCTCTTTTCGAGATAAACGATGCTGTGGGCTGCTCAAGGCAGCCTGACCCCATTTCCGATCTCAAAATGATTTATTTAGGTCGAAGCGTTTGATTTTTAGATCCGGGAGATACCCTTTTCGAGTTTGTTAGGATATGAATGTCATTTAATATCTATACGCCCCTTGCGTTACATTTGTCTCTTGGATATTGCTTTTGCTTCTTATTTCCTATCTGCGTTTGTCGCTCGTGTTGCACCCCTTTTCCGCTTTTTGCTTTTTTTTTAAGTGATTAGACGACCAAAATAATGAATTATACGACGGGTTTTGAAGTACCATAACATTGCGTACGAAGTTCCGAATTACATGATTTTTCACATTTTATTTCTTTTTTCGAGATAAACGATGCTGTGGGTTGCTGAAGGCAGCCCAACCCCATTTTCGAGCTCAAAATGCTATATTTAGGTCGATACGATGGATTTTTAGAGCCGGCAGATGCCCTTTTCGAGTTTGTTAGGGTACGAATGTCATTTCTTGTCAATACGCCGCTTGTGTTGCGTTTGTCTCCTGGATATTCCTTTTGCATCCTATTTCCTATTCGCATTTTTCTCTCGTGTTGCACTCCTTTTCCGCTTTCTTTTGTTTTCACGTGATTAGACGACTAAACCAATGAATTGTACGATGGGCTTTGAAATACCATAACTTTGTGTACGAAGCTCCGAATTACATGATTTTTTCACATTTTATTCCTCTTCTCGAGATAAACGATGCCGCGGGTTGCTGAAGGCAGCCCAACCCCATTATCAAGCTCAAAATGCTTTATTTAGGTCGATGCAATGGATTTTTAGACCCGACAGATGCCCTTTTCGAGTTTGTTAGGATACGAATGTCATTTCTTGTCAATACGCCGCTTGCGTTGCGTTTGTGTCTCGGATATTCCTTTTGCTTCCTTTTTCCTATTCGTGTTTGTCTCTCATGTTGCACCCCTTTTCCGCTTTTTGTTTTTGTTTTCACGTGATTAGACGACTAAAACAATGAATTGTATGACGAGCTTTGAAATACCATAACTTTGCTTACGAAGGTCCGAATTACATGATTTGTTTCACATTTTATTCCTCTTTTCGAGATAAACAATGCCGCGGGTTGCTAAAGGCGGCCCGACCCCGTTTTCAAGCTCAAAATTCTTTATTTAGGTCGAAACGTGGTATTTTTAGAGCCGGGAGATGCCCTTTTCGAGTGTGTTAGGATACGGATGACATTTCTTGTCAATACGCCGTGTTGCATTTGTCTCTCGGATATTCCTTTTGCTTCCTATTTCCTATGTACGTTTGTTTCTCGTGTTAAACCCCTTTTCCGCTTTTTGTTTTTGTTTTCACGTGATTAGACGACTAAAACAATGAATTGTACGACGGGCTTTGAAATACCATAAGTTTGCGTACGAAGCTCCGAATTACATGATTTTTTCACATTTTATTCCTCTTTTTGAGATAAACGATGCTGCGGGTTGCTGAAGGCAGCCAGACCCAATTTTCGAGCTCAAAATTCTTTTTTTAGGTCGATACGTTTGATTTTTTGAGCCGGAAGATGCCCTTTTCGAGTTTGTTAGGATACGAATGTCATTTCTTGTCAATACGCCGCTTGCGTTGCATTTCTCTCTCGGATATTCCTTTTGCTTCCTATTTCCTATTTGCGTTTGTCTCTCGTGTTGCACCCCTTTTCCGCTTTTTGTTTTTGTTTTCACGTGATTAGACGACTAAAAAAATGAATTGTACGACGGGCTTTGAAATACCATAAATTTGCATACGAAGCTCCGAATTAAATGATTGTTTTCACATTTTATTCCTAATTTCGAGATAATGCATTCCGCGGGTTGCTGAAGGTAGCCCGACCCCATTTTCGAGCTCAAAATGCTTTATTTAGGTCGATATGATGGATTTTTAGAGCCAAAAGATGCCCTTTTCGAGTTTGTTAAGTTACGAATGTCATTTTTTGTCAATATGTCGCTTGCGTTGCGTCTGTCTCTTGGATATTCCTTATGCTTCTTATTTCCTATTTGCGTTTGTCTCTCGTGTTGCACCCCTTTTCCGCTTTTTGTTTTTGTTTTTATGTGATTAGACGATGATAACGTCTATTTTGTTCTAGTATTTTCATCTATTTTCATAGTTAGTTTCATCATTCATTCGATTTGATCAAGCATTAAGCATCATTATCATCCCGTTTTCAGTCATTTTGGAGCTAAAGGACGTGCCAAGACAAAGTGCAAACATCGAGGATCATCACAGGACAAACGGGACGAGAATCGGCATGGTAAAGCCACTACCCGCGCGGGTACATCCCTAGCCCGAGCGGGCAAAAGTTACGGCGATTTTGTCCAACAATTTGTGCATGATTCGAGCAAGAAAAACCACGATCGGGGCCTCTACCCAAGCGGGCACAAGCCATGCCAGAGTGGGCATCATGCCAGCCCGAGCGGGCACTTCCTCAGCCCGAGCGGGCACTCATTTTTCATCGCGTTTTTCCGCGATCGTCTGCGCCGTACCTGAGCGGGTCACTTTCCTTGCCCGAGCGGGTCGCGGCCGTCACCTGCAACTTTAAATAAGTTAGTTTGACTTAAAAGAAGGGGAAGTTCGTGGGGACTTATACCACAATAAGGAAAACACCCTTAGAGAAGAGGAATAAAGTCATATTTCGCTGGAGGAAGTAATAGAAACGTTGCCAACTTAATCAAGATTTGGAAAACTCAAGAAAAGGCAACAAAGTGAGGTGGCTGCTGTAACAAAGGAGGAGAGACCTTGAGGGACGAATTCAGACAGAAAATTAGAGAGGAAACACACGTAGAGGAGGAGAAAGGGAGCAGTCCACACACACACAAGGGCGAAGGACGGAGCGAGGAAGCCGGAGCGTGGAGGAGCTATTGAAGACGTCGGTATTGAATAGGGAGGGATCTCATTCTTTATCCATGTCTAAGATTGTTATCTTTTGTGTTTCTTTTGCTGAGTTCATGTCCGAGTAGGTCCATAGCCATAGGTTAGAGAGCTTGGCCGATATATGTAGCGAAGTCTTGTTCTTAATGCTTGGTGGTTCTTATTGCTTTTGTTCTTGAACGCCACTTGAATGAATGATTTTGGTATTTGATCGTTTTCAGATTGATTGGTTGTTCTTAATGCTTTCATTCTTGTACGCCACTTGAATGAATGATCGTAGAAGTTTAATGAATCTACGCCAGGGGATTAGACTTCGAAACTTAGCCATGATTTAGGATTAAGTCGGTTTAGAATCTACGCCAGGTCGATCGATTGAATCTAGGAATTAGGATAGCGGTCTTAATGCGTCTAGTAGGTGAGATACACAATTGGGAAATTGGTATACACATGCTAGATAGTGGACAAGTCTACGCCAGTCATTTCCTATATTAGAGCTTGAATTCCCTGAACTCGTGATAATATCTGAGACCATGATCTTGTTAGAACTTCGTTGCGTCATCGTGCATCTCTCGAAACCTGTGGTGTCTAGTCTATCGAGTTTAATCCATTAGTTAGTTAGATAGTTTATCTTCATTCGCATTCCATTCACCTATTGATTTTACACGTTCTATTCATTAGTTACTAGCTTTAGAGTTGCATCGATTCCTTGTGCTCGACCCTGGTACTATACGATCCGTATTCTTGCGGAAGCGTTAGTCTAGGTAATTATTACTTGAGATTAACCACATCAAAATGTGAAAAAATCATGTAATTCGGAGCTTTGTACGCAAAGTTATGGTATTTCAAAGCCTATCGTACAATTCATTGTTGTAGTCGACTAATCACGTGAAACAAAAACAAAAAGCGGAAAAGGGGTGCAACATGAGAGACAAACACAAATAGGAAATAGGAAACAAAAGGTCTATCCGAGTGACAAACGCACCGCAAGCGGTGTATTGAAAAGAAATGACATTTGTATCCTAAGAAACTCGAAAAGGGCATCTCTCGGCTCTAAAATCCAACATATTGACCTAAATAAGGATTTTGAGCTCGAAAATGGGGTCGGGATGCCTTCAGCAGGCTGTGGCTTTGTTTATCTCGAATAGAGGAATAAAATGTGAAAAAAGCATGTAATTCGGAGCTTCGTACGCAAAGTTATTGTATTTCAAAGCACGTCGTACAATTCATTGTTGTAGTCGTCTAATCACGTGAAAAAAAAACAAAAAGCGGAAAAGGGGTGCAACACATGAGACAAATGCAAATAGGAAATAGGAAGAAAAAGGAATATCCGAGAGAAAAAATGCAACGCAAGCGTTGTATTGACAAGAATTGACATTCGTATCCTAAGAAACTCGAAAAAGGCATCTCCCGACTCTAAAAATCCAACGTGTCGACCTAAATAGGATTTTGAGCTCGAAAATGGGGTCGGGATGCCTTCCGCATTCCTCGGCATCGTTTATCTCGAAAAGAGGAATAAATGTGAAAACAAATCATGTAATTCGGAGCTTCGTACGCAAATTTATGGTATTTCAAAGCCCGGCGTACAATTAATTGTTGTAGTCGTCTAATCACGTGAAAACAAACACAAAAAGCCGAAAAGGGGCGCAACACGAGAGACAGACGCAAATAGGAAATAGGAAGCAAAAGGAATATTCGAGTGACAAACGCAAGCAAGCGGCGTATTGACATGAAATGACATTCGTATCCTAAGAAACTCAAAAAGGGCATCTCCCGGCTCTAAAAATCCAACGTATCGATCTAAATAAAGGATTTTCAGCTCAAGAATGGGGTTGGGCTACCTTCAGCATCCGGGGCATCGTTTATCTCAAAAAGAGGAATAAAATGTGAAAACAATCATGTAATTTGGAGTTTCGTATGCAAAGTTATCGTATTTCAAAGCCCGTCGTACAATTCATTGTCGTAGTCATCTAATCACCTGAAAACAAAAACAAAAAGCGGAAAAAATGGTGAAACGTGAGAGACAAACGCAAATAAGAAATAGGAAGGAAAAGAAATATCCGAGAAACAAATGCAATGCAAGCGGCGTATTGACAAGAAATGACATTCATATCCTAAGAAACTCGAAAAGGGCATCTCCCGGCTCTAAAAATCCAACGTATTGACCTGAATAAAGGATTTTAAGCTCGAAAACGGGGTCTGGCTGCCTTCAGCATCCCGGGGCATCGTTTATCTCGAAAAGAGGAATAAAATGTGATATGATCCCGAGGACGTCGAGGAAACGACCTCCAATGTGGAAGAAGACGCTGCTAGCGCGACCTGAGATGCGACTAGATCGAAAGACGTTGATCCCATGACCCGAGCTAGGGCTAAGGAGGAAGAGGCGTTGATCCTACCAGCTGGTCCCGTTACCCGAGCCAAGGCTGCTAACCTTAAGGACGCAATGGTTATTAATTAGGTAAGTGACCCGTGTGTATTCTTTTCCCTTTGTCGGTTTTGTCCCACGGGGTTTTCCGACGACGGGTTTTTAATGAGGCCGCGTGTCACTTTTCTCGAGACCTAATTAATATCCCGAGGGTTTCAAGACAAGTCCGTGTTTCCATATGCACGAATTACAACTTGTCTTAATGTTTTATTTTATGTTTTCTATGCATTTATTTGTAACCTTGCATGAAGACTACCCTTTAATGTTGCATTTAATTGTTCTATGGCCTTGGTTTATGTATATGCCCCCCCTTTGAACAATCCATCTTTGAATCAACTTTGAAATCTTTGAATTTTATCTTGAATTTCCTTTGTGAATTCTTGCGTTGGTGTGTAATATCCAGCAACCTGTTGGTGTGTAATATCCAACGTCTTGTTCTTTCTTCGTTGGTGCGTAACATCCTTCGAAGATGAACGGGTGAATCGAGAACTATTCCGCAACTCTCGTGTGACCACCACATTCCTGCAATTCCGTTGCAGCAAGGCATATCCCTTCCCTAACCTTGTCTAAAGCGTCGTTCCAATCGGGATCGCGTCAAGTGGTACCAGAGCTCATTCTAGCAAAAAGGTTAGTTCAATTTGGTTTTGATCTTTTCGGTCATAGCATGGTTGAACATTACAAAAAATCAAAAAACAATATATATACATTCCGTACGTTTAAGTGTCTATCTTGTGCGTGTCTATCTCGTGCGTATCTATCCCGTTCGTGTCCTTGTCGAGGGTTTTTCTTGCTTTCCGCTTGTGGCTGCTCCGTGTGTTCGTGTGCAAGAACTTGTGAGTAGGTACACGCAAGGAATTGTAGGACGTCATGGGAGAAATAGGTGTTGAGGCTCTCGCAGCTCGTTTGGAGCAAAGCATCAACAACAAGATGGAGGAGTTTTGGCAAGAGTTTCGGGTCGAACATCCAACCCGACCGAGAGAAGCTCATGCGTTCCAGCAACGTGAATGGAACAAGCAAGAGGAGGACAGCAACTACTACGAACGAGGCAGCTCATCCTCGTCCCGAAGTAGTTACCGACGGCGGCGTGCGCCAAGGGAATGAAGAGACGAACCGAGGGACGACCTCGCTGGTCTCAAGCTGAAGATTCCGAAGTTCCATGACAAAGCCGACCCGGAAGCCTATCTAGAATGGGAGAAAAATTTGGAGCTCGTCTTTGGTTGTCAAGCATACCCTGAGACCAAGATGGTTAGGGTGGCAGCCACGGAGTTCTACGACTATGCCTTGAGTTGGTGGGATCAACTCACGATTTCTAGGCGGAGAAATGGCGAAGAACCAGTAGCCACTTGGCTGGAAATGAAGACAATTATGCGCAAAAGGTTCGTGCCAAACCATCACCACCGAGAGGTGCATAGGCGGCTACGGAAGCTCACCCAAGGAAACCGTTCCGTGGAGGAATATTTCCAAGAGATGGAGCTGCTCATGTTACGAGCTGATCTTATAGAGGATCGGGAGGCGACGATGTCTCGGTTCTTTAGAGGATTAAACCTAGACATCCAAGACCATCTCGGGTTGCAACACTACGTGGAGGTTGAGGAAATGCTTCACAAAGCGATCCTCATCGAACAAGAAATCCAGCGACGAAGGAACCCCCACTCGGGCTATGGGGCTGTAAAATATGGCCAACAATGGGATGAGAAGCCAAGCTATCCAAGGAGGGACAGCACGGTTCCAGCGAACCGCGATGCGTCCAAGGCGAACCCAGCAAGCCGAGACGCAGCGAAGTTTGGTCCAGCAGCGCCGCGGGACAAAGGAAAGGCCGAGGCAATGACTTCGAGGGCTAGGGACGTGAAATGCTTCAAGTATCACGGAAGAGGACACTACGCCAGTTAGTGTACAAACAAGAAGGTCATGATCCTTCGCGACGACGGAGGATTCGAGTCCGAGGACGAAGCGGCCTAAGTGTCGGACGAGACGCAAGAGGAGGAACCGGCCACGGGAGAGTTGCTGGTTACACAGCGTTCTCTAAACGTGCAACCTAAAGGTGACGAGCAAGAACAGCGAGAAAATATTTTCCACACCCGCTGCTTAGTTCATGGCAAAGTATGTAGCGTTATCATCGATGGAGGAAATCGGACGAGCGTTGCAAGCGCTACGATGGTTCGAAAGCTAGGATTGAAAGTCCAAAAACATCCGAAGACATATAAGCTTCAGTGGCTGAATGAAAACGGCGAGATGAAGGTGACGAACCAAGTAACCATGCCCTTTGCCATAGGAAAATATCAAGATGAGATTTTGTGCGATGTGTTGCCAATGGAGGAGAGCCATATTCTACTCGGTAGACCTTGGCAATCGGATCGCAAGGTAAAACACGATGGCTATACTAATAAACATTACTTTGAGTATAACGGCAGGAAAACCGTCCTCATTCCATTGACGCCCAAGGAGGTAATGCAAGACCAATTGCATTTGAAGAAGCAAAGCGCGCTCGAACTTAGATCGTCAAATTTTTACGCAAGATCGGGTGAGATCAAGAATCTCTTCATTCTGATCAGACCGTGTTGTTATTTGTTTATAAGGAAGCTTTCTCGAGCTTAGCTAAGCTTGCACCGGCGCTGCCGAGTGAGATTTCTAACTTATTGCAAGAATACGGCGATGTCTTTCCCGAGGAGAACCCCACCGGATTGCCACCGATACGTGGAATCGAACATCAAATTGATTTCATTCCCGGAGCCGCGTTACCAAATTGGCCAGCATACCGAACCAATCTCGTGGAGACTATGGAGCTGCAAAGGTAAGTGGAAGAGCTCATGGCCAAGGGACATATTCGCGAGAGTATGAGTCCGTGCGCTGTGCCCGTGCTACTCGTGCCAACGTAAGATGGCAGCTGGCGCATGTGTGTTGAGTGTCGCGCAATCAACAACATTACGGTGAAGTATCGACATCCTATTCCTAGGCTAGATGACATGTTAGACAAATTGCATGGAAGTAGGATATTTTCAAAAATTGATCTTAAAAGTGGTTATCATCAAATTAGGATGAAGGAAGGTGATGAGTGGAAAACAACGTTTAAAACTATGCACGGATTATATGAGTGGTTAGTTATGCCTTTCGGGTTATCAAATTCACCTAGTACCTTTATGCGATTAATGAACCATGTGCTTAGGGAATATATAGGTAGATGATATGCGTTATATCGAGTGATAAAACCTAGACTAACGCTTCCGCAAGAATACGGATCGTGTAGTAACTAGGGTCGAACACAAGGAATTGATGCGACTTCGTAGCTATTAAACTAATTGAATTAGACACGTGAGAAGACTAAAATTGGAATCGTGGTTGAGCTGAACTAAATTAGATCGAAGAGATAAAACTTTATGGCTGAGAACCATGGGTATCGAGAGTTTGCCTAATGAAGTAACGAAGTTCTAAAAGGATAATTGGTCGAGGTACTATCATGAATTCAGGGAATCCAAGCTCTCCTATAGGAACTGACTGGCGTAGACTTGTCCACTATCTAGCATGCATATACCAATGTATCCATTGCGTATCTTACATGCATAGACGCATTATGACCGCTATCCTAATCCCTAGATTTAACCGATTGACCTGGCGTAGATTCTAAACCGGCAAACCCTAAATCATGGCTAAGTTCCAAACCCTAATGCCCTGGCGTTGGTTTATTAGATTTCTAAGATCATTCAATCAAGTGGCGTACAGGTAGAGAAAGCATTAAAAACAACCATGAAATCTGAAAACATGATAGATACCAAATTCATTCATTCAAGTGGCGTACAGGTAATGAAAGCATTAAGTATCACCATTCATTAAGCATACGACTTCGTTACATCATATCAAACCTCTCTAACCCATGGCAAAGGAATCTACTCAGACATAGATACAGAAAAGGAAACACAAGAGAAGTCTAGTTTCGACATAGATGATGAAAGAGATAACTCCCTATTCATAGACCGATGCCTTCGGTAGATTCTCCTCGCTCCCGATCCGTAGATCAGTCCTTTTCTTCCTCCTTCCTCTTGCCCTAGTGTCTCTCCTTCTCCTCTAATGTGTTCTGGTTCGAATCTCCCCTTTTTAGATCTGATTTCCCTTTAATTTACCCGTTCTAGATCTTAGGAAAAGTTGTTGGGAATGAAAGACCCGAGCGGGCACATAATGCACCCGCTCGTGCAACCACTCTGCCCGACCGTGTTGCCTCTTTCAAGCCCGAACGGGCACCCATGCCCGGTCGTGTAGACTCTCAACCCGAACGGGTAAAACGCACGGTGATTTCTTGGATGAATTGGCCCGAGCGGGCATTGTAAAACCACCCGAGCGGGCACCTATGCCCGAGCATATCCCTTGAGCACCCGAGTCGTGTAAGGCTACGGGGTTGATTGGCATGAAATAGCCCGACCGGGCACTCCCTAGTCACCCGAGCGGGCATGGCTTGAGGTGTAGTTTCCGCTCCTTCCGCTCGATGTTTGAGTGCTCGCTTCCATCCGTGGCATTGCATAAGTCGAACCTTGTTACACAACTTCGTTTTCGGGGTTAGATTGCATAATCACTCGTGTTTCTCTTCAAGTCTTCGTTTCCTACACAAAACACGAAATGTGGATAAAGTCTTCGAATATAATCGATAAATGAATGAAATGTAAATAATCTACTCTAAACTAGACCTAAGAATGATATAAAAACTATAACGAATTACGTGTTATCAAACTCCCCCAGACTTAACCTTTTGCTCGTCCTCGAGCAAACCTAGAGTCGAGTACTAGAAGAGCTAAACAACCATGGATACCAATACAAATACGTCGAAGAATTTAGCCATCATACAAATCAACGCGTCACATGAACGTAAGCCTAAGCGTACCTAGTTTAGACCTCTATCACCCGAAAGTCTCGAACCATGCAATCCTACCAATGACTTAAGTTTAATCCATACTCCTAAACAACGTCCAAGCGATCTCCATACCAAACTCTTCTAAGCCTGAGATATCATTAAGCTCATACTCTCGTTCTTATTCTCTTTCTTTTTTTTTTCTTTCTTTTTTTTCTTTTATGATTCCACGCTCGGTTCCTAGGACGTCGAAGTCGAAGAGGTTGGCTTTCTACTTAGACCCAGGCTGCCTATGGCACACTCATAAGGTTGCAAGGCCTTAGAGGAGTGAAGAGATGCGTCATTGAAGCTCATTTTAAACCATGGTTTTCTTCTTTTTTTTTTATGAAAAATACGCATCACTCTAACCCTTAGGACGTAGAATAGCGCCTCAACCCACCACTTAGACCCGAACCATCGATATCGATGTACTCATGTCAATATAAAGTTGAGATAGTTAGAAAACTTATCCAAAAATTGACAGCGGAGTATAAGCGTGTGGAGTTTAATGAACGATAAAATCTATCTAACAAGCAACGAATGATTGGTATACTCGGAGATATTATACTTGGTACTGAAACCTAGGAGGTGAATGTAACTATAGGTCAAGGCTTCAAGCACAATTACTTAACTAATCGGAATCAAGAAGACTTCTAAGCAAACCTAGACCATTGTTCACGATTCGACAAAGTTGCACTAACGACTAAAGCTCGAAAATCCATGCTAAGTATCCATCCGTTTATTCCTAAAAACAAAAATCTACATCTAATCCTAATAATCTAATCCTAATCACATGACAATACTCGATGAATACTCCCCCCCAGACTTGAATGAAACACCGTCCCGGTGTTCAAAACCTAAGAGAAATTCGCATACCAAACAACGGGAAGAATAAGGGTTAGAACGTGTGCACCTTGTGTATCTTGCAATCCCGTGCTTGTGTCCGGACATTGTATGCGTCTCCTCCTCAAGGATGATATCAACGTTGAAAAACCTGTGAAAAAGATTCACACAATCCCAAAAGAAGGAATACTATCTACCGAGTAAGTCAATGTGAAAAGAAAAAGAAATAGTCCGAAAAAAAAAAATGAAATGAAAAATGCAAAAGTCGGGTTGCCTCCCGATAAGCGCTTGTTTAAGGTCTTGAGCCTGACCAAAATGTGCTACCAATTAGATGGACGTCCTTGACGTCGTTGTGTGCGTAGCATCCTGCGTACATGAGGTGGTCGAAAAAGTTGTTGGGAATGAAAGACCCGAGCGGGCACATCATGCACCCGCTCGTGCAACCACTCTGCCCGACCGTGTTGCCTCTTTCAA
>CM071865.1:19007067-19040420 GCA_036759665.1 Gynandropsis gynandra
ATGTTGAATTTAGATTTCTGTTGTGTTTCGTTTCTTGAGTTCATGTCCAAGTAGATCTATTGCCATAGGTTAGAGAGTATTGCCAACATGTAACGAAGTCTTGTGCTTAATGATTGGTGGATCTTAATGCTTTCATACTTGTACGCCACTCGTTATGAATGAATTCGGTATTTTATCATGTTTTTAGATTTCATGGTTGTTCTTAATGCTTTCTCTACCTGTACGCCACTTGATTGAATGATCTTAGATGTCTAATAAACCAACGCCAGGGCATTAGGTTTCGGAACTTAGCCATGATTTAGGGTTTAGCCGGTTTAGAATCTACGCCAGGTCAATTGGTTAAATCTAGGGATTAGGATAGCGGTCTTAATGCGTCTATCCATGTAAGATACGCAATGGATACATTGGTATATGCATGCTAGATAGTGGACAAGTCTACGCCAGTCAGATCCTATAGGAGAGCTTGAATTCCCTGAACTCATGATAGTACCTAAGACCAATTATCTCGTTAGAACTTCGTTACATTGTCATGCAACTCTCGATACCTATGGTGATTAGTCTTAGAGTCATTCCTACCTATCTTTAGTTTAGTTTGCATTTAGGTTAGTTTGCATTCCACTACTATTTGATTTATCACGTCTTATTCATTAGTTTATAACTTGTAAGTCGCATCAATTCCTTGTGTTCGACCCTAGTTGCTACACGATCCGTATTCTTGCGGAAGCGTTAGTCTAGGTAATTTATTATTTGAGTCTACGCACATCACAATAGATGAATGAAATATGAATAATCTACTCTAAACTAGACCTAGGAATGATATAAAAACTATAACGAATTACGTGTTATCAGTAGATTCGTGGTAGTCTACTTTGACGATATTTTGATCTATAGCAAGAGCTTAGAGGAACACTTTGGTCACCTAGAATTAGTGTTGAAGGTACTTAGGAAAGAAGAGTTGTATGCCAACTTAAAGAAATGTACCTTTTGTACGGATAACATCGTATTTCTAGGTTTTGTAGTAAGTGCAGATGGCGTGTTGGTCGACGAAGAGAAGGTCAAAGCCATTCGGGAATGGCCGAGCCCAAAGACCGTCGTCGGGGAAGTCCAAAGCTTCCATGGACTCACGGGTTTTTACCGACGATTCGTTAAGGAATTCAGCACCTTAGCCGCCCTCTTACGGAAGTCATTAAGAAAAACATGGGATTCAAATGGGGAGAAGCGCAAGAGACAACGTTCCAAACGCTGAAGGAGAAACTAACTACGCTCCTTTACTTATATTACCCGATTTTCTTAAAACGTTTGAAATTGAGTGTGATGCATCCGGTGTAGGAATTTGCAGTCTTAGATTTTCTTAAAACGTTTGAAATTGAGTGTGATGCATCCGGTGTAGGAATTGGTGCAGTCTTAATGCAGGATCGGAAGCCGATTGCCTACTTCAGCGAAAAACTCAGAGGTGCCACTCTCAACTACGCCACCTACGACAAAGAACTGTATGCACTCGTGAGGGCGTTACAAACTTGGCAACATTATCTATGGCCAAAGGAGTTTGTGATACACACGGACCATGAATCGCTCAAATACTTGAAGGGTCAAAACAAACTAAGTAAGAGACATGCGAGGTGGGTAGAATTCATCGAAACCTTTCCTTACGTCATCAAATACAAGCAAGGTAAGGAGAACATAGTGGCTGATGCCCTATCCCGAAGGTACGCATTGTTGAATACTTTAGATACTAAACTCTTGGGTTTTGAACAAATCAAAGAATTATATGCATCTGAGCTAGAATTTGGAGAAGCTTACAAGAAATGTGAGAAATTTGCTTCGGGACACTACTATAGGCATGATGATTATTTATTTTATGATAATCATTTATGTGTGCCTAACTGCTCTATGAGAGAGATGTTTGTTAGAGAAGCCCACGGAGGTGGACTTATGAGCCATTTCAGAGTTGCAAAAACTCTGAAAATATTGCAGGATCACTTTTACTGGCTGCATATGAAGAGGGATGTGGAACGTATTTGCAAGCGATGCGTCGCATGTAAACAAGCTAAATCTAAGGTTCAGCCTCACGGTTTGTATACCCCTCTCCCTATCCCCACTCACCCTTAGACTGATATATCTATGGACTTTTTGATTGGGTTACCTAGGACTAAAACCGATCAAGTGGATTTGAGGGCAAATCCTTTCCAAAAAGGGGGCATGATATGATCCCGGAGGACGTCGAGGACGCGACCTCCAATGCGGAAGAAGACGCTGCTAGCGCGACCCGAGATGCGACCAGATCAAAAGACTTTGATCCCGTGACCTGAGCTAGGGATAAGGAGGAAGAGGCGTTGATCCTACCAGCTGGTCCCGTGACCCGAGCCAAGGCTGCAAAGCTTAAGGACGCAATTATCGGAATTCTCGCGGCCGTCCATGTTCACGAAGATTATTCGAGTTCACGGAAGTCACGACCCTAACAAACGTTATCCAAGCCGAAGCCCGCCCCGCAACGGTTATTTATTAGGTAAGTGACCCGCGTATACTCTTTTCCCTTCGTCGGTTTTGTCCCACGGGGTTTTCCGACGATGGGTTTTTAACAAGTCCGTGTGTCACTTTTCTCGAGACCTAATTAATATCCCAAGGGTTTCAAGACAAGTCTGTGATTCCATATGCACGAATTACAACTTGTCTTAATGTTTTATTTTATGTTTTCTATGCATTTATTTGTAGCCTTGCATGAAGACTACCCTTTAATATTGCATTTAATTGTTGCATGGCCTTGGTTTATGTATATGCCCCCCCATGTGAACAATCCATCTTTGAATCAACTTTGAAATCTTTGAATTTTATCTTGAATTTCCTTTGTGAATTCTTGTGTTGGTGTGTAATATCCAGCAATCCGTTGCTATGTAATATCCAACGTCTTGTTCGTTCTTCGTTGGTGCGTAACATCCTTCGAAGACGAACGGGTGAATCGAGAGCTATTCCGCAACTTTCGTGTGACCACTCGCTCCACATCCCTTGTGCAACCCGTTGCAACAAGGCCTATCCATTTCTAACCTAGTCTAGAGCGTCATTCCAATCGAGATCGCGTCAAAATGTGAAAAAAAACACATGTAATTCGGAGCTTCGTACGCAAAGTTATGGTATTTGAAAGCTCATCGTACAATTCATTGTTGTAGTCGGATAATCACTGAAAAAACAAAAACAAGCGGCGTATTGACAAGAAATGACACTCGTATCCTAAGAAACATGAAAAGGGCATCTCCCGGCTCTAAAAATCATACGTATCAACGTAAACAAAGGATTTTGAGCTAAAAAACGAGGTCGGGCTGCCTTTAGCATCTCAGGGCATCGTTTATCTCGAAAAGAGGAATAAAATGTGAAAAAATCATGTAATTCAGAATTTTGTACGCAAAAATATGGTATTTCAAAGCCCATCGTACAATTCATTATCCGAGGGACAAACGAAACGCAGGCGGCGTATTGACAAGAAATGACATTCGTATCCTAAAACTCAAAAAGGGCATCTCCCGGCTCTAAAAATCCAACGTATCAACCTAAATAAAATATTTTGAGCTTGAAAACATGGTCGGGCTGCGTTCAGCATCCCGGGGCATCGTTTATCTCGAAAAGACGAATAAAATGTGAAAACAATCATGTAATTCGAAGCTTCGTATGCAAAGTTATGGTATTTCAAATCCCGTCGTACAATTTATTGTTGTAGTCATCTAATCACGTGAAAACAAACACAAAAAGCCGAAAAGGGGTGCAACACGAGAGACAAACCCAAATAGGATATAGGAAGCAAAAGGAATATCCGAGAGACAAACACAACGCAAGCGGCATATTGACAAGAAATGACATTCGTATCCTAAGAAACTCGAAAACGACATCACCCGGCTCTAAAAATCCAACGTATCGATCTAAATAAAGGATTTTCAGCTCGAAAACGGGGTCGGGCTGCCTTCAACATCTCGGGGCATCGTTTATCTCGAATAGAGGAATAAAATGTGAAAAACATCATGTAATTCGGAGCTTTATATGCAAATTTATTGTATTTCAAAGCCCGTCGTATAATTCATTGTTGTAGTCATTTAATCACGTGAAAACAAAACCAAAAAGCTGAAAAGGGGTACAACACGAGAGACAAACACAAATAGGAAATAATAAGCCAAAGGAATATTCGAGAGACAAACGCAACGCAAGGAAGTATTGACAAGAAATGACATTTGTATCCTAAGAAACTCGAAAAGGGCATCTCTCGGCTCTAAAATCCAACGTATCAAACTAAATAAAGGATTTTGAGCTCAAACACGGGGTTGGGCTGCGTTCAGCATCCCACGGACTACTCCTGGAACTGTTGTTGCTCCGTATATCTCGCAGCCTCTATGTCGTACCTCGCCGCCTCGAGATTGTACCTCTGCTCTGCCATAAAGGACTGATATTTTCTCTCCTCCACAACATACCTGAGAACGTCCGAGGATAGGAAGCGGGATGGGTATATGCGCGACTGTAGCTCGGTGAACCTCGACTTCTGACCAGACAAAAAGGTTGTTGTCCGGTAGTTGTATTGTTGATGAGACGTCGTGATTGGTGTGTACGGTGTTAATTGCGTGATGGCATCCGACTTTGCTGGCCATCCGTGTTCCGGATTGTAGGCATCAAATCGGCGTTTCTTTGAGCTTTGAAATAGTTTTAGAGCCATCTGCAAAACAATTGAAGAAGAAAACAAGGGTTTAGTCACCGTTTGTAGAGTGCCCGCACGGGTAGATGGTCTTGCCCGCTCGGGCTTCAATTCAGCCAAAATACCCATTAGGTGTCGCTCGACTCGGGTGTTACCACTGCCTGATCGGGCTTAGAATCAAGCTGCCCGAACGGGTGCAAACCTTAACCCAATCGGGCTAGGTCGCGAAATCGCGACCTGTAGTTCGTTTTAGTCGTTCAATCCGTGACAATCAGCCTAAAATCTTCTAATCTAGACCTAAATCTACTCCAAAGCAGTCCAAATACCAATTATTTTATGAAAATACCTGGATTTTGAGAGAAATTTGAGAGTTTCGGGTTATTTGCGAGAGAGGAGGGAGGGAGGATATTTCGAGTAATTGCGGGTGGTCGGGTAATCTTCGATGTGGCAGACCGGCGACGATGGGGAACGATGGCGGCGTGTGAGCAAGCTTCGGAGGCGTGAAGGGTTGCAGGATGGGGGCACGTTCGGGTCGAGTTTTGTTTGTAAGAACGGCCGCTCAGGTTACTCGAAATAAAAGACTTACCTTTGCAGATAATACACGGTGCCCGCTCGGGTCTCTTGAAGTAGCCCATCGGGCGTCTTTGAATTTGACCTTGCCCGCTCCAGTAGTGGATGTCTGCCCCACCGGGTAATGCTGCAAAACCTAGAAAAATATACGAGGAAAACCATGCAGCAAAAATCATAAAGGCCACTAAAATCCTAAGTCCTAAAAAAATTGTCCATGTCTTAAAAAGAGTTCGAAAATAGAAATAAAATGAAAATGAAGAAAAAGGATACGGGGCTCGGATTGCCTCCCTAGAACCTCTTGTTTACCATCTTTAGCTTGACCCTAACGTCTTCATACGTGTGTGATGTCGTATAGAGGAGGTATGCCTCTTTCGTCTTCTAACTGATCAGTATAACATGGCTTAAACCCTGGAGCGTTTTTCACTTTCGAATTTCCATTCTTCTCGTCCAATCCTACGACTCCATGGTATCTTCGTCGGAATTGATTTTGGTTGAGCATCTCCTCGGTGTTCCAGGCGGGATAAGTGTGTATGCGCGCCATCAAGGGTGTGGGAGATGAGATGTATGGCCGAAGAACCGCAGCCCGTGTTGAAGTCTCGATTAAACCGTGCGGATTTCGGTTCAAATCAAGTGCCCGATCGGGATCTTTCTTTGCCCCACTCGGGTTCCATAATGTGTCATTTACCCCCGTGAGGGGTGACCGAGTCGGGCTGTGAGGTCGCCCGGGGGGTTCTTGTCCATGTGCTATACCCGATCCGGCTCATATACCCACCTGCTCGGGTTAACAATTTCACCATTTATCCCCGAGAGTGCTACCCGAGTCGGGCTATGTGGCTGCCCGGGCGGGTCTCCTAAATTTGGTGCAACCCGCGCGGGTTGAGGTAGGGGCACACGCGAGTTGAGTCTCATCTGAGGGATATGTAGGTCCTCCCTATGTTGTGTGAATGCGTCGACATCGTGGGGTGACTAAAATTGGCTCCCGGTGCACTCGGACAGTGGTATCTCCACGGGATGGACGTCGCGATGTTTACGTTGAATTTTCTCCGTTGGTGCATCCATCGTGGTAACATGCATTATGGGTTCAGTCGTATAAGGCTTCTTGAGTGCATCGTCGAGCTTGAACTCGATAGACTCGTCTCCAAATTTCATTACCAGCCTGCCTTTAGCGCAATAAATGACCATTTTTGCCGTGTTGAGGAATGGTCTTCCCAAAATGATGGGGATCTTCGGAATGATCTCCATGTCCACAACAACAAAGTTCGAGGGAAACCAAAATTCTCCCACTTGTATAGCTCCATTCGTCAATATACCCACGGGACTCTGTACGGATTGATCAACTAAGGTGATTTGCATGCGCGTGGGCTGAAGATCTCCTACTCGATTAAGCTTCTCAACAAGAGACAATGGTAGCAAGCTTACACTCGCTCCGATATCGATTAGTGCATGCTCAATCTCATAATCGTAGATCTTACAAGGGATGACAAAGTTACCTGGATCGGGCATCTTCTTGGCCATGGTAGGGGGCTGTATGAGTGAGTTCGCGACCATCACCATCTCATTGTCTACGGTTCTCTTCCTCATTATGATGTCTTTGAGGAATTTGGCATAGGAGGGGATCTTCATGAGCGCGTCGTAGAACGAGATGGTGACTTGCAGCTTCCTTAGGAGTTCCACGAATTGGGCAAATTAAGCATCGTCGCTCTGCTTCCTTCGGCGCTGCGGAAAGGGTAAGGATGGTCCCTCGGGGGAGGTGCTATATAAGGCAACTCCCTCTCTTCTTCCCTTTCGATCTTCTTCTCTTCCACACTTTGAGTCATGGGTTGTTCGATCTTATTACTCAAAGGCTCTCCTCTTGCAGCCGTGGAAGGCATGGGTTGCTCTACCTTGTTCTCGCTCCTTAGGAAAATGGCATTTACTTGCTCTTGGGGGTTCGTCTCGGGTTTTCCGGGGAGCTGTCCGGGCTGTCAGCAAGACCCTTAGACTAGCTGTGCCACTTGCGTTTCCAGGAGCCTTAAGTGTGTTTGGAAACCGTCCATTCTCTTCCTCATGTCCTCTTGCTCAGCCTTGATTCCTCCAAGCACACTTTTCAGTTCTTGATACATCAATTGGAGTATAGAAAGAATTTCGGAGTCCCCTGAAGGTTGTGCGCGAGGCTGATAGCCGTAGTCTTGGCCACTCCCTTTCGGCTGGAAACCTTGGTTTTGGTTTCTTGCCATCATCCGCGGTTGGAAATCCTGCGGGTTTGCTACATTGCTCGTATTGCCATATGAGAGGTTGGGATGGAACTTGATGTAGTTTTGCTGGTAGGCCCGATTGTTAACGTAATTGACTTCCTCGATCCCTTGACCTACGGATACATCTTGTCGGTCGACATGAAGGCCTTCTATCATCCTGTATATTTCGCCAACTTGCTGCTTCAAATCCATTAATTCCGGGTTGGCTACGCCTAACTCATTTACTGCCGCTTTGGATGGGTAATCGCGGTTGTAGTCACCGACCTTCTTGCCTCCTTCCCTCGCCATGCTCTCGATCAAGTTCTCGAGTTGATTGAAAGTGAGGTTGCTGAGGGAACCACCACCCGCTGCTACGATCATGAAATGTGTGGTCTCTTGGAGACCTTGTATAAAGCTCGTGATAAGGTACTTCTTATCCATTCCATGATGTGGGCATATTCGCTGATAGTTCTTAAAGCGCTCCCATGCATCGTGTAGAGTCTTGCCTATTTTTTGTAGGAAAGAATTTATGTGATTCTTGGCAAGTAGCATCCTGTGGACTAGAAAGGATTGTTGCATAAATCGCTGCTCCAGATCATTCCACGAGGTAATTGACGCAGCAGGCAAGCTGAACAACGAACGTTGTGCTGCATCCTTGAGCGAGAATGGGAATGTCATCAAGTATAGATCCTCCCGTGTAACTCTCGTGCCAACTTTGGTGGAGCTGCAGAGCATCTTGAAGTCCGTGAGATGGGAGTTCGGATCTTCATTCTCCATTCCTCTTAAAGCAAAGTTGTTGAGCATTTGGATGAAGGCGGGTTGTAGCTCAACCTGATTCTCAATGGTACGGGCCATGCACGAAAGTAACTGAGTGTGCTTTGGAGCGGTGTAGGCTCCGTAAGTTTCATCAACCGCAGCCATTCTGGGGTTATTTGCGTGACCTTCTTCACTACTTGTGATGTCGGTTCCTTCCTCTTGGGAAGCGTATGTCTCTTGATTGCGCTCTTTATCTACTTCGGACTCAGAATCCGCTAGTCCAATCCTCTTTTTTTTTGCGCAGGGTTCGTATTGTTCGCTCAACCTCGGGATCGTATATGAGTAGCTTTTGTGTGGAGTTTCTCATACAATGCTTCCTGCACAACAAGAGACGAACTACCAAAGTGCAGATCTGAAGTAGATAGAATAGACTCGATAATAGAAAAAGAAAAGAAAATGTGGAAAAATGACTAAGACTCAGGAAAGGACTAGATCTTAATCTCGCTAATTCCTAGTCTAGGCCGTAATTAGTCCCCGGCAACGGCGCCAAAAACTTGATGTTCGGAAATTCAAGCTATAATATTTCCTAGACCACTCTACCGCAAGTATACAGTTCGTGTAGTACCAGGGTCAAACTCTAGGGACTAATGCAACCTATTCTAAGAATGTGACTAAACTAAGACGGGATGAAATAGATGATGATGTGATGTAAATCTCTAAAACTCTAAGGTAAATGATGACAGCGATGGAAAGATACGGAAGACTTGACAATTAAGAACACTACGGGTTTCAGGATACCGGGAATCGCAAAGATGTAGCAACGAAGGATCATAAACCTATCGAACTATCTTGACACGGGGAATTTAAGCTCTAAAGTGAGGAGTGATTCTGCCAAGCTTAAACCTCCTAACCACAATTACGTGCAATCCTACCTTCCAACAGCGATTAACTCGTCACTATGGTACCGTTAAGCGCGCAATCCTAATTCCTAAGCCGATTAACCGACCTGTCAGATTCTCATTAATCAAACTTAACCTACAATCAACAGTTCCGGATTCATATTTTAACCTTCCAGCAAAACACGAAATCCTAAGTTACTGAGCGGGCAGCACTAGTATGAGCGTTTACGATGTTGATTGTAAAACCAAATATCAAGAAAAGTTCGATAGATCTAAGCATTAACGCATAATTCGTACATCCATTACAAAACCGATATCCCTAGCCCATAGTTGGGAATCTACTCACTCATGGAATTCACTGTCAATGAAGATAACACAACCCTAAACATGATAAAACCTAGGAAATACGATGCCTCGATCTTCCCTATCGTGTTACCGAAGTCCGGATTGATGCTTCTCTCCTTCTCCAGCTTTTCCTGAGCCTTTCCTGATGAATTCCAAGCCTTTCCTTGCCCTAGCCGTCGCCCTCTCCTCTTTGAAACTGATTTCTTCTCCTCTTTTTCTCGTTCAAACTCTAAAAACAGGTTGTTGCGAGAAAGGCGGCCCGCTCGGGCACACAATTCACCCGGTCACGCAGAAGTCAGCCCGATCATGTACATCGTCCAGCCCGAGTGGGTATCGTTACCCAACCGCGTGGTCTACCAGCCCGAGTCGTGTTCACTCTCTGGGATTTTCAGGCTTAATTGCAGCGCGAGCGGGTATGGTCACCCGACCATGTTCACCTTGTGCCCGGGTCATGTGAAATCTTCTGTAATTATCCTCGTAGCTTTTGCCCGAGTGGGTAGCCTCCTTGCCCGAGCAGGCACTTTTCATTCCATGCTTTTTCTCCTTCCGCTCGATGCTCGGGTGTTCCATGGCTTGAATTTTGCTCCGAGTGATTTGTATCTTCCAATATGTGCAGTTTGATCTAGGAATTTGCATTTTAACGCTCGTTTAGGCCTTGTCGCCTTAAAACCTGAAAACCAAAAAAGGGCGTATATAAAGAACATTTGTATCGGAATTGTAACTCGTGCTATGAAATCTATCCGAAAATGATGCGAATATCTAGCCTAAAAGTGATACACTCTACGTGTTATCAAAGTTGAACCGAAAGAATCTGAATATGAAAACGACGATGAATTCAATGAACAATCGAAGGAAGACTCGCCAATCGATGAATCTACTGAAGACGAAATGTAACTACAATAATGTGTATGATGTGTAATAATGTAGATGATGTGTAATGTAAATGGTGTGTAATAATGTAGATGATATGTAATATAAATGATGTGTAATAATGTAGATGATGTGTAATGGAACAATCGAAATGTTAATACAATCGAAGAATATATAAACGATGTTTAATGTTTTTAGAACTTCATATGATCTAATACCAACGGGCATCCGTTGGAAATATTAACGGATGCCCGTTGGAACACGAAATCGCCTCCGACATTCAGAAAAAATTTCTAGGTTATCCATAATTGTAACGGGCATCCGTTGGAAATATTAACGGATGCCCGTTAGAACTCGAAATCGCCTCCGACACTTAGAAAAAATTTCTAAGTTTTCTATAATTCTAGCGGGCATCCGTTGGAAAATTGTAACGGACATCCGTTACAAATATACCAACGGGCATCCGTTGGAAATATTAATGGATGCTCGTTAGAATTTTTTAACAGTCGTCTGATACAATTTGCAACGGATGCCCATTGCAAAGTGTAATGATGCCAACCCTAGTCTGCAGGAATTTCCAACGGGCATCTATTGGAAATTGTAACGGTTTCCCGTTGCAACGGGAGACGAGCCTCCATTTTACCGTCTATTGCCTCGGGAACACACATTTCCAATGGTCCGTTGGGAAGACAGAACATCGTGTTAATTATCTTTGTCTGTTGAGATGACGTATTGAAAATTTCTACATATAAACCGTTGAACAGTTTCATTTTCAACACAAATCAAAACTTCAAAATCCTCACAAACACTCCATTTCACACACAAAATCACATTCACAAACTCTAAACACGAAAAATGAGGGCTAGACGATTTATAGGTTTGGGAGGTATGTTGGCTGGTTCAGCGGGAGCGCCTCCCCCGCCACCATATCGCCCTCCTTCACCAATATCGACACTGCCGATATTTGATGAAGAGGACGATATGGTGGATATCGATTCCTTAATCGATAATTTTGATGGGCGTCCCACCCTTCAAATTATCGATCCCGATCGTCCTGTCGGGATGCTATGGTAAAATTTTTTTTATTATTTGCATTTATATTGTTGTAATTTATAAATATTATCTAACTTTTTAATTTTAATTTGCAGGTTTGACATGGATGATGTTGTAAAACATACGAACAATGACATCATCCAAGGGTCCTTACATGACCAACTATATTATTCTTGACAAGTTACGCCAGAAGTCATACGCCACCGATGGTGATGCACTTTTATCGTAAGTTTACAAATTACATTTTATTTAAAATGATTAGTTATATGTGTTATAAACTAACCATTATAAATTATTTTGCAGCGTGCATACAGATGGCGGAGGAAGGATATGACGCGCATCTACACGGCATGGGTGCGCGACATGCAGGCTCGGATGCGCTTGATGATGAACAACACCAAGCACAACTACTACACCAAAAATCGCAAACCGACATGGGCAATGGATGAGGTCTTCAATCAATTGATTCAGCATTAGGAGTCTAAAGACTTTAAGGCCAAGAACGAGAAGGCCAAAAAATTTCGATACGGCGAGAAGGTTCCTAGAGATGGTCTGCATCGTCATACTTCGGGATCAAAATCATTCCGAAGAGGAAACAAGAATTGGTAAATTTATTATTATTTAATTTTTTTTTACAATATTTATCTAATTAATTTTATTTTATATCACAGATGCAATGGATAGGAAGAGAACCGACTCTTCTTGAGCTAGTATTGGAATCCCACGCCAAGAAGAAGCCGGTCGTCGGGAAAGAGATCGACGAACCCGAACTCATCGATCTTCGAGCAGAAAGAACCATTAAAGTTGTGACAGAGAAGATCACACAGCCATCACAAGCTTGTATTTCAACTCCCCGCGAGTTTATTCCTTTACAAAAGGACAAAATTTATTTAGAGGTAAAAATTTATTCTTTTATCTTTCAATTATTAATAAAATATTTTGTAAAAATCTAACTCTAATTTTGTTTGTCTTTTAATCGGTTAGACCGTATAAGGGGTGTCTATACGGTCTTAGGAAACTTCAAAAAGATATCGGCGAGGACGCCATGGCGGTACCTCCCGCAGTCCAAGAGAGCTACACGCAACAACGACATATCGAGGATCTCGAAGCAAACCTTCGAGAAACCCGAGCCCAAGTGGCGCAACAAAACTCCCAAATACAACACTTGGAGAGCGTCATAGAGTTGTTATCCGGCCAGGTGAAGGGATCAACGCTGCGTCAAGAAGCGGGTATAGATTCGGATGCAACGCCGTCTAGAGGTGCTGGTGACCGGGGAGATGATATCGGCCCAACCGATTTAAATGAAAAATATTAGAATTAGGTTTAATGTTTTTGTAAACAACTTTATTATTTTAATTAAAAACTTTTTATTTTTTTAAATTATTTTTATTTTTTATTTTTTATTTTTGTTATTTTTTTAACAAATTTCCAACGGATGCCCGTTGTAATTTCTAACGGGCATCCGTTGGACGCGATTTTCCCGCCAAATGGTAACGGGCGCCCGTTGTCATTTCCCGCCAATTTTTAACGAACACCCGTTGCCCTTTTCCGCCAGTTTCCAACGGATGCCCGTTGAAAATTTTAAAATCCCACTCTTTTTTCCTGCCTGGATGGCAACGGACCTCCGTTAAAACTTTTTAACGAACATCCGATACAATTTTTTAATGGTCGTCTGTTGCAATTTTGTAACGGGCATCCGTTACAAATTGCTTCAATGGGTATCCGTTACAAATTGCTTCAACGGGCGTCCGTTACAAATTGCTTCAATGGGCGTCCGTTACAAAAATTTGACGGCGTCATTCGTTGGTCGTCCCGTTACAAATTTACAACGGATATTATCCGTTGTAAATCCGTTGGGAATTGCAATGGATCCCGATTTGTAACGAGCGATTCCCAATGGCCTCGGATCTGTTGCCATCCATTGGGAAACGCTCTTTTCAACGGATTTAAGGCGTTTTCCAACGGATTTGTTCATTGGAAAACACATGTTTTTTGTAGTGAAACCAACCGTTAAGACTTTATGTCATATTGCTAATTTGATTGTTTATACCATAATATTATCATTTCATCGAGTTTTCTTAGTATCTCTTGCAAATAATGGAAAACCATGTTCATATCGTGAGGCCTTAGAACATGAACATTGGCGATAAATGATGCAAGATGAGCTTGCACCTGGAATATTACTACATTATTGATGGTGTTGTCTAGGTGTGATCTAATCCTAATCAAATTTTACCTAGACTAAACATTCAGCATGGATATAGAGCGTGTAGTACCATGTTGAACATAAGAATAAGTGGGATTTAAACTAATAATTCACGAAAACTAGGGTCATGAAACGTATAAAATATGGATGTATCTGATATTAACAAGTAAACTAAATTAAGCTATCGTTATATATAATTGAGGACAGTGCTTATAGACTTGAGAACTATTCTCATGTATACAAACTCGTTAAAGATTTCAAAAATATTATTTTGTATTCCTATCAGGGAATTCAATCATCTCTCGTGGATCTACCTTCTCTCACAGTGCAAATCATATTCTAGTATATAGAATTAATGATGTCTCGTCTAATTATCTATACACTGAACGTTTTTAATGAACCTATATGCTTTCACGGTGCAAATTCCTATCTGATATCTAGACAATTGTGCAGTTTTCTACGTGAAGAACGCATTACCGCTTGATATCCTTACTCCTAACCTTACTCTCGGTATGACTATTCATGCCTATCTATGGCATTCTATCTAGCATAATCTGAAGTCTCCATCTGAATTAAACCATTTGATAAACATTTCATGGGATCCATTAACTAATTGAAAGATTAAAATGTGCATTAAACCGTGAAGTTAAATTGAAAATTTCGATCATTAAGTTCACTATACTCACATACATAATACTATAGCCTACAAGAAGGATCTACATCTTAAAACTAAATTAAAATTATGAACAAGTAAAAGAGATGGTTTAGGATGCTCAGTCGATCTGTCAATCAGTTTGTTTTCATAACCTTGCCTTCAACTCGTTTTTTTCTGGTGATTCAGTTCCTCGACATAGTTCGGATAGTTTTTTCGTTCTTTTGCGCGATTTCGAAGTGTTTCTCAACCTCTAATCCTCTCTAAATCTGTTCACTCTTGTTTTTACTATCCTTTTTCGTCTTTACTTTGGTTCACAATCGTTCCCTCTTTTATAGAGAAACTTACCCTCACTTAAACAATTCAAATTTTGAATTTTTAACAGTTGGTTGTTTTGCGCTTCTTCCGCGTAAATAAGGGTCGACTTTGAAAATTTAAGGTAGATCGCTCGGATCAAACGAACACACTAGAATAAATAGCACCTCCAGTTGGATGAGGGTTTGACCGAGTTGCCTTCTGCTCGGGTTGAATGAATCCTTTGGAAGAACTTCGCTGAATTGCAGCAACCGAAAGACTGATCATTCTTTCTAAGCAAATCTATTGAAACCAACTTCAATATGCTCGATCGAACGATCCTAGTCCTCCGACAGAGCGCTTATGCTGGATCTTTCCATGATGCTCATTTTTTTAAGAATGTTGTCAAATATTTCCAAAGTGTACTATTTAGTCTCCATTACATACAAAACCACAACCTAAAAAGGGAGTAAAAAAATTAAAACAATCCAAAATGAAATAGAAACATACGATAAATTATATAAAAAATTTGGTATGACCAATTACCACCATATAAAAAGGGCATAGGGTGCAAATGGATTTTTTGTTAAGTACCGTTCAAGAGGTACAAGGCTCTGTAGTCATTCTAAGAAATAATCAGAATGAAAGAGTGAATTATAATGAAACATTTGCTCCAGATGCTAAGATGGTTACAGTACAAATATATTTGGTCGTTGTTGCTAATGGACAATGGAAAGTTCATCAGATGGATGTTCACGACGCATTTCTACATAGGGATCTGGATGATGAAATGTACATGTAATTTCCCTTATGTTTTCAATCTGATATGCCAAATGAGGTGTGCCGCCTCTAGGGGTGTAAGTTGGCTCAACTCAGTTCGTCGTCAACTCTAAAAACGATTTGGCTTAGCTCGACTCATTTTTTAAACGAGCTGGAACATTTGAGCTCACCTCAGCTCAGTTCACCTTTACAAAAAAACGAGTTGGTTCGAGCTAGATTATTTAATTTAAAAGATTTTCAATATATTAATATTATATGTTAACCATCCTCAAATCAAATAAAATATCTAAAATATAAAAACATTAATTTTATTACAAATTTTTAAATATCAAAATACTAATTGGAAATCAAATTTATCGAATATCAAATAAAATATCGAATCCATAAATATATTTTTATAATTAAAATATTTTTTCTTTGTTTTATGATAAAAAATATTAATTTGGTAGAAACATAAAAAATAATAATATAATATGTAAATAACATATTATTTCTCTTTAAATAGTATTTATTAAATACAAAGAATATATATAATATGTAGAAATAGGAAAATATGTGATTTGAATGTGATTTTGTATTCAGCTCGCGAATCAGCTCGGCTAAGCTCTAATTTGTTTCGGCTTAGCTCGTCAACTCATTTTTAAACAAGTTGAAAAATATCTAGCTTGGTTTGCTCAAATATGATCTGAGGTAGAGCTGGCTCGCGAGCCGACAACTCATTTTACACCCCTAATATACCTCTGAAAATCATTGTATAGGCTCTAAAAAGCCCTCTGATGTTGGTTCTCCAAATTGAGTATTGGTCTATGAAGGTATGGGTTTCAACAGTCTAAATCTGCTCCTTCATGGTTTATCTTCCATAACCAAGATGTCCATCTCGATGTCTTGATTTGTGTGGATGATTTCCTAGTTACAATAAATTTACCACATGCTATCAACACCTTCAAAGCTTACCTTTATTCATGTTTTCACATGAAAGATCTTGATCCATTAAAGTATTTTTAGTATTGAAATAGCTCCGAATTCCATTATAATATTCTATGTCTATGCCAATATGCAATGGATTAGGGGTGGACAATTCGGTAATTTGGACCAACTCGAAAAATCAAACCCATAAGTCATTTAGGTTATCTAGAAAACTCACATGGATTCAAAATCTAGAACTCGTACGGATTCTGTTTGATTCGATTTGGGTTTGGCAGAACTCGAATAACCCAAAAATTAAAAAATCATAAAACAAAAACCCTAAATAATTAAAAATTTTAGGTTAAAAAAGTTTGTTTTGATGTTTTAGGAGGAATTGTTTTCTACTATAAAGAATTGGATAGATCATTTGAAAACATTTATTATGGAGAACTTAGTAACTTGGTTTTTTTATGTTACGTTACTTTTTCATGTTAAAACTTGAATTATCCAAAAATGCCAGAAAAAACCGGTGGAACCTGAATCGAGACATAAATTACCAATAACTAAACAACCCAAATTATCCGAAGAATCCGAAAAAACCCGAATTACTGTAACTAAACAATCTAAATTACCCATAATACCCAAGTAACCCAAATGTAAATCTAGTTATTTCAATTTAATATTCTAGAACCCGAAAAACCTGATCCCGAATCGAAACCCAAAGAACCCGATCGAAAAACATTCAGATGCAATTCGGATTCATTTTATCATAATTCGAGTAACCTGAACCCGGACCGAAACCCATGGAACCTGGATTTCCCAGCCATCCATTGATGATTGATCCACAAAGTATTGATGACTTGTAGGCCTCTTGATCTATCTTCTTACCACGCGTTCTTACCTCAATTATTGTGTCTGCACTCTATCGAAGTTTATACAGGAACCATGCCAAGCACACTGGGACGCATCCTTTCATGTTGTTCGCTATCTGAGACGTAATCCGGGTCAATAATTTAGTTGCACTCTAATTCGAACTTACTATTTTCTGGATGGTGTGATTTAGATTATAGGCAGGTTGTCCACGTACTTGGAAATCACTTTCTTAATGGCTCATTCAACTTGTTTCATCTCATATGTCTTGAAAATCGAAGAAAAAATATAGTGTCTCTCTAGTCAACTAATGTAGAATACCCCGCGATGGTCGTTAATACATGTGAACATCTCTGGCTTCATGCTCTACTATCTTATATATGAATTGATCATTATACTCCGATGCAGTTACACTCTGATAGCCAATTAACAATCCACATTGCCGCACATCCAATCTTTCATGAAAAGACGAAACATATCGAAATTGATTGTCATTTTCTATGTCATCATGTCGCATCTTGTGCCATTGTCACCACTCATATATCCACTCACTAGAAGTTGGCAGACATCTTCGCAAAAACTCTCGGGAAAAAGAAATTCGACAGTTTTCTTTCGCAAGTTAAGTGTCCATGATATTTACTCTAAACTTGAGGAAGGCTGTTGAGGAATCAAGACAAATAGTCATATCGCAAATAATAATCTTGATATATTTTCTTTAGATATTAGCATTTGTATCATTATTTCACATATTTCATTTCCATATTTACAATGTATTCAAACATGTATTTATATTCTTGTTCCGAACCTAATAAGAAACGAAACATTCACGTTGAAACGTCCCGTTCTTGTCACTTTATAAAAGCGTTTTTAATTTGTTTGGGCCTCACTTGTTTGATCCATACTTCATTTTTCATCGCAATATGTCGATTTAGTTGTCGTGTCGTCATGAGATTAATGGCTTGATATATGTTAAATGTATTGCTAAAAATTTCAGTTAAATTAATGGTAACATATGGTTTAGAAAAACAGAGTTACATTTTTCCAAAAGAATATTGATTGCGGACATGGAAATATCATGAAAGAGAAACTTAATTCCAGTGTTTAGGGGATAAAGTCAAAGGCAGTTTGGTCCTACACACCAATAATACTCAATTTCATCAAAACTATTATTCATAAATTTCTGGTTTCTAATATATTCTCAAGGTGTTTTTCTCCCTCGGTGCTATACACATTTTTTCTTTACGTGTGATATGATTGATTTCGAATTATTTAATGTGAGGAAATTGACCCTAATGGTGTTTGATATAATAATTGTCAAACACCATCGTTTTTTCTTTTGGGTCATTAATCGCCCATTTTCGAAGCTATAAAACGAACGGATTATCTCAATAAAAGTCTTTTAGAGAACAACCTTCTGTTATGTTTATACCAATTACTATTATTTAATGTTTTGTAACTATGCATATTACTATTCACAATATATAACTACATTTCTCATTTCAAAATCTATATCGATAGAAAATATCAATCTAAGTTCTCTATAAATATATTTAAAAATTCAGAAAATTTACATCCATCCATAATCGTTAAAATGTCAATACAATTATCTGACAAGAAAATAGTCGGTAATAAATCGGTTGTAATTATAGTTGTTTAAAAATCAATATGATTTCGGTGATGAAAAATCTAAAAAGTGTTTCAAAGTATATATTAGTCATGAACTTTGACAATTATTAATGAGATTTATCATAGCTTTATATTAAACTTGAGCTTTTGCGTTATTTGAAAATTATTTCACTAAGAACTTGATTGTTAAATTGTTGACTTTTGAAAAAAAAAATTATTGCGCTTTTCTAATGCCTTCTTATATAACTTGTATCCTTTTTTCTATCTCATGAAAACATTGTTATGATAAATACATTCATGCAAAATTCCCTATTTAATTATTTTAAATCATTAAAGTGGATTTTGGATTTTTACGCAAAATTCCAAATTTTTATTTATTTAAATATTGTAAATTGGAATTGGTAAACTTTTAGGTGAGGAGATCGTAAAATGTGCATGAACGAGTGGAAAAAGCAAAGCAAATGAGCTTTGTTCAAATTATTCTGGTCTCAACGAATCAAGTGGGGAAAAAGGTTCCACGTCGCATTTATCTATTACAAAGAAATTCTCTCCATCTTCATTCGTTGTAGCATTTGATTTAAAAAATGTTGTTAAAACATTTTTCAATTATACAATCATGCATGAATTGGATTTTATTCATTTTTAGACAATTTTTTTCTCTTTCAAATAATGGATATCTTAGTAATTGTTTATGTAAATACACGAATGATATCCATACCTTCCAAATAAGTTTGTAAATTATTATATTACATATTAAAATATGACTATACTTTGAAATAAAATTTCATGAGATAATGTCTTCGAATTTTTTTATACGTGGAAAATTACGTTATAATTTGCAACTCGATGTTTTATATCAAAATAATGTAGTATGTATAGTATGTGATATAATTTTTTTTATTTGAAATTTAAAATTATAGATAACCCATTAGATTTAAATTAGAAAAAAATAGAAGTGTTGTTTAATGTCAAACTAACATACCGACATGGATTTGGCACAAATTAGATATGATATCAAATTGAGCGAATAGTCAAAATGAAAAGAGAGCAAAGGAAGTTTCTCATGCAAAATGAACTCTGCAAAATTAATTAAACCGGTTTGGCTAACAATGACATTTGCACCCTCCATGGTTTATTTAGAAATGAATTTCGTCCGATTTATAGATCATTTTGTTAATGTTTGAAATATCACTTAATTAGAAAGGTTGTTATGTGTTTGTTTGAGGTTGTTGAGAGATTTGATGAATGAACTTAATCAAAGGTTGTTGAAAGTCTTGGGGATCGAATGTTGCTGAGAGTTTAATGGAAATGTTGTTGAACATTTAATGGATTTGACTTGGTCATGAAACAAATTGGTGAGCTGAAATTTCGGACAAGATGTATCAGGAATGTCGGCAAGTGCAGTTAAAAATGGCCTCTATAAAAAGAGGATGGTGGAAGCTTTGAAGGGTAACCAAGCATTGAGTAAATTGTGAAATATATTCTTAGGGACAGAGAAAAAAATCCTTGGAGAGTTGCTTGAGTGTGTGGTGGGGATTGCTAGCACTGGTAGAGCGTGTGTTTTTTGAACATAGGTTTTTGTATTCATAGTCTAACTCAGAAGGAGTTATCTGCGGAAATCTTTAATGCATTGTAAAGAAAAACAAATGTATTTAGAGATTGATGCATTAATAAAAAGCAATAGTTCGGTGAAACACAATTTTTTATTTTTATTTCCGCTATATGTGTTGTCTTTAACATTTTCACATTTCACAATATGGAATATTTAATATGTATTTATTAGTAATCATTTTAAATAGATCTATATATATATATATGATTCATAATATAATTTATACCTTAATTTATAGATTAGAAGAATTGTATGATCTCATAAAAAATAATAAGATAATGTATAAATCTGAATAAATAATCTCAATAAAATTAGACAATGAAAAAAAAACTATTTTTAGATTGTTTTGCCTAATAGGATATGAAATATAATCTTTTGAACTATGATTGAGATAATAATTTTGAGAATGAAAAAATGAGCATTGGTCATAATATGAATATATAACAAAATGAAGAATATAAGCATGCATTCATTAATACTATTAATTAAGAGGAAGAAATTAACAGAAGGAATGGGCATAATTAGGGTATAAAGTCAAAAGGGTGGTCCAAAACACGTACGAGAGTAATGACGGACCAAAAGAACATGTGAATTATAGAAGCAGAAAGTGAATAATTCACAATCCATAAAGAGAAAATTTTAATATGATTATTCTAAGGTCAAAGCATAGCAGTTGAATTATTTCAATTTTTTTTAAATTTTCATTTCTGCAATAGCAAATTTCATATACATGCATAATAAAACGTTCCTGCATGAATTTATTCTTTGATCTAGAAATATTATCATTTTTTTTGTAAAAAAACTCAATAATCGAATTTTCAACTATGCATATACGAATTTAAAATGGACTATTTCAACTAAATAATGAAGAATATAATTTATTCCATTTGAATCTTGGATTTTCAGCTTTGAAATGATATTTAAATTAATTGAAAACCGAATTAGATTATCTTCGGACCAATCATATACAGAATATAATAGACTTTATAAATTACATTATATGGTTTTCATTCAGTAATGACATAAATTTTAAAAAAAAGTTTTAATATCATTTTGGCATGTTGTGGATATATAAATGCATATACATGTATAATGGATGCATATACATACATAGAGATGAATCGTCGAGAGTCATATAAAAGAGACAAAAGGAATAGATGGAAAAAGAAAGAGCCATCTTTTGGAAAGAGCAAAAAGCAAAGCAGAAAATTTTCTCTTTTAATCCAAACGAAAGCGAATCGTCTCCGCATCTCCATTAGGGTTCTTATTCTTCTCCTTCTCCTTCTTCCTTTGCGCTCTTTTTTTTATAAAAAAATCATTTTATTTTCCTGAAGAAAACGTAAGCTTTTTGGTCGGAAATCATCATCATGGCTAGATGTGGAAGGAGTAACGTTAACGGTAACGGAGTGAGACAGTACGTACGGTCGCCGGCGCCTCGACTGAAATGGACGCCGGAGCTTCACCGTTGCTTCGTTAACGCCGTTGATTTGCTCGGCGGCCAACACAGTATTTTTCTCTTTCACTCTCTTCTTCTTTTCGTAATGATCGTCAAGACTGTTTTTGAATAACAAAATGGATTAAATTTTTTGGTTGAAAAATATAAAGTTAAGAAATTTGATTGTTGTAAATGAAACAGAAGCAACTCCAAAGCTTGTTCTTAGGATGATGGATGTGAAGGGACTTACCATTGCACACGTTAAGAGCCATCTTCAGGTCTATTAATCATCATCATTATTTTTCTTTCTTTCATTAATAGATTACTATGTAATAATTAACTTAATTTCGAGTTATTTTATTGTCTCAGATGTATAGAGGATCTAAATTGACTTTGGGAAAACAAGGTATAATTGATTTTAAGCTTAAAGCATGTTATATACACATTTAACATATTAGGATGATGATTCACCATATTTTTATTGATAAAAATTGTTAAAACTAAAAACAGGGTATGTGACCCTTTCATGGATGTTTATAAAAACATTATTTATATATATATATATATATATATATATTCTGTTTTGTGGAAATAGAGGAGATTTCTTCACCAAGAAGAAGACAAGACAGTGGCGAGGAACACAACGATCTGTCTGAAGTCACAAGGAATGATTGTCATTTGGCTTCTAAACCCTCTCTTTCTCATCATTCTTCTTCTACAAGGTATTTATTTGTCACACAATATTAATTTTATATCATGAACTAATCCTTTTTTTATTACCATTTTTATTCCAAGTTATTTAAATATCCAGCTTTCGGATTATATCGTTATCGCCCAATATCTTCTAACTTGGTAATTATAAGTTTAAGAAAGCTTTTTATTAGAAAAAAAAACAGATGGATGCCCCTCTCTTTAACATTAGAATAATAAACATTTATTTTGCTAACATATATTGTTAAGTTTTCATAAATTGTTTTAATATTGAATTATAATAGTTTACGTAACTGTATGTATTTTTACTGATATTTTTTTTCATATCTTTAGCTTTTCTTTTGGGTGTGGTAAACAAAAGAAATCACTTGATTTAATTTGGAAAAAGCTGATCATAACAAATTTGAATGTAAATGAATTGTCATATTAGAAGGAAAGGAAGAGCAGAAGAGAGGATGAGCATATCGGTGTGTGAAGAAAATGATGATGATGATGATAATGATGATGATATTCACTCGAAGATGAACATGACCAAGAGTTCCATCATATCTCATTCTCACCGCCTTCTCAAGGTAATACCCATTACTCACATTCGCATCGATCATCTTCTTCACCTGTAAATTTATTACAAGAATCCCATTCCAAATCTTGAACTATTCAGATCGCATCGTCTTAATCAAATTAGATGTTCTTGTTAAAACCATGATTGACCGTTTTTTCTTCATCCATAATTCCACTCGTCATCATGAAGATGAAAAACCCAGAAAATACCTGGCGGCCCGAACACGAGGAAGAAGATGAAGAATTCTCAGACTGTGAATTATCTCTGTCGCTCTCATTGAATCATCGTCGTCCATCTTCAAGAAGAAGCAACGGATCATCAATCAGCGAAACCAGTGAAGCAGCTTCCTCTTGCTTTGCCCCCGTCTTCAAGGACTTCTCTGCATCTTCTCCGGCTCAACAACGCAATCTAAACCTAAATCTCTCCATTTCTCTCCTCGGTATCTGAAATTGATATCGATTTGCGCAGTGACGTTCAGATTTCTTCGAACCCAGATCGTGTTCCTTAGGATTCTAAATTTTCAGAGAGCGATTTTGTCAAATCTGTTCGGATGAATTCGTGATCTAGCAAACGAAACCCATAAAACCACGATGATATATTATTACAACGGAAAGTAGTTTTCCATGAATAAAATCGAAAAAAAAAAACATTCGAATGGCGACCAGAGATGAGATCATGAATTGTGATGAATGTGACGTTGATGAGATCGGACTTTGGATTCGAGCAACGAGACGTATCGATCAAGAACGGAGATCGCCGCTTCGAAATCCGTCACCTGATTCTCGATGGCCTCAATCTGCCGGACGAAATCATCGAGACCGCCGCTTTTGGATTTCATCTGCTCGGCGAAAACCCTAAGCCCCGCCGCGACATCTCCGAAGTCATTGTACTCCGCCGCAACTCTCAGATTCATCTTCTCCACCAGATCGAGCAGATTGTTCGTTCCCTATCCAGATTCACGACGACAGAAAAAAGCAAAAGTGATTTCAGATCTATGAAGGTGAGATTGGTGCAGGAGAAATTAACATTCTGGGAATTTAACCTGAAGCTCGGATTTCACCATGCATGAGACGCTCGTAAAAAGGTCACTGAGAGATTTTGTTAGATCGTCTCGTTCCTCCGCCATGGCTTCGCCGTGGAAACTCCGATTCGTCGTTTGCGTTTCGGTAAAGTAAAAGCCGGTGAGTGAGGAGATAAAACGCAGCGTTTTGATAAAGTAAAAAAAGAAAGAAAAAGAAAATAAATTTTTTCCTTTCGGCCTTCTTTATTTTACTAGCAACCGTTTCTCATTTAAAAAAAAGTTCGGAATTGAACAATGGGGTATCAAAGATTGTAAAATGATTAGATTGTATATTCTAATAATTTTTTCATATAAATGAACTTTGGGATTTTTCGACCGAAAGTTGTTTCAAAAAGTGTTAAAAGAAAAAAATATTTCTCAATATTTCATATAAACCCTTAAATCATTTATGGATTTTGATACAAAGATTAATCACTTGTGACATCTTTGCCTAATCTATATTGTTTAATCCAAATATTACAAGAGATCAATACCGATGAATTTGATAATCATGATTTAATTTATTGGATCTTCATATAATTAGAGTTTTACATTAAATATTGGATCTTCAGTAACGTTTTTTTGTTTAAATGTAAATATATTAAGAAGTAAAAAGTGTACATATCAAGACCACTGGATTTCCAGTTACAATAACTTTAATCAAAATAAAGGCCAAGATGATTCCACAATAATGGATAAAACTAACGTAAGACACACTTAACAGTCCAAAGAAAAACGCAGAGGGTCAGAGAAAATCTACTAACACATCGACCTGTGGGGGAGGCTCGTGAGGCAGCGAGAAAGTAAGTCCGTAAGCTGGGCATTTCCGTGAGCTTTTCCGACAGAACGAGAAAACCTGTCTTCACTCCTTTAATGAGAAATAGAGTAAGATCTGTAGACGCGAAACCAATCTGCAAGCGATATTCTGCGGGACGAAGGCCCGTGCGATTCATACAATACCAGAATCTGGTCACGCATCAACTTGTCAAGCCGAGCCTTTAAGGCTTCGATTGAAGAGCTCTCGTTATTGAAGATTCTATGGTTCTTTTCTGCCCAAATCAAATACACAATTGATTGAAGAGTAAGTCTGTACAATTCAATGAGAGCATGAGAAGAAAGGTTGTCTGCTCCAGATGGATCCACAATCCACAATCAATAACGTTTATTACAAACAATTAAACGGTGAGCATATTATTATGATTCCCATTTGTATCGGTTCATGTAATGAAATGATTTGGTTTGGAAAATCGACTCTCTGTTGTTTTTATATTTCTTTTGTTTTTTTCTCTGATTTATCATATGTTATGCTTGTGCTATGAAGAGGAACATGTTCTGCCTAATGCTGCAATTAAAGAAAAAAGGTTTGTCATTTTGAAAAGTTTAATGAAACATGTATATAAATTTTTTTCAAAATTTTCATATATTTTCGTTTGTAATAGTTCAAATCTCCGGCCTTACATAGCCATTTCTTCTCTCTTGTCACGTAGAGAGTTGAACTTTCCTAAGGGGCACCTATTTTACGACTTGGTCATATTTGAAGTTGGTGCGTAGTCTTTTTGCTATTAAGCATATCATTTTTGTGTTGTTATTTATCATTCGATTTTTAAACTCTTAGATTGATGAGGTAAATCGACATTCTATTATCTTCATCATCATCATTATCATTATCATTATCATTACTATTACTATTATTATTGTAATAGATAACAATTCTAAATTGTTTTACTAACATGATATGGTATTGTAAATCAATGATGTTCGTAGTGTTTTGAAGATGAGTTTTAGGACGATAGTCTTGAATATATATATATATATATATAACATGAAGTTCATAAGCCAATATTTTTTAATTACATTACGATTATGTATATAAATATATAATAATTTAGTGTTGGATTATTATTTTAAAAATAGAAAAATTATACGTTGTGAAAAAAAGGAAAAGAAGGAAGAAAAGAAAGAAAATAATAAGAAAAAAAAGAGAAAATCATATTCATCAATTATTGTCATATTTTCGTGTTTTTTCGTAAAGTTATGTGAAACCTAAATATAGTCTTACACCTAGGATATTCGATCGGGTTTGATAGAGTTATCTCTATGTTTTTAGTATGATGATAGATTATTATTTTCTATTACTCAATTATGAACGGGAGAATATGTGGCACAAAGTGTGGACACATATTAGTCTCACTAAATGTGTATTTTGTATTCTCCCTACTTGAATTTGCTAAGAAATAAACGCTTCTTTTTCTTAATCATTCATTAAGAAAGATGTCATCAACTTTTTCTGAGAACAATTGAAGTCATTTTCGATTGCATCAAGAGGTTGTGTCACATCTTGTGTTGTTTTTACTCGACCAAACCCCATTTTTCCACTACTAACAAAAATTTCACTGTCAAGGAACAGATCAATAGATCCATCTATTATTTACCAACAGATTCCAACAGATCCGTTCGTTGAACATTTTACCAACGAACCATTCCGTTGAAATAATTACCAACGGATCCATCCGTTGAAATATTGACCAACGGATTCTATGGTGAACTGTTGAAAATCCATATTCTTTATCGATGGATGCTTGTTGCAATTTTCTAAATTTTCAACAGATATCCGTTGGAATTTTCAAAATTCTATGTCTAGCCGTCTTGTTTTTTTTCAACGGGTATCCTTTAGAATTTTCAAAGGTCATCCATTGAAAATTTCAACGAATGCGCCTTGGAAAAATTCATAATTACAAAACATCTGCTCCTTACCGTTGTCACGTTTTTAACGGGCATCCGTTGGAAGTTTCAACGAATTTCCTTTGAAAAAATGAAAGGTTCTGATCTAACATTCTTTGATTAGACATCGATTTCAATGGACATCTGTTGGAAATTCTTACGGATGCCCGTTGAAAATTCGGGTATTGAAAATGTTGAACATTTTATTTTCAACATATTCAACAAAACCTCTCAAGTCCTATCAAAATCTCTCCTAAACCAATTAAACACCATTCACTATCATGATTCAATGATTCACCCGTAATAGAGGATAGTTGGCGAGTTTCGGTGGAGCTTCGTCATCAATCATTTTCACAATGTCGCGATATATGAAGAAAAAAATGATACTTTTTTGGATGATTTTGTATGATAGATTATTTTATTTGTATTGTTTGTTTTAAATATTAAATTAAATTGTTGATACATTTTTTAATTTAAATATTTATTAATATTTTTATTTTTTAGAATTTGTCATAAAATCATTAGATGTCTATTGATTATACAATTATAACATCAATGGGTATCCGTTGATATATTTAAAATTTATGCTCAAAAGTACCAACGGGCATCCGTTGGAAATTTTCAATTTTCCCATAAAAACTTTCAACAGATATCCGTTAATAGTTATTCTAACGGGCATTCGTTGAAGTTTTCAACGAATAACTGTTTTTAACAGCCTTATCCGTTAAAACTCGTTGATATTTTTAACGGATTTTGGTCGTTGAAACGCCTTTGAAAATTGCAACGCATGTGTTTTTTAATGGTAGATTACTAACGATTATGAATCCGTTGAAATTCGTTGGAAATGATTGATTTCAACGGAAAATTTTCATTTCCAATAGATTTGGCCGTTGCAAATGACTTTTTTTGTAGTGTTCGATCATCTTCATCTCACGGAGCTACTTTTCTCGTGTGATCCATAACGTACACCGTCAGCCAGATAAATCCTTGAAGAATATTCCTAGGCCAATCAAGAAACCCTATTGATAACACCTAATCCATCACAGTATTTTCATGATTCCTAGGTTTAGTTTTGATTACGATTCTTGGATTTTACTGACTTATTGAGTATATTTAAGGACTTCTTCTATTATTTTGTGTGTTGTGAAGGAAAAGAAGACGTGTGAAGCAAACACAAGTAATCACGGCAAATCTACCCGAAAACGTAACCAAAGTGACAAAGTGTGAATATGAGCACGATCGAGCTGATATGTGCACGATTGATGATGAATCCAATGCATGACCGGGCAACAATCAAAGCATGGTCGGGCTTAGAACCTGAATTTTGCACGACCGAGCATCATCACACGCACAGTCGGGCAGAAGAAGAGCACATAACATGGTCGGGCGTCCTCACAAGCACGGTCGAGCAGGAGACATATCCATGCAGCACGGTCGGGCTTCACTTAATGCATTATCGGGGAGAAAGCATCCAACTAGCAGGACCGGGCAGCTACACATGCACGACCGGGCTGGAGGATGAAGCCACACGCACGACCGAACACAAGCTAAAGCACGGGCGGGCATGAGAGATAGAATGACCTCGCAAGTATTGCACGACCCAGGATTGTTCCATGCTCGATTGGGCACCTCAAGAAAGCTGTTGCACTATGGGGTTGATGAGTGTGCACGGTCGGGCTTTGCATGGCAACAACCAAGCGATTCACACGGACACCATTTGAACGAGAGAGAATTTAAAAAGAACCAGAAGAGAACACAAAGAGGGGATGGACTAGACCAGAGAAGAGGAGAGAGAGAGCACAATTGAAGAAGGAGATTTCGGGAATCCAAAATCATTCGTCCGAGACCATGCTTGGAGGAATAGGGCAGATGAATACTTACTTTGTATATGTTTTTTTCCCTATGATTTCTCATTATTTCTCTTTGTCATGGGTTAGGGATGCTATGTAATGGATAATTTTATTCTTAATGCTTGATTTCGGTTTTGTTCATTTGTATGGTTCGATGGGTTGTAGTTGTACATATGCGTTCAAACTTTCTGATCACATATTTGAATGAGACTAGATCCATTTGAATGAGATTAGACGTGTTTGAATGAGATAAGACATTCATTTAGGCATCAAGAGTCAGATTTGAGTCTCGGAATTTACCCTCGAATGAATTAGGTTATTCTATTTAGGAACGGTAATAATAGAGGTAGAACTCTCATTGTCCTTCATGCGTTTAGGTTATAGATTTATTGCATCGAGAGGTGAATACGTTTATCTCCTAGATAGTGGATTTAGGCAGTGAGAGAGTCATTTCCATTAATAGAGGTCAAGTTCCCATTGTTTTCGACAGTAGAGGTCAGAGTTCCCTATCGTTCTTCATGCATCTAGACGTTCTGTATTGCATCGAGAGATGAGTAACATTGATTCCCTAGGTAGAGGATTTAAGCATCGAGAGAGTCATTTCTTATAGTTGAGGTATAACTCCCCACTCGTTTTTTCATGCATCTAGATGTTCCGCGCTGCATCGAGAGATGAGTGACGTTGATTCCCTAGGTAGTGGATTTAGATTTTAGTTCCCCATCGATTGATATAACCGATTTTATGTTCCATAGAAACATCCATTGTATGTCCCGGTATTCCTGAAATCCGTGGTACTCTATCTTGTTGAGTCTAGTCTTGTCATCCTTTTATATCTTTACTTTTGATTGATAACCACTTATTGATCGATCTTCTTCTCGTGAATTCTAAATTCTAACGTTCGCACTAGTCCCCAGAGATCGACCTTGGTACTACACGTACCGTATACTTGCGGTATAATGGTCTGGGAAATTAAAACATCTGATTTCCCACCATCAAGTTTTTGGTGCGGTTTTCGGGGACTAGTTATGACATTAGAATTAGGATTTCGTTGAGTTGAGATCCAGTCCTTTCCGAATCTTTTGTTTGTTTTTGTTTTCTGCATTTTTTCTTTTATTTTGAGTCTAATACATCTCTTTCGAGCTAAGCCATTATTTGTTGTTTTCCTACGTGCATATCATTCGGTGTATGTCTAGGAGTTCGAAAGGCAAAAAACTCCTCTTCGATCCCGAAATTGAGAGGACCACTCGAGCGTTATTGAAACAACAGAAAACTAGACGTAGTGGTTTCGAGAGTCTTAATGAAACAACAATTGAGCAAGAAATGAATTCATCTAGTGAAGAAGAGATTGCTCGGGAGGAAGCACCAGAACCATATGGGGCGCACACAGTGCCAAAAACACACACAGCGTCTCTCCTGCATCTGAAAGCCCGAGATAGACCGAAACAGATTTGAGTTGCAACCGTCCTTCATTCAGATGTTGATTCAATTTCCATTCAGGGGACGATCTACAGAGGATCCAAACAAACATCTTACTCAGTTCAAGATGTTGTGTTTGAACATGAAAGTATACCCCGGAATAGAAGATGAAGCGATTATGTTGCTTGCCTTCCTGTTCTCAGTTAGGGAGTATGCACTCGAGTGGCTCTACACACTACCTCTAGATTCTATTCACACGTGGAGCCAGCTTGAAGAACACTTCATGATGCGATTCTTCTTACCCTACAAGACGCAGGTATGGAAGAACAAGATTAATTTATGCAAGATAATAAAGAGAGTCTTCAAGAAGCGTGGCTACGATTTAAAGTATATCAACATTAATGCCCTCACCACGGGATGGATAAAAGATACCTCATTGCTATATTCATTGGAGGTCTTCGTGACGAAGTTCGTGATTGGTTGAATGCTGCTTGTGGAGGTTCTCTACATGACCTCCCTTTCACCGCTATTAAGGCCAAGATTGAGAAGATGGTCAAGGGAAGAAACACCTTGTCGGGAGAGTTTAGTCGTCGGACACCAACCAAGGGGTCAAACAACGAGGTGCTTGCATTGCATGCTGAGATTGCCGAGATTAAATTGTAAATGGTAAACATGCACCAAGGACCTCCTGATTCTCACGGATTCTAGGATGTTGCAGATGCGAACTACGTCGGAACCAACCCCTATTCTAACACCTACAATCTGGGCTGGAAGAATCATTCGAATCTGTCCTACAAGAACACCGACAATGTCTTGAATCCGTTGCAAGGAAGCTACCAGTCAAAACTATTTCAGAACCAGCCACAAAACCAGAATTTTCAGCCTAGAGCACAAAGGTATCAAGGATATCAGCTGAGAGGAGTACCAATGCCACTTCTGCAACAAGAGGGGAATACCGATATTACGTCTATATTTGCTTAGCTTTTACAAGGACATAAAAATCAACACTTTGAGCTGAAAGGTATAAGACGAGAACAAGAGGACGTAAAAAACCGAATTGGGGAAATTCAGACGCATTTGAAGATCCTAGATACCCTAGTCGCATAGCTTGCAACGAGCGCTTCTAATCAACAAGGAATTATACCGAAGAAACCTGAGTCGAACCCCCGTGAGCATTGTAATGTCATCATGTTGAGGAGCGGGACAAAATTTGTGGACGTCGAACCCCAAAATTCGAGAAAGGAGAGTGCTCAAAATCTTCAACGGTGAAGCCTAGCGAACCTGAGCATCATAAGGAAATACAAGATGAGGAGGAAGAAGAACCAATTTATGTGGCACTGCCACCAAGACCTCCTCCACTTCCATTTCTCGATTGCCAAATAAAATGAGCTGACGATTCGTAATTCGTTAAGTTCGCGGCGAGGTTGAAGAAGATGGAGATCTCTATGCCCTTCCACGAGGCAATCATACAAATACCTTCCTACGCTAAGTTTCTGAAGGAAATCCTTACCTTGAAGCATAGAGTGGAAGAGAAGTCAGTGATGGTCACCGATGCGACATACGTTGTTATCCATCATGGTATGCCATAGAAATTAACAACCCAGGTACCTTCGTCATCCCTTCTAAGCTCGGAAATGTGACCATCCATAGTGTCCACTTAGGGGCTAGTGTCAACATCATGCCACTGTCGATGTGTGAGAAAATGGATTTGGGAGAGATTAAATCTACGAAGATGATATTACAGATGGCTGATGGTTTAGCGAAATTCTCTATAGGTATTGTGGAGGATGTACTACTTAAGGTAGGCGATCACTACATCCATGTAGATTTTATGGTCTCTAATATGAAGAAATATGAAAGAATACCTATTATCTTGGGAAGACTATTCCTCAATACCGCAATGCCATAATCGACGTGATACACGGGAAATTGATGATGAATATAGGGGAAGAGATGGTGGAGTTTGGGTTGAATAAGGACCTCAAGAAAGTACCTATAGTAGAGCCCATATTCTCCGTTAATGTCTTGAGTGAACCACTGAAAGAAGCTCGCACTGCTAGATTCCGAGAGCTTCGGAGGAAACCTAAACAATAGAACAGTGGAGCGGCCAATTGATTGGATGAAATGCACGACCGAGCTACACCACACACAGCCGTGCACCTTCTTTTGAGAGCAACACGATCGGTCAACACAGCAGCCCGACCCGTGCAACACTCTCGGCTCCTATTTGCAGGATGAAATGTTGGATCGATCAGCACTTACAGCACGACGGACACCCTCTCAAGACCACAGCACGATCAGGCATATGCTCAGCCCGACCTGTACAACATTCACGGCTCCTAACGGCAGATCAAAACGCTCGACCAGAAATACATGGTGAACGACCAGGCGGCTCCTCCACATGACAACACGGTCGAGCATAACACAAGCCCGACCCGTGTGTGCTTCTCGGAGCAATGTTGCAGCAAAGGACGTTCGTCCGATCAGATATGTCCACCCGACTGGGCACACTTCATGAAGACAAGCACGACAGGGCATAAGCTCAGCCTAAACAGTACACCTCTCTCGGCCAAAACTGGAAACGCACGTCCGACCACTCATCATGAAATGCCCAACTGGACGCTCACATGGGATTACAACACGACCGGGCAGGAGGAGAGCATGAGCGAGCAGGCTAAACCTGCAAGCCGGATGACTATTCAATGTTCTACAACCGAAGGAAGGACACGACGCAGGAGACGTCACACACGAAGATGAGGACGTCCACCTCGATGGTGATGAGGAGAGTATTTGGTCAATTGTTATCACAATAGCATTGAGATACCGTCTTATAAGGCATTATATGGGCAACCATGTCGTACCCCATATGTTGGACTGAAGTGGGAAAACGATCTATTTTTGGAGCCAAGATTGTAGACGAGACCGCGGAGAATTTGTGAATTGTTAAGATGAAAATGAAAGCGGCTCAATATCGTTAGAAGTGTTTGGTGACTTGAAAAGAAAGGATGTTGAATTTAACATTTGAGGTATGGTATATCTGGGAGTTCAGGCGAGGCGAGGGAGATCAAGTTGGAGCCAAGTGAACAAGCTATCAACACGTTTCACAAAGTCATTAATGTGATCGAATAGATTAGAGTGGTCGCGTATCGGTCAAAGTTACCATCATCTTTAGAGGAGAAACATGATGTGTTCATGTATCGTTGTTGTATTAGTGTTTATTAGTACCCGAGAAAATGGTAGTAGAGCCACAAATAACTCTACAAAAACATTCATGTAT
>CM071865.1:19051744-19102023 GCA_036759665.1 Gynandropsis gynandra
TTATATAATTAATTAATTATTATATAATTATTTATATAATTAATTAATTATTATATAATTAATTAATTATTAAAAAAAAACTAAATAAATTCCAGCGTGTTACCGATTCCATGGCTTTCCAGCCAGGTGCAGTCGACGTTCAGCCAGATGCTGCCGCTGTTCAGCCGGCTGTCGCACAGCCGCCGACGGTCCGTGCGACTAGTACTTTCGGATCTCCATATTATTTGCATCCGTCGGAGGGGCCGGGAACTGTGATAACATCGGTGCAATTTCGTGGTGAATCTAACTACAAAGAATTGACCAAACACATCAGACATGCCCTTCACACGAAAAAGAAGCTCGAGTTTCTCGACGGTACAATTGTTGCGCCGTTGCCCAATTCTCCTGATCGTGAAGAATGGGACCTTGTCAATTCGATGTTGATCGAGTGGTTGTTCAATACTATTGATCCGCAATTGCGGACCAATATTTCCATTGTTGATGACGTGCGGACGCTTTGGGAGGATCTTCGACAGCAGTTCTCCGCCGGGAATGTTGCACGAGTTCATCAGATACGTGCGGAACTTGCTCGTTGCTCGCAGCAAAATCAAAGTGTTCAAGTTTTCTTTGGTAAGTTGAAGAAACTTTGGGAAGAATTGGATACATACCAACCCATTCGTACATGTGGATGTAGTACATCGCATGCAGTTGTTCTTAATGCCGAGCTCATTCGCGATCGTGAAGAGGAGAAGATTCATCAATTTCTCATGGGACTTGATGATGCTGTGTTCGGAACCGTTAGGTCGCAAGTCATTGGATCCGATCCATTTTCGAGCCTCAATCAAGTCCATTACAAGGTTGTGCATGAAGAATGTCACCGATTGATTGTTCGCAGCCGTGATGATCGTGGATCGGTTGTAGATTTCTCTGCAATGTCCTCTTTGCCGGTTCCCTCTCTCGTTCCTTCGGTTGCATTACGTGACAAGACCATCGTTTGTTCTCATTGCCACAAACCTAGTCATGATGTCTCCACTTGCTATCTTCTCATCGGATTTCCAGACCGCACTAGGAGGAATGCTCGATCCCGGCAGCCTGAGCGTTCTCACCGTGGTGGACGTCCTCCTCCTATACGCGCAAATGCAGCTCGTGTCGTGGACGCAGCCCCGGATTCGAAGTCCAACCATGATATTGATCGTGGTGTCATGCCAGGTTTCAATGATGAGCAGTGGTCTACTTTGCCGTCATTGCTCAAGCTGAAACCACATGGTTCTGATGACACTCAATCCAGTAAAACATATTACACTGAATATATTTTGGATTCAGGCGCATCTCACCATTTGACGGAAAATTTACATTCCTTAGTCAATGTTTCACCAATTACTCCGTGTCTTATTGGTTTGCCTACTGGTGATTGCACTATGGCTACGCATACGAGTGATTTATTGCTTGGAAGCTCGTTTTTTCTTCATCATGTGCTTTATGTGCCATCGCTTACATGCAACTTGATCTCCATATCGCGTTTGCTGCAAAGTAATAATTGCATTGTGACGTTTAGTAATCGCTTTTGTGTGATTCAGGACCGTATCGCGAGGACCCTGATTGGAGCGGGTGAAAAATGCGATGAGGTTTACAAGCTTCTGGGAAAAGTTGGACCTACAGCTTTCCATGCTAGCTTAGTGGTTTCTCGAGATTTGTGGCATCATCGGCTTGGACATCCGTCTGATAAGGTTTTAGATTGTTTGCCTACGGTTTTTGGTATTTCTAAATAGACTAAGAATAAGGCTCCTTGCGATATTTGTTTTCGAGCTAAACAAACTCGTGTTGTGTTTTCTTCTAGTGAGTCCAATGCTACACTTTGTTTTGATTTGATTTATTCCGATATTTGGGGACCGTATAATGTGCATGCTACAACTGGTGGTGTTTATTTTCTTACATTAGTGGATGATCGTTCTCGAGCTGTTTGGGTTTATTTGATGAGTTCTAAGTCCGAAGTCAAGGATCTTATTCCTAATTTTTGTGAAATGGTGAAACGTCAATTTGATAGTTGTGTTAAGGTTGTACGGACAGACAATGGGACCGAATTCATTGGTCTCCGACGGTACTTCTAAATGCATGGCATACTTCACCAAACTTCGTGCGTGTACACTCTTCAGCAGAATGGTCGTGTTGAGCGCAAACATCGCCACATCCTTAATGTTGCCCGCGCCATTATGTTTCAAGCTCATCTGGCTACAATTTTTTGGGGTGAGTGTATTTTGGCCACATCATACTTGATAAATCAGACTCCGTCTACGTTGCTTCACGGGAAGACTCCATATAAGGTTATGTATGGATCTCCACCGTCTTATGATCGTCTTCGAACCTTTGGATGTCTCTGTTATGCACCTAGAGGAAAGAAAGAGATGGATAAGTTTGCTTCTCGTGGTCACAAGTGTATCTTGATTGGCTTTCCGTTTGGACAGAAAGGATGAAAGGTGTTTGACCTTGAGACCCGTGAGTTCTTTATCTCTCGTGACATGGTATTTTTTTAGCATATTTTCCCATATGCGGAGGGTTCTACAGGCTCATCTTCCCCAGTATTATCTTCCACACATCCGACACTTCATCCTTCAGTTTTTGATGATTCACCGGATATGTTCCATCTGCCACAGATATCCGGTTCTTCTGACATGGGGCGGTCTGGTGATTTGCCCCATGGTGATCCTCCACCTGAGGAATCATCGCATGAGTCGTCTTCATCACATGATGATTCTACATCCGGTTCTCCTCCAGATGATGGTTTAGGGTTATCTGCTGTTGAGGTACTTGGTCATGGTCATTGTACCAAGGTTTCTTCAGTTAAGCTTCGGGATTATGTCACGTACTCTGCTCGTTGTCTTGAAGATCCCATTCGTATTCCTTCTCCGTCCTCTTCATTGTCCTCAGGTACTGTCTCGTATCCCATAGTGAATTACGTTACTAATGCTAACTTTACTTCGCGACATCGAGCTTTCCTTGCAGCTATTGACAGTGGCACCGAGCCTCGTTTTTACTCTGAGGCTGCCCCAACTCCTCATTGGAGCGAGGCTATGCAACAGGAACTTAGTGCTTCGGCGGACAATGACACTTGGAGTTTGACTACTTTGCCACCGGGGAAGAAAGCCATTGGATGTCGATGGGTTTACAAGATCAAGTACAAATCCGATGGGAGTATCGAACGCTACAAAGCTCGACTAGTTGTTCTTGGCAATCGGCAAACTGAAGGCGTTGATTTCGAGGAGACTTTTGCTCCCGTTGTGAAGATGACGACCGTTCGCACATTCTTGGCCATTACTTCCGCAAAACAATGGGTGGTTCATCAGATGGGCGTTCACAACGCTTTCTTACATGGTGATCTACATGAAGATATCTACATGAAGGTTCCTCCTGGCTTATCATGTGACGACTCGTCTCTTGTTTGCAAATTGAAGAAGTCTCTCTATGGTTTGCGACAAGCTCTTCGTTGTTGGTTTGACAAGCTCTCTACCGCACTTCTTGCATATGGTTTCCTTCAATCCCGGTCAGACTCATCCTTGTTTACATTGGTTCGAGGTACGCGACATCTTCATGTCCTTGTTTATGTTGATGATCTTTTGATCGGTGGGAATGATGTTGACATGATGGAGGTCTTCAAGACATATCTTCAGCACTGTTTTCGTATGAAGGATCTTGGGGTTCTCAAGTATTTTTTGAGAATTGAGGTTGCCCGGACCTCTGATGGGATCTACTTGTCGCAGCGTAAGTATGCGACTGGCATTGTTTCCGAATGCGGTCTTCTTGCATGTCGTCCTGTTACCTTCCCTCTCGAGCAGAACCATCGTTTGTCTGATGCTTCTGGGGAATTTCACTCGGATCCTGAGCAGTATCGCCGCCTTGTGGGGCGTCTTCTCTATTTGACAACCACACGCCCTGAATCAGTTTCGTGGTTCATACTCTTTCTCAGTTTATGCAGCAACCACGTGAGGAGCATTGGCTTGCTGCATTGCGAGTGGTTCATTACTTGAAGGGTTCTCTTGGGCAAGGTATTTGGTTACGCTCCGATTGCAATCTTCTTCTCTCAGGTTTTTGTGACTCTGATTGGGCCTCTTGGCGACTTACTCGACGATCGGTTGGAGGATATATTGTGTTTCTTGGTCATTCACCTATTGCGTGGAAAACCAAGAAACAAGCTACTGTTTCACGTTCTTCGGCTGAGGCAGAATATCGATCTATGGCACATCTTACGAGTGAGCTCATATGGTTGAGAGCTCTACTTCGGGATTTTGGCATTCTTCCTTCGGCTCCTATACGCCTTTTCTATGACAATCAGGCTGCTTTGCACATTACTTCAAATTGTGTGTGTCATGAGCGTACGAAACACATCGAGATAGACTGTCATTTCATTCGAGACGCAGTTCAAGACGTCACCATTCAGACATCTCATGTTCGTTCGTCAGAACAGGTTGCCGATATCTTCACCAAGGCGTTGGGACATAATTCCTTTCTTTATTTGCGTTCCAAGTTAGGCATTCGAGATCTTCATACTCCAACTTGAGGGGACGTATTAAGGTTAATCATGTATTAGGGTATTTTTGTAATTAACCAGAGTCGTATTAGGGTTTGTAATTTCTATTTAAGCTTGACTTTCGACCTAATAATAGACACACGAATACACGTTATTTTGGCATTTAGTTTCATCATTTTATTCTTTTACTATATATATATACATATATTTCCTAGTAATTAATTGGTTGAGTTGAATTTGGGAAGCATGTATATAAACGATATATATATATATATATATCTATAGCTTAAAAAATGAAAAGTACTTTTTACTGTGTCACATGCAAATGAAAATATTTACAATCAGATTTCCTCGTCCTTTTAACTTTGGAATATGTCTCGTGAGTTTTCAGCGCTCTTTTCTTAGGACACACATATATATGTGTAGATATATGTGCGTATATGAGATAGACATTATCTATATATATATACACACACGTATATGTGAACTTTTAAAAACAAGAAAAGGAATATGGAATGATGATGATGACGACGGCGACAAATATTTGTTTTTTTTATTAGATATATAAAATTTATAAGAATTTGAAGGCTTTTAAGATGTATATATATGTATATAAATATGTATATATACAGAAGTTTATGGATGGAACGTGATTATTTTAATTGATATTACTCTATAATCTTGTAAATCATTAAATGAATTAGAAAAAAAACTTACACAAAAAATTTTAACGGTCAAATCGGTTGCAATAATTTCAACTTCAAAATCCATTAACAATATATATACCGACTATGATCTCGAAAATACACTCCATTATAATTAAGGTGGTCCAATTCGACTCCTCTGTATATGTTTATAGGTTTTATATATATTCGTTTTATGATTGTTACCATGCACGAAATTTTTATGTAGTTTGTTGTAGTGGAGTTTTTAAGAAATATTTTTGTGTTAGATAGAAATACACAAAAAACATTATTATAAAAATATATATTTATATTAAACTACAGAAGTAATGGGTAAAATGAAAATAAGAGAGGAGCTGGTGAGGCTTGCCTCACGCACCATACTCTGTCGTTTTGCAGCAAATGGATTGGGTCCACCGACCTCTGTCTAACTCTCATATTTTCTTCTCTCTTTTTCTTTTATAGAAAATATATTTTTTCTTCCAAATTTAATATAAAAATGAAAAATAAGAGTTTTGTATGTGTTGGTACATATAGGTGACACCAAATTGCAGAGAAGAATTATCTTCAAAGGGGATGCAAATACACACAAAAAAGACTTTTGTGTATACACTTAAGATTTTACATAAACTATGACCAGTGTGTGTTTGTATCTATAGTATATATATTTTCGTTCAATTAATAAAAAATATAACCATGTGCCATTGTACTTCTGTCTTTTTATAATATAACGTATATATAAATGTTTATTGGTATATATGTGTCTATATATATATATATATATATAAATATGAAAGTAAGTGGGATGAGATTCTTCCTTTTCACTTCCCCCACTTTCTCCTGATTTCGGTTTCATCTCAAAGATAATATCAATCTCTCTTTCACTCTCAAGCTTTTTTTATATATATCATCTTAGATATATATATATATATACACTTTCTTTTCCTCTATTTTTAATTTGGATTTGTGCTAATTACACACAAAATTTCAAAAATCGTGAATTTGCCCCTTTTTAGGGCTTTTTTCAGATAAGATATCAGTGGAAGTCAAAAAAGAATTTAATGTTGGGAGTTTCTTCTGTGTAGTTTCATTTGTATTTTCCTCTCTCACCATCACATATACAAGAAGATTAAGCAGCAGTAGCAGATAGAGAGAGAAGGGGCTGCTCAAAAGATCTAAAATAAGCTCAGAACCGACATGGCGGCTTCTTCATCATCGGCCGCATCGTTTTTTGGAGTCAGACAAGAAGATCAATCTCCAATTCCTCTCCAGAATTCCTCCGGACTTCCTCATCCGCCGCCACCTCCACCTCCCGAAGCTCTGCCACAGAAGAAGAAGAGAAACCAACCGAGAACCCCAAGCAAGTTCCTCTCTATAACTTTAATCTTTCTCTATTTTTCTTCCAAATAACGTTTTTCTCACTACAATTATTTTCTAAGACTTATTCTAATGGATCCTATTTGCAAATTACAAGATCGATTTACGAAACAGATACACACTTTGTTTCATTTTAGCCTTAGATTAAAAAATAAAACGATCATAAAAAAACCCTACGTTTTGTTTGAATTGTGTTTTTTCCATGCATAATAACCAGATGAGTAAAATTTACTCAGATTCGGACGCGGAAGTGATAGCGTTATCTCCAAAGACACTAATGGCGACGAATAGGTTCATATGCGAAGTATGCAACAAAGGATTCCAGAGAGAGCAGAATCTGCAGCTGCACAGGAGAGGGCACAACCTCCCATGGAAGCTGAAGCAGAAATCGAACAAAGAAGTGAAGAGGAAAGTGTATCTGTGTCCGGAACCCACGTGCGTCCACCACGACCCCTCACGTGCGCTCGGAGATCTCACCGGAATCAAGAAGCATTACTACCGCAAACACGGCGAGAAGAAGTGGAAGTGCGATAAGTGTTCTAAGCGTTACGCTGTTCAATCTGACTGGAAGGCTCACTCTAAGACCTGTGGAACTAAAGAGTATCGATGCGACTGTGGCACACTCTTCTCTCGGTAATTAACTCTAATTCACTCTCTCTTATCAAGATTTCATCCTTAATGAATCCATTATTAAGCGCATCTACTTGTGTTCTTGTCTGTGTGTCTATGTTCCTGGTTCTGCTTGTGTTTTGCCGTTCGATGATGTTTTATTTTTCCTATATATACATACGTAGAGACGTGCGTGTATGTGTGGACGTATGTCTGTGAATCTGTGGATCATTCTTCTTGGGTTAGGGTTTTTTTAGATTTTTTCTGTTTGCCTCGATGTCTTCGATGTTGTTATCCCTTTCTCGTGTGTAATAAATGCACTTTCTACGGTTTTTCTCTCTCTTGAAACTGGGCATCTTCGTCTTCCTCCTTTTTTTCCCTTTAGATTCAGTAGAATTTGGTGCAAAATACCTTAGAAATTACCATCCTTTATTTCACTATCAACACAAACGTCTTGCCTCGATGTCTTCGATGTTGTTATCCCTTTCTCGTGTGTAATAAATGCACTTTCTACGGTTTTTCTCTCTCTTGAAACTGGGCATCTTCGTCTTCCTCCTTTTTTTCCCTTTAGATTCCAATTTTTTTTATTAGTTTTAAATAAATACTAATAATTGTTCTTTAAAAAAATCTGACTTGGTAAAATATGGTCACACGTGAATATGTATGTATAATATATATATATATGTATATTAGACACTGAAACTGTTATGGTCCTGAGATGCTTTCTAGCATAAACTCAAACCATAGAAGACCAACTTCAACTTTCTTTTTTTTCTTGCCCGCTATATCTTTGCCTTGGAAACACCGCCCTCATTTTCTATAATAATAATAATAATTTTTTTTAGCCAAATTATATATATTTATATATGTTATGTATAAATTCAAAATTATATTTATTTGCGGGCAATTCACGTGCTGTTAAACCATATGATATCTAGAGAGGTTGTTATTATAGTGTATATTCTTGAGTGCGTGTATATATGCCGACATATACGTATGTATACGACGCATTGTTACAACCTCTGCGCCGTATAATATAATGTGCATTGTGTGTGTATATTATATACATACAAGCTGTGTCTTAATCTTAGTGTTCATACGGACAATAATAAAGGTTAGAAATTTGGGAATATTTTGTTTGGTGATTTTTATCTGTGTCTGTACATATATCGATATAAATACATACATACATATATATATATGAAAATAGAAAGATAGTGATAAATATGGGAGGTTCTTTGAACATTCAGGATCTTGAACTAAACAGATTGATCTCTTGATTGCCAATCATTCTATATACTTTTAATTTTTTTGTGTTTGTACTTCACCTACCCTTCACTCATTTATACATATACTAAAAAACACATTCTAACGTTATTAAAGTTCGTGGCCCTTTTAAAATAATCGCTAAATGTTGTTTATTATTATTGTCTTTATATTTTGCAAATACTACCTAAATTTTCTACAGATCCAATAAATTATTTGAAAAGGAATGCAAACATAGAAACACTTTACATTAATATATGATAATATATGGGAAATATATAAATATACATACAGATATATTTTTATGGAAATTTTTAATGGAGTTTGTATGATCGTCTTCTGCTGTCTTTGTTATATTCCATATGCATTGCATTGAAAAACGTGGTCGGGAAATTTTTTTTTGTCTTGAATTCTGTCTGAGTCGGGATTTTCGATATCTGAATATGTTTAAGATAATACATTTTTTAAAATGGATTTCAGTATCATGCGTCCTGACTTGCATTTAGCTTTTGTTTAAAAATAAATCATTTCTATAAAATCCATCATATTTTATGTCTTACTATGGGATTACCCATCATTAAGCTCATTTATATATAGGTATATATAAACGATCTTATATTGAAGTACAATGTTATGCCATACATCTATGCATTAGTATATATGTACGGATGCAACACCACGGTGGATGTGTATGACATAACATTGTACTCCAATATAAGTGTATACATATCGATGCTATGCATATATATATAAAAATAATACAGAAGACTATACACACAGAACAGTAGAGTATCTTTATAGCAAATCCACTTTCCAAGATCCAATAATTACACGCGAATCTATTTGTAGCTAACAGATATGATGAGCCTCTACTGCTCCATGCTTTCTAAAGGTTTCATCATCTGCTTTCTCTTTTTTCCCAAATACGTTTTTGTGTACGTACATGCATATGTGTATATGTGTAAGTACATGCGGTGATGATGAGCTAATAGATTCCATTTTATGGCTCAAATAATTGTGAAAAATGTCACAGGCGCGACAGTTTCATCACACACAGGGCCTTCTGTGACGCATTGGCTCAGGAAAGTGCGAGACACCCAACTTCTTTGACGTCTTTGCCAAGTCATCATTTCCCGTACGGACATAACACCACCAACACCAACAATAACACCACCACCGCCAACAACACTTCCAACATGATCCTCGGTTTGTCCCAGATGGGGCCCCCACAAAATGTTGATCTACACCATCACCCCAACCAAAACGTTGACGTTCTTCGCCTCAGTAGCGGCGGCGGCGGTGGAGGAGGGGGTCCAGCGTCTCGCTCCTCCGATCTCCTCTCTCATCCTACCAATGCCTCAGGTTTCTTCATGCAGGACCAAAACCCTAGTTTTCATGAACAAGACACGAGTTCTCATCATCATCAACAAGGGTTTTTGACGGCGACTAACAAGCCGTTGACTTTCCAACACGGTCTTATGCAGTTCTCTGACGTCCATAATTCTCATTCCTCTGCGAATCTCTTCAACCTTAGCTTTCTCTCCAACAACAACGTCGCAGCAAGTAACGCCACAGCAGTTTCTTCGGGTAATTTGCTGATATCGAACCCATTCGACGGCGAAAACCCGGTGTCAGGCGGTGGTGAAGGGTCCACGAGCACCGGTCTTTTCCCTAGCAGCCTTTTGAGCTCGACGGATCGTATCAGCTCCGCCGGGATGCCGTCCCTCTTCAGCTCCTCCATGCAAAATCCCAATTCTGCCCCTCACATGTCCGCCACCGCGCTTCTTCAGAAGGCCGCGCAGATGGGTTCGACGTCAAGTACTAACAACAACAACAAGAACTGTTCCTCGATCCTTAGGAGCTTTGGTGGTGGCGTTTACGGCGAAAGCGAGAGCAACCTTCAGGACTTGATGAACTCCTTTTCCCCTCCAATGGAATCTCCCTTCGGTTCGTATGGAGGGAACATGGGAAGTGGTGTTGATAAGCAGAACATGACAAGAGACTTCCTTGGCGTAGGACAGATCGTACGGAGCATGAGCGGCGGTGGAGGGTTCCAACAGCAGCCGCAGCAGCAGACGCAGACGCAGCAACAACATGGAAGAGAGCGGTTGGGTTCTTCAGATTCGGCCGCTGATGACAGAAACAACATGGCTGGCGCGCCTACGAGTCCGCCTTTCGGAGTTCATCATGGGAGTTTCTAGAAGCAGATCAGTCGCAAGACCATAAGAAGTTTCTTCAGGTATGCATGTTTTTTCTTTTCTCTTTTTTTACTCAAAGTGTCAAACAAAAAAGTCAAGACATAGTCACAATGAAGTCACCGTTCGATTAATCCATACCAACAGTTTTAAAAATATTATCCTTTTTTTACAGTATTTACATAATATATAAGGCAATTATTATTCAAAAATATTTCTGGATAATAATTGAAAAATATTGTTCAATAAGGCAATATTAAAAAATATTTTTCAATAAAACAATTTCCCTTAAATATTATTTAATATATATAATCTAATAATTCTAATAAATCTAACAGATTTATTCTAATAAATCTAACAGATTTTTTTATTCTATGAGGTTACTTAATAATTAGGACATTGTTGGAATACATACTATCGAGGAATATTTAGTTTCCTGTTGAATAGTCGTTTTTTTAGGTTTAGATTCTTTAGCTTCTCTCTCTATTTTTTTGGGGAAAAAGTAAAAAAAATAACCTGACACATTTATCGTCTTATCATTGCATGGGACAGTCAATGAGTTGGAGAGTACAAGCAGCTTTTGTTGGGTTTCTTGTCTTTTTGTTTTTATTTTCTTTTATTTGCCTTTTTTTATTCGTTTTTTCCTTTTTCATTTGTCATCGTTACGGGGTTAGCTGGCAATGTCACGAGTGTTTGTCCCGTGATGCCTCTTTTTTTAAATCTCCCTTACACACTTATATATACACATACACACGTGTGTATATATAGAGACGTATATATATATAGATATAGATCTGCATATCTATTAACATTATTGAAGTGTATATATGTATATGGTACATTTATATCCGCAGGGCTTGTCTATGTTATATTTAAATTTTAACGGTCTATAATCAACAATTTTGTTTTCTACCTTCACTTTATAACATATATTCCTACTCATATATATTAATATATATGTTAGAAATCGAAACAACTAGTGAGTTCTTTAGAGTGTGTTCTTGTTTATTGGGGCTTCTTTCTCCTGAATTATTTAGCTCATCATCACAATAGGAATTTTATTTTTGGAGATTATAGATTTAAATCTTCTATTCTATACTTATTTTGAACGTTAAATTTAATTAATTATTCGATTTAAAAGATTTACAGAATATCATAAAATTCTGAGAATTTACTTAATATTACACATTGGAAGGGAATTTGTTGTAAATATTAATGACAATAAAATAAAAATAGAATAAGCAGAGGGATGTGTCCTGTCGTAATTATTGGGGAATGATAAATATAATAATATTTTTTAAAAATAATTGCAGGAAAATGCATGCAAAAGGGGTCGAAGTAAGGAGGCCCATCGGACATGCAACGAGGGGAAGACCGCGATGTCGCTCCAAATACAGACAGAGCAAAACTCATCTCTTTTTCTTTCCTTTTTTTGCCTTTCATTTTTTTTTAATTTTGCTTTGTTTTATTTCATTTTTGTTTTATTCAGAGTATATTGTTAAAATACTAGTCCAGGTATTGCCCCTCTTGTTGTTTACTTCATTTCTAATTTTGAGTTATATCGAAGACAATTAATGTATGTATGTATATATATTCCATTGGAAAAGGGAAGATTACACATCTATTCCCCCAACGAGAAATCTATATCAGAAAATATTCTGCGTGACATTGTTATAATTCCATCGTCTTATCTCGGATGCTTGTTCCTCTCCTATGAGGATCATGTTTTGAACTTGACCCTCCAATTCATACCCATTCTCGCTCATGTTGGAGTGCATTAAAATAAGATGTCAACGGATTTGGTAACCATTAAAATAAAATGGATTTTATAATATAATTAGGTTGAGTTCAATCCGATCGCGTTAAACGAAGTTAACAAATTTATTCATATAATTAACATTTTGTATATATATTTATCATTTAACATTTATTATATATATATTATATACAATATATATTATAATTAATGTTTCAATATTCAATAACCGATTTCATTCAATCTTAACTCGATTTTATCCAATTTCACCGAATTTTAATTCGATTTAACCCAATTTTAACTCGATTTCACCAAATTTTACTGAATTTTAACCCGATTTCATCGTCTTTCAACCAAATTTCATCCAATTTCGACTGTTCACTCAATTTTAACCCAATTTCACCAAATTTTAACTCGATTCATCCCATTTAACCCTATTTCACCCCATTTTAACTCGATTTTATCCAATGTCACCGAATTTTAGCCCGATTTCACCTAATATAATTGAATTTCAACTCGATAAAATCGAGTTAAAATTGAGTGAAATTGTGTTAAATTGGATGAAATCGAGTAAGAATGGATGAAATCGGGTTGAAATTCAGTGAAATGAGATGAAACCAAGTTAAAATTGCATTAAAATTGGGTGAAACTAGGTGAAATCGTGATGAAATTTGGTGAAATGGAGTTAAAATTGGGTTGAATCGAGTTGAAATTGGGTGAAATCGGGCTAAAATTGAGTGAAATCGAGTTAAAATTGGGTGAAATCAAGTTAAAATTGGGTGAAATTTGGTGAAATCGAGTTAAAACTGAGTGTAATCAGGTGAAATTAGGTGAAATCAAGTAATTAGATGAAACCGGTTTGAAATTCAGATAAAAAATCGGGTAAAATACAGGTCAAAATCGGGTATTCGAAACGGTAATGAATTTGAAGTGAAGTGTGAACACAACGATAAGGAGTGTCTGAAAGGTCTGAGCGAGCTGAGAGAAGTAAAATATATATGGGTCTAACGGGTTAAATGGATAAAACCCATTAAACTTAATGTTAATGAGTTTATATCCAATAAACTCATATAAAATTATATTCATTTATTAAAAATCTAATTTTATTCTAAATGGACTGTGTTGGGTTAACCCACTAAACACAACTCAAATTGACATACTCTGAATAATTTATTGTTACTTTATTGTTACTTTACGATTTCAAGGTAGACATGATAGCTGCACTCTAGAGAATATAAAATAATTCTCATTTCTTCTTTTATTGTTTCATTCATTTTTTGCTTCTTCTTTTTTAGGGTTTAATTACCTATTTGAAGTTTCTCTTTTTGTAAAACTATTTATCATTTATTATACAATTTAGAGTTTATAAAAAGACCATGGATTGCCAAATCATCTTAGATTAAATACTTTATTAGAGAATATATATAATACATTTTCTAACATATTTATATTTTTTACAAATTATTATTGCTATTTCTCATTTTTAATTAAAATAAAATACATGTTTCCTATAAAAAAAAAACATATGTTATGCTTGAGTAAACAACAAATTATGTTTTTTATAGATAAACGCAGACTATTGCTTTCAAAAACTATAATAACAACTAATATAATTTCTAGTTTGATCTCAATATTATATTTGTATCTCAATTTTAACTTTGTTGTATCTTTTATGTATTTTTTCATGTCGTACTTTATTATTCATATAGTGTATCTATTTATTTTCATTAATTATAATAAATTTCAAACTTTTGATATATTAAAAATATTTTATTTTTATAATCTAAAATTATTTTCAAAATATATTTAAATAATAATCAAAATTTAAGTGTATAAAATTTATTGTTTTAAATTAGTTACTATTTTGAAATTAACTTTGAATAATATTTTTAAAGTAACAATGACTAATAATTGAAACAATCCATTGAAATTATCAGTGGATAAGAGTTGAAAAAATCGATTAAAATTATCAATGAATAGTTTTTGAAAAATCCAATTAACATATCAAAAGATCACAGTTTAAAAATATATTGATACTTCAATATCTTTCAACTTTTAATAAATGTAACCATTTTTCTACATATTTATACTATTAAATATTACTAATTTAGGAATGAAATTCTGGATAAAAAGTTTTTTTCAAAACTATTATGAATATATTAAGGATAATTCTTTTATATGTATCTAAGTACTTAACTGATTAAAGACAAATTTCTAGTTTGTCCTAACTTTTGGAAACTTTTCTTGTCCATCCCTAATCTAGGAATGATTTTCGAAGTTGTCTTTAATGTAAGGGTGAAATAATGACAAACGAAAAATCGTGTCCTTATTTTGTCTCTAATTTAAATATTCGGGGAAAAATGAGAACAACAAGAATTTTTTATAAATAAATATAGGCATTGATTAAATTTTAGCATATGAGCTACATTTAGGGAGTTTCACTACAAAAAATATGTCATTTTCAACATATTGCAATGGATTTATATCCGTTGAAAATCGATTGTTGAAAAATCACATCCGTTGCAATTTGCAACGACATTTCAACAAACATAATTTGTTAGAAATTATCAGGCGGTCACAACGAATACCACAATTGGAAATACCAACGAATGTCCATTCAAAATACCAATGGTTATCCGTAAGAAAATGGTTTGAGAACAATCGGGCATCCGTTGAAAATCTTCACGGGAATTACCAACAGATACTTGTTGGTTGTTGGCAGAAAAATTTTAAAAAATTCAACTTATGCCCATTGATAATGTTTTTTATTATCAATAGAAATCCGTTGATAAATGGGCGAGTTTTAGAAAATTAAAAAAATAAAAAATTTTCTTTTACATATAGAAATTTTTAAACAAAATTTATAACAAAATTAGCCTACATATCATTTAAACTGTCATCGTCGTTTTCGTCTCCATTTTCTCCAATGCCTCGGGAAGGGGTCATATCAGAGTCAATGATCAATTCTTGTCTCGGTGGTCTTTCCGACGTAGTGATGGTGGCTGATACGCTTGATCGGTCATCAATTCAATGATTCTTTTCATATGACACATCTACGCTTGTGTTTCTCGTAGTATAGCCTTGACTTACTGGATGCATCATTCTTTCGCGCACATCTCTTAGATAGTGGGGATATCGTTGTGGCGTCGTCTACAATTGTAAGCCCACCAAACCCATTTATATATATATATATATATATATAGTGTATTAGGGTTATTTGAAGAAAAAAAGGAGATGGAGAAGAAAATAAAAGAAGGAAAAAAAAAGAAATTGAAGAATATTCCTTAATTTTTCGTCGTGTTCTTCGTAGGTGAATTTTAATCGAGATTATGATAATCTCTAAACATCTTCTTGTGATTATTTCCTCAATTTGAAGATTGATATTATGGATATTGATGAATTGAATGGATCCGTAATGGGAAAAAAGATTCGTGTTGTTGTTGGTAATATCATCATGAATCGTCAAGTCATCATGAAACATTAAGGTGATGATCTTTATCAATCAAAATTTGGTTGTTATTGGTTTATGGAGATATCCTTACGTTTAAAATGAGCATGATAATAGTGGAATTTTAAGAAATTCATTAGTGGGAATTGAGATGTAGAAGTGAAGATTGAACCAAAGCCTAGAATCGTCATATGACGGTTGATGACATGTATATGAGTAGGTTATGGTGACACTAATTTTTTTAGAAATGATATGGAAAATTGACGTTTGACCAAGTGTCGGGGTTGGAGAACGTGTATATTCTAAGTTTTGTAATAGAATCGAGTGAAAATTTTGTCTAGTGTGCTCGATCGATTGATTTCATACTCGAACCTTTGGAAGAAGGTGTGTGAAAGTGTGTCGATGAGAGTTGAAAGTTGTCACAGGAGGAGTATCAGGTCAACGATTTTAGTACCGCGACACTTGGATCAGGGGTCAACGTCATACCGTGTTGTGGTTATGATAACTTTTTGAGCGATAAAGTATCGTATTTAGTTATATTAGTGGATTTTCCAACATCGTAACGTGTTCGGGTTGTGATAACCTTTCGAGCGACAAAGTGATGTATTTAGTATGATCAGTGGATCTATTGGCGTCGTATTGTGTTGGGGTTATGGTAACCCCTTGAGCGACGACGTGTTATTTGTACTGATGGTTGTGGTAACTTGTGACCTTGCGAGATCGTTAGTTTGTTGGATTCTTTTGGACTATGTGAGCGTATGCCCGAGCTAGATACTTGTAAACTCGATGAGTTATTATCCGATGTTGTACTAGTTTTAGACTTAGGATATCCAGTCGATTGGGTAGAGTTATTTATGTGTATGTAATGTGATGAATATTTATTTTATGTTACGCATTCAAGAGTGGGAAAATACGTGGCACATAGTGCGTGCACGTATTGATCTCATTGAGTACGTCTTTGTACTCACCCCTTTGTGAGAGTGGAATCCCAATATATCATATGAAGGCATGTAGTAAGTCTCGACAAATTTTATTACGCATTTCGTATTTATATCGATTATGATTTTATATGTTTTCTTTCGCTATATGGTTCGAACCATTTCTATTTGAAATAAAATTACTTATTTTATTCTATAAATGTGTTTGAGCGATGAGACGTGTAGTCACCTCTTGGAGGTGATGGTGGACACTTCTAGTCCCGAGATTATTTTGGGATGAGGGTGTTACAACAATATCGTTTTACAGAGAACTCAGACCGTATAGACGACTCTTATATGGCTTAACAGACTGCAATATCAAACAAAATAAAGTTAGTATATTAATTTATAATATTTTATACAATAAACATTATAAATGATTTACGTTATTTACCTATAGATAAATTTTATCATTTTGTAAAGGTATAAGTTAATCAAGAGATGACCTAATTGCTTGTAATTGTTGTGATCTTCTCTGTCACAGCTTTCAGCATCCGCTGTATCCGAAGATCAACCAGCTTGGGTTTCTCGACCACTTTCCCGATGACAGATTACTTCTTGTCATGAGTCTCGACGACCAAGTCAAGAAGCATCAGTTCTTTTCTCATCCTTTGCATATGTAATACTAAAACAACATGATTAGATAACATTTTTAAATATAAATATATTAAAATTATTAAATAATATTTCTTATCAATTTTTCTTTCTTTTGGGAAACGATTTTGCTCCCGAATTATTGCGATGTGGACCATCCCCGAGAACTTTCTCGCCGTATCGACACTTCTTGATCTTGAAGTCCTCTAACTCAATGCTGGACGAGTTAGTTGAAAACTTCGTTCATTTCCCATGTAAATTTAGTGTTCTTGTGTAGTAGTTTCGTTTGGCATTGTTCATTATCAAGCGCATCCGAGCTTGTATATATTGTGTATTCAGGCGTAATAGATGCGTGATGTTTCATTCTTCCGCCATCTATATACTCGCTACAAAATTAAATGTAATACAACTAATTTATTACATAAATTCAACAAAATGAATTAAATATTATATTATAGCACTTACGATAAAAGTACACTGTCATCGGCGGCGTATCAACTCTGGCATCACTTGTCAGGAATAGTGCAACTGATCTTGCAAAGAACCTTGCATGATGTTGTTTTTCATGTGTTTAGAAACATCATCCACATCAAACCTACACGTGTTGATGAGGTCATTGATGGCGCCACCACACCAAAAAAAGTTTATATTTAGCGACGGGCTCGAGTGACATGGATAAAGAAAGGCGGGAAATAAATAACTTATATTTATTCCACGGTTAGAAAAATTGCCATTGATATTGTGTTAAAGATTTCAACGGTCATCCATTGGTATTTCCAATGGATACCCATTGTAAAATAGGAAAATCATAAAATTTTCTATAAATATAGTGTTTATGAATTAACGGGTGTCCGTTGCAACTTCCAATGGATGCTCGTTGAAAAATAGAATACATTAGATATAACAATTAGGTTACAAAATTTTGATATTATAATTACATAATTCACATCTCTTCTTCCATTGATTCTTCAATGTGTGAGTCTTCCTTCTATGATGCATTGAATTTTGCATCTTTCATTTCAACGCTTAACAAACACCAATGTATTCACCATCTATATCGATCCTTGTAAAAATCTTTACACGATTGTCAATATCAATTAATTGTATTGGATTAGGTAATCAGTTTGCAATAGATGTTCTTTTTCTTCTATATTTTTAATGCCATGTGGTTTAATCTTAACTATAATAAACCACTCTTCTCTTCCATGTTTCAATGTTTTTTAATAGTGTACGTAACACACATGATATTTTTTTATCTATTGTGATGAATGGATCATAGTTTGCATAATATCGCATCGGGTTGATGTCAATTCCTCTCCATCGATTTTTTTTGTGTACCACATCGTATAATTGGGTCGAACCATTGGCACATAAAAATATTATCTTCAATCCATACCAAGATATTCGACCTATAGGATTCCATGCAAAATATTGTAGAAATTATCATATCATCTATTTCACTATTAACACAAACGTCGTAATTAAACGTGATTCTATATTTTTCATGCTCGTAAGTATGGAATGTATATCCCCAAGTAAATATAATTGGACAACACAATGCATTCAAATACCTTAACCTATACAATCTTAAAATGAATGATTGCATAAAAAAATAAATTATTTTAAATATATATATATATATACACACGAAAATACGTGATTTATATACTTACGTAATCTCTCAACTTTCATTTTGTTGAGTTAATCTACGCTTAGATGGGGTTATTTACCTATTACTTCTTCATCAAAGATCTTGTAATGAAAATATGTTAACACACACACACACACACACACACACATATATATATATATATATATGTTAGTGCGAACTTCTTATGATTCTGTCTATTTCATCGCAATATGCGATTCAAAATAAAATATGTTAAAATATGTGATTTCTTCCAATAAGTATTTTCTAACAATAGATCTTTCAATTTCTACTTTCTTTTTACTTTTTTCTTTAGATGAAAGAAAAATCTTTTGAATGGATACATGGACATGACTTAGTAAGGCCATCGAGTATTATCTCATCTGGTAAATGTATTGAAACATATTCTATCACATCGAAAAAGGAAGGTGAAAAGACTATATTCAAATAACATAATACCTTAGAGATATTGTTTTTCAATAACTCCAAATCATCTTTTTAAAATTTCTTGAACACATACCTCAGAAGAATATAATAATTTCGTATAACACGTCATACACGTTATGTGGAATAGCTCTACAAACGCAAGTAAAATGAGCCGCTGTATGAAAACATGACAATCGTGACTTTTCAACCCGACGAGTGTTGAACCTACAATATCCACACTCCAAGAAATGTTTGATGCATATCCATGTAGAAATTTATCGTCTTCTTTTAACCACGTGATGCGTGTTAAGTTAACAAGTTAACCTAAGACTACCCTCAAGTGCACGACACGCGTGTAGTAGTTAAAAGAGAAACGCCTTAGGAAACCGGTTTCATCGCATAGCTTCCGAAACCTATATTCGATCTATCTAATCGTGCATTCCCTATCAAGATATCTAAGACGAATGATCCTAATGTAGAACATACCCTCTCTCAAGGCATAGGAAAGTGGCTAGATTGAGTAATCCCCTACTTTCGTAGCTGACACCCAACTAAACCCCATTACGATTTATGATTCGCCCGATACAACCCTCAATCGTTACTACCCTACTTTCATGACCTAGTCTTGGTTTTTCTAAGCCTGATTTTCTAGGATTATAATTCACCTTTCAGTCCTTCTCCCAATCCCTAACACATGCATATATGTGGCCATTCGTAAACACAAGACAATATGTTCTCAGAAAAAAATAGATAATACGAAACGAGGAAATGCATTCATAAACGAATCAAAGATGGTTCTGGGATAGCCATGGGCTAATCCCTTCTCCTAGAATACTCGCTCATGAGTCTAAACATCACAAGCAAAACAGTAGATCAAAGAGCATAGAGATATCAAACAAACGATGATCCCGAATCAATCTCCAACTCCTTGTGTGCCTCTCGTCAACGGGACTCTATAGATGGATGGTGGCTGTGAATTGTGGTCTGGATGGTGGATCGTGAATGGTCGATCGTGGATGATGGATCGTGGATGATGGATCGATTCTTCTTCTGTCCTTTACGATTTGTAATTTGAATTTGAAGCTTTGGCCGACTCCTTTCCACCAAATTCGTCGGTAGACCGTTTTACATAGTCATGCCCGACCGTGCTCCATGTCATGCCCGGTCGGGCATGCTTCTTCCGTAGTTATGGATAAGTTGTTTTGCCATGAAGCCCGACCGTGCTGCCTTCATTGGTAGGATGCCCGACCGTGCTCTTGGAACGTCCGACCCGTGCACAAGCTACAGTGATGAATTAGTATGAGTTGCCCGACCGTGCACCATAAGACGCCCGACCATGCTCCCTCACCAAGAGAGTGCCCAACCATGCATGATGTGTGCTCGGGTCGTGCACATCTCTCGGGGATGAATTGCAACAAAGGAGCCCGACCGTGCTCTTCAGTTAGCCCGATCGTGCTGTTCCAAGGGGAAGGATGATCGACCGTGCTGGATTGAATGCCCGGATGTACTACTTCATCAAAGAGGAGCCAGACCGTGCTGTAATGAAAGCTCGACCGTGCACAAGGTGAGAGTGACTGTTCGGTCGTGCACTTGATCATTCTTGGCCATGACTTGTCCATTTCTCATTCCGTTCGATCCGTTGTGACCTTAATTGTCCAATGATGTCCCGTATATGCTCCTTAACGCCGAAATGAATCGAATACGCATTAAAAACCTATAAGAACACGAAAACACTGAAACAAGTAAAACAGATACAAAATCACACGTAAACCTCGCAACTATGGTCATAAACATCTCTAAAATCATGCGAGAATTGTGTACGGAAACGAGATGATCACCACCTTAATAATGCATTTTTTGCAGGCCGAGACAATATAAATATTGAGATAGATGCATTTCCATCCTGTAACATATAGTCTTCAAATCTTTCTTTGATTGTATATTATCCTTCATTTTTCACGTCACATTTAAAACAATGTTGATGATGTTATCAATTTTTTTTCCAATAAGCATAATATCCAAATTATGACACAATATGAATGATTTTCAATATGGTAATTTCCAAAAAAATACTACATATGTACCAGTTGTACCATTCACCTTGGCCTTGTGGTTTTTTATGCCCACGATCTTCTCTATATTCCATTGATTATTGTAAATCGACAATCATCTTTAGTCATTCGTATAGTATTTTCATATCCATTTGTATGCATGGTGTCTCTTCTTTTTGTACCATATTCTTTCGAAAATATTCTTATCTTTTTTCAATTTATGTCCACGGAGAAGAAATCTTATGTGACAATCAAACTAACATAGCTTCTTCTCTTGTATTAGATAAAATGAATATGTATCCTCCATACAATATGTACATGCTAGTCTCTCGTGCGTGCTCCATCCAGATAACATTTCATAGGTAGAAAAGTCGCCAATTGTCCACAACAACACCACTTTCAATATGATGTTTTTCCTTGTACTTATATCATATGCTACAATTTTATTATTCCATACATCACTTAATTCATGAATTAAAGGTTGAAAGAACACTTCGAAACTATTCTTTGGATGTTAGGTTCTTAGAATTAGAATTGTTAGAAACATAATTTCTCATTTCAGACACATCTCGGGAGGCAAATTATAAAATGACAAAATCATACGCCATAAAGATATTGACTTATGGATTGTCCATATGGCCTAAAACCATCAGTGCACGGATAATGATAAAAATTTCTCATTTCATACGCAACTCATGTAATATTTTGTTGAAATCTTTCAAGCCTTACCATTTGATAGATGTTGCATTATTCTTTCACTCGTCGAGTTTCTGCGGTCATCTCACTGCCGTAGTGTTTTTTTTATTCATATAACCTTCTCAACCTATTTGCTACCGTATATAGAAATGCATCTGTGAAATGGTTTTTTAGATGCAATCTACTTACACTACAAAATTTACATTCAAAAAGGTCTTTATCTCCTCCCAAAACAACATGCAATTACCTTTACAAACATCAATATTTTCATATAGAATTCCTTAATCTTGTAAAAAGATTATTTGTTTCATAATATGTCTCAAGAGCTTGATTATTTTTCGAAAAATATTCACGTATGGTTTTGCAAAATGAATCAATGCAATTTTTAGTTATATTGTAGTCTATTTTTATACTCATCGATCTTGATGATAATGATAAACGAGACTGACCTTCACAATCGTGGAGGGCATAAAAAATATACCCTGCCACGGGTCTTCAAATCTTCGAAACGATTATATATCCAACTGTAAGGATCATCGACTATATACCTAATCGTGGGTCATCAATTCATCGAAACGGTTAAATATCCAATCGTAAAGGTCGTCGGATATATGCCAAGTCGTAGGTCATCAAATCATTGAAACGGTTAAATACCAAACCTTAAGGGCCATCGGCTATATACCTAGACGTAGGTCATTTCAAATTTGGTCGTGTTTTCTCTGGCGTAACATCGAAGCATCACACAACGTAGACATACATGTTGACAGTAATATTTTCTTTTTCATTACCATTTTCGTCTTCATCATCATCACCCCTTCCTCTCCGGACCATCATAAATCGTGGAAGTCCAAAAACTTCAAACCCTGAAAGCTTTAGAACCACGCTCTGACACCATGTTAAAACCGTCGAATGTTGAAAGATTCTCTTTGATTTCTCTATTGTTATTCTCATTACATCATAAACATTATATATATACACGTAGTTTCGTTTGTATTTTAAACGTTTTGTAATCCAAACTTAAAATATTAGATAAAAATATTTCATATTCCGCATTTAGAATATCGAAAAAAGACTCTTCATATTTTCCAATTGAATCACTACAAAAAACAGACGCTTTCCAACGGACGTATCCGTTGGAAAGCGCCCAAAATCCGTTGGAAACAGTCGTTTCCAACGGACACCAACGGATTTCCGTCCGTTGCGAAAAGTTCGTTGCAAATGATGATCCGTTGCAATTCGTGACAGCGTTCCAACGGATAATATCCGTTACAAATTTGCAACGGAATGGCAGGAAAACGCCGACGGATGACCATTGCAATTATTCAACGGACGGCCGTTGGAAAGAAACGGTTGTCCGTTGCAAAATTAGGCGGGGAAAAATCATTTTTGCAACGGACATCCGTTGCCATGTGCGCGGGAACTGGCAACGGACGGCCGTTGCAAACTGGCGGAAAAGATTTGGCGCGAAAACATTTTCAACGGATACCCGTTGGAAATTCCAACGGATGTCCGTTGCAAACTGGTGGGAAACGATTTGGCGGGAAACCCAATGCAACGGATGACCGTTACCAGTTCCAACGGATGCCCGTTGGAACTTTAAAAAAATAAAAAAAAATTTAAAACTAAAATGTTTTTAATAAAAATATTAAAATTATATTACAAAACACCAAAATTAAAACTATTTTCTATTACATATCGTTTAGGTCGGTTGCGTCGTTATCATCCCCACCATCACAACCACCACCACCTCGAGACGGAGTTGCATCCGAATCGAGCCTCGGTTCTTGCTGCGGTGTTGATCCCCTCACCTGGCCCGACCACAACTCAATGATGCTCTCCAAATGTTGTATTTTAGATGATTGTTGCGCCATTTGAGCTCGATGTTCTCGAAGTTGTGATTCGAGATCTTCGATCCGCCGTTGTTGAGAAAAACTCTCTTGCACCGATGGAGGTACCGACGTGACGTCCTCGAGTATGTCCTTTTGAGGCGCTCCGAGACCGTACAGAAGTCCCTTATACGGTTTCACCGACTACAAAACAAATAATCGTAACGTTAGAATTTAACAAATTATATTAATAATTTATAAACAAAATAATAAATTATTACCTCTAAATAGATTTGGTCCTTTTGTAAAGGACTGAGGTCGTCGGGGCCTGAACCGCAAGCCTGACATTGCTGTGTGATCTTCTCCATCATAGCTCTCACGGTTCGGGCCGTTCGAGGATCGACGAGTTCCGGTTCGTCGGCCTTTCCCCCGAAAACCGACTTCTTCTTTGCGTGGGTTTCTAATACCACTTCAAGAAGAGTCGGTTCTCTTCCCATCCGTTGCGTCTACAATATAAAAAATTTTTGTTAGATAAATATGTAAATAAATAAAAAATCTAAATAATTTAAAATTTACCAATTCTTTTTTTCTTTTCGTGAAAGATTTTGATCCCGAAGTATGGCGATGGGGATCATCTCCGGGAACCTTCTCACCGTAGCGATTTTTTTTTGCCTTCTCGCTCTTTGTCTTGAATGCCGCGGACTCCCAATGCTCAATCAATTTGTTGAAGACCGTTTCGGTTGTCCATTTCGGTCTGCTGTTGTTGGCGTAGTAGTTCCGCTTTGCACCATTCATCATGATGCGCATCCGAATCTGTATGTCGCGCACCCATGCAGTGAAGATGCGCGTTGTATGAATTCGGCGCCATCTGTATGAACGCTGCAAACAAAGTTATATTATTAGTAGTTTTCAAATATATATATGTAATTATAAAATTGAAATATAATTAAAAAAACTTACCACAAAAGTGCGCCACCATCGCTGGCGCACAACTTCTGGCGTTACTTGCAAGGAATAAAACAGATCGTCTTGTAACGATCCTTGGATCATGCTATTATTTGTGTGCCTTAACACATCATCCTCATCAAACATGCATAGAAAAATACAAAGTTAGATAATGTTTACGAAATATAAATAAAATTCATAACAATTATATTTATAATTACCATAACGTTCCAGGAGAACGTTCGAGATCGATGATCGGAAGGGTTGGACGCCCATCGAAATCATCGATCAAGGCAACGATATCAACCATATCGTACTCGTCAACAAATATCGGCGGTGCCGATACTGGGGAGGCGCTCCCGCGGAACCGGCCAACATTCCCCCCATTCCCATAAATCGTCTAGGCCTCATTTTTGTAAGGTTTTGTAGTGTTTTAGAATTCTGGATTTGTTTGGTGTTGAAATAAGAAAAAATCCGTCACAACATATATATATATATCGGATTTTCCAACGGCTATCCGTTAGAGGTTGTAACGGATAGCCGTTGGAAAAGACGTCATCGCAATGGAGTGATTAAATTGACGTGACGTTTCGGATTCCCAACGGGCATCCGTTAGAAATTTCAACGGACGGCCGTTGGAAACCTGAAAAACGGTTGAGAAAAGCTGCAAATTCTGCAGTCATCATTACGTTTCTAACGGACATCCGTTACAATCTCTAACAGATGCCCGTTGGAAAGGGACACGTGGCGTCAATACGTGGCGTCAAGGGTCAACACGTGGCGAAAATTTACCATTAAATTGTTCCAACGGACATCCGTTAACATTCCAATGGATGTCCGTTGGGATCTGTGAAAATCCAAAAAATTTTTTCTAAGTGTCGGGTTGGAATTTACCCTTATAACGGTCCATCGGTCATCCGTTGCAATTTCAACGGATGTCCGTTGGGATTGTTGAAAATCCAGAAATTTTTTCTAAGTGTCGGGTGCGAAATCGTGGTTCAACAACTGTTAATAGTTTCAACGGGCAACTGTCAACATTGGTATTAGATTATTTTAATTTATTATACATCAAACATCGTTTATATAACATGTTCGATTTTATTAACATTTCGATTATTCGATTACACATTATACATCAAACGTGAAACATCGTTCATTGACGGTATACGTCATTTACATTGCACATCATAGACATGTATTACACATAATAAACATTATTGTATTTATATTTCTTCTTCAGTAGATTCATCGATGGGCAAGTCGTCTTTTGCTTGTTCATTGAATTCATCGCCGTTTTCATCTTCAGCATCTTTCGGTTCAACGTCTTCATAATCGCGTATGAGTTCTCCGTCTATGTCATTCCTCGCAAGAATCTCCTCGCGATCTGTATCAATTAAACGAATCGGCTGCGGATGATCGGGTTGCAACGGATCTTCTTTATCATCAGAGCTTATGATCCCTCGTGGCTTGATCTTTACTACGGACCGCCACTCCTCTCTTCGACGTTTCAATGTTGTTGGATATTGCACGTAACATACTTGATCTGCTTAATCTATTGTGATGAATGGATCATATTTACCATATTGTCGTGCCGGGTTGACGTCAATTCCTCCCCAACGGTTTTTTCGTATCCCCGACGGTGCCAAAAACTTGATGCGTTATCAGAGTTAAATAAATAACCTAAACTACCCGTTAGTGCACGACACGTGTGTAGTATTTTAGGTGTCGATCCCACAGAGACTACGCAACACTACCTAAACTCGAACTAGGAATCAAACTTGCTAACGAAAGTATGTGGATGAAGAATGAAATATTGCAAGTAAATAAACTACTCGGGTTCTAACAATAAGACAAACGTCCTAGGAAACCGGTTTCACCACAAGACTACCGAAACCAACGATCAACCTATCTATCATGCAATCCCTGTTAAAGCTATCTAAGGCGGATGATCCTAACATGATATCTACCCTCTGTCAAGGCATAGACACGTGATCTAGACAAGTTGCCCCCTACTTTCGTGGCTGACACCTTGAACTAAACCCATAAACTCTGTGATTCGCCCGTTCACCCTCAACCGTTGCTACCCTACTTTCGTGGCCTAACCTCGGTTGTTCTAAACCTGATCTTCTAGGACAAGAATTCTTCTTTCGGTCATTCTCCTAATCCCTAACACATGCATTTACGTGGCCTTTGTAAACACAAGTAAATTAAGCGCTCAGATAGAGAATAGATAAACTAAAACGGGAAGATGCATTCAAAATAGATCAAGAGTGGTTCCGGGATAGCCAAGGGCTAATCCCTTCTCCTAGAACAAACGAACTACTCGCTCATGCGTCTCCTAGAACAAACGAACTACTCGCTCATGCGTCTGTAAAGACACATAAACATAGTAGAAAGTCTAAGGAACATAAAAACCAAACAAAACCGAAGTGGTGGTGCTCGATCTCCAATGCTCCTCGCTTGTCTTCTCGCAAGAATCTCCTTAATCTTCTACTCAATTGTTCTCCAATGTAAGCTTGCTGTAATGACGTCTTTTTGCCTCCTTTTAAGCCTCCTAAGTCGGTCCAATTGTTGCCTAAATTGCCCCACGAGTTCCCTTATGTCTTAAGTTAATTTAACTTAAGTTTTGAGCAGTTTCAGGCCGCGACCCGCTCGGGTAGTGAGTGTGCCCGCTCGGGCGTGGCTAGGGCAAGTCGTGCAGATTGTGTTGTGCAATGCATGCTCGCTCGGGCATGGTGTGTGTGCCCGCTCGGGCACAAGGCAAATGGTCAGGAAAGACATGCCCGAGTCGTGCAAAAGTGTCCACACAATTGGCCGTAGGTTTTGCCCGATCGTGCAAGGGTTGTGCCCGACCGGGTGGAGGCTTTTCCATGCATAATCTCGTCCCGTTTGTCCCCTGATGATCCCTGAAGTTGCTCCTTAGCTCCGTGCATGTTCCTTTAGCTCCAAAATGATCCAAATACGCGTAAAGACCTGTAAGATCATGAAAAGCCCGAAAACAAGTAAAACGGATACGGAATCATACGTAAAGCATCACATATATATCGAAAACAACTCCTAAATCATGCAAGAAATACGTATGAAAACGAGATGATCACATACTTGATCTGCTTGATCTATTGTGATGAATGGATCATATTTACCATATTGTCGTGCCGGGTTGACATCAATTCCTCCCCAACGGTTTTTTCGTATTCCACATCCTACGGTTGGGTCAAATCACTGACATTTAAAAAGCATAACCTTCAACCCAACGAGACCGGCATATTCCAGTTGTATGATTTGGTGCAAAATACCGTAGAAGTTATCACCCTCTATATCACTATTAACGCAAACGCCATAGTTGTATGTGCTTCTATGTTTTCCGTGTTCGTCCGTGTGGAACGTGTAGCCGCGAGTAAACAAGATTGGCCAACACATGACATTTCGTGCGGGACCATTAGCCAAATCTTTTATCCACGTAGGAAGTCTTTCATCAGAACATTTCACCTGTATGTATAAAAAAACAAATTAATACTCTTTTATGCAATTAATTTACATAAATGTGTATACGAGTACTTACGTAGACTCTAAACCACGATCCATAATATTGAACTTTCATGTCTGTGAGTTCATTTGTATTTAGATGAGGATATGTACCAAGCACTTCTTCGTCAAATATCCTGAATAATGAAAATACGTTACATTTTAATATATATAAATATAAAGATTGAAGTTATAATATGTACCATGTACGCACCTTTCGAACGGTAATAACTCTTGAAAATTAAGTAGTATATATGTGTGGACATGATTATACTCCTTTGGTGTTAACCAATATTCATCGGATTTTCCTCATGTACGTCCAATCGGTGTAAACATCTCAGGAATTATGTCAAACTGCGGATTATATTGATACAGATAATTTGTGTGATCATCCGCTGCACGTCGCTCTTTCGTCTCAATATGCGACTCGAAATAAAATGTGCTGAAATATGTGATTTCTTCCAGCAAGTATTGTTTAACAATAGAGCCTTCGACCGCTGCTTTGTTTTTTGCTTTTTTCTTTAAATGAAAGAAGAACCTTTCGAAAGGATACATCCATCTGAATTGAACTGGCCCACCGAGTATTGCCTCATCTGGTAAATGTATTGGCAAATTCTCCATGACATCGAAAAATGAAGGCGGAAAAACCTTTTCCAATGCACATAATACTTCAGAGATATTGTTTTTCATTACTTCCAAGTCATCACCTTTTAAATTTCTCGAACATATATATCTGAAAAATATGTTAATTCCGCATAACACATCGTGAACATTACGTGGTAAGAGCTCATCAAATGCGATTGGAATGAGCCGCTGCATGAAAACGTGACAATCGTGACTTTTTAACCCGATCAGCCTCGAACCGACAATATCCACACACCGAGCAATGTTCGATGCATATCCATCGGGAAACTTAACGTCCTCTTTTAACCACTTTAATAATGTTGTTTTGGCCGGACTAGACAATCTGAATACCGGGATAGGTGACCTTCCATCCCGTAATTCCAACTCTGTTCGTCAGTATATTGATCTATATATATTTCGATTACATGATCTTTTCTTCTATACATCCACTCCCTTGATCTATATATATTTCGATTCGAAGACGACGACATTTTTTCGAAAATGTTTTTGTTATTGATGGTTTGACGCACTCATTGGTAAGATCTAAATAGCTAATGTTCCAACGGACATCCGTTGGAAATTGCCCCGTGAACCTCGAAATTCAAAATACCAACGGTCATCCGTTGCTATTTCTAACGGCCGTCCGTTAACAATTGCAACGGATGCCCGTTGGAACGCTTTTCCCCGGTTTCTAACGATCTTTAACGGATAACATTTACTTTCGAACATAAATGGCCACGAACAATATCCTTTCCCATTGTAAATGCTTGCAAATTCGATATAATTCGTTATTTTTGGATATTACAATAGTTTAAGTTTTGATAATTATGAAATTAATGATGTAAGTGGAACTGATTTCATATCGAACTCAATCAATACGCAAAAACCGAAATATAGAGTCTAAAATTTCATTTATCTCTCTTTTTACATAATTAACATAGGATAACAATAATAATTTACATAAAAAAAACTTTAACATAGAATTCTATCCGACAGCTACCTCCGTCACCAAAACCAGTATCTTTATCTCCATAATCGAATCCAAAACAACCCTAATAAACTTCCTCACCACCGGTAAGAAAATTTATCAAAATTGTTTTAGATTCAACCATGAAAGCAAAAGATACATGATATTGGTGGTTTGTTTGATTCATATCCGTTGATATTGATATTGTTGATATTGTTTTAGATTCAACCATATATATAGTTAAATTTTCAACGGACATCCGTTGGCATGTGTAACGGATGCCCGTTGCAAGATCTCACGAATTTATTTCGACGGTTGAACCTCGAAATTAACAATATGAACGCCATCCGTTATAAATGGTAACGGATTACCGTTACATTTGTCAACGGATGACCGTCAGAATATTTCCCCCGGATTCTAACGGTCTTCCAACGGATATGGCCAACAGATATTATCCGTTACAATCCGTCGCAAATTGTCAACGGATTTGTAACGGATTTGGCAACGGCATTATTCCGTTAAAATCCGTTACAAAATCCAACGGATTGCAACAGATATGCTCCCGTTGAAAGCATTAACATATCCGTTGCAATCCGTTGCTATTTTCTTCCAACGGACGGATCCGTTGCCTCGTCCGTTGGAACTAGCGTATTTTTTTGTAGTGAATGAACTATAAGAATAAAAAAGAAGGATATAAAGAAAACCTCAACAAAGAAGGAATGAAAACCAACATTCAATCCAAAAACCAAGAGAGAGAGAGAAAAAAGAAAATATAAAATTTTCTCTACAAAGGAAACGACCACATAATTCATTTTAAATCAAGTTACCATAAAATTCATGGTAACGAAAAAGACTCATAAAATTTTCTCATGATGATACCTCTCGAATCGCTACGTCTCCCCTGCGAATTGATTAGACATCTCATTGTACAAATTGAATCTTCAATTGGGGATACCAATAAATACCTCTTTAAATTTAAGACTCATAAAATCTTTTTTCAAATGTGTCAAAATCATTCTTACATGTACGGTCTCAGTTAGTTATATATATGAAACCAATTACAAGTTGACGAACAACATATCGAATATTTAAATTTGAACAAATTATAGGATCTATGATGAACAAATTATATAGTAACAAATTTTGGGATTTCATATTGATTGTACATATATAATTTTATGATTTAGTTTAGATGATTTTACCTTATTAGATTTTAATATTAAAATAAATACGAAAGTTTAGATGTGGAAATGTGTTTGGTTATATCATTAAATTTTATGATAACACTATTGCAAATTATGTAGTTATCGATTAACTCTCCATTATATATGATCTCTAATTCATATATATAAACCAAATTGAGGTTTTTTTTTTCAAAAAAAAGTTTGACTTTTTCGTTAAGAATACAAAGGGTTTCTCTATTCAATAAATATTTTATCTATTTGTAGAATTTGATATAACACATAAAATTAAAAGGTTATTTTTATCGTATTTTATTTAATTATAAATATATGCTAGTTTTTAGATCTTTTGATTATATTTTTCGGTACAATCACACAACAGAAACAGAGATTATTCATACAATAAAAGAAATCTGAATTCTTTATTTACAGTTACAGGAAAAGAATAAAAAAAAAGTCGAAATAATGATTAATGAGATATAAACAAAAGAGAAAATCGTCTCAACTTTGCGTTCTATAGGAAAGTTATAAGTTATAAGTTGAGATCCCAAAACAAGAAGTTACCGTAGGAGTGGGAAAGTTATAAGTTATAAGTTGAGATCCCAAAACAAGAAGTTACCGTAGGAGTGGCGATACATACATACATAGACATTGTTTTATGTATCCTGTTTGTATGTATGTATAGATATTATATAATGTGTGTGGCCCAATTAAGATAGAGCATAATGAAGTGGACCAACACTAATAATCTGACGAAATCTCCACAAATTTGTAGTATTCATCAACTTTATCTCTCGACAAAGTCTTCACGGGTTCTTTTTTTATATTCACATGCATAAACGACAATTCTGCCATTCACATGGAATTTCTTCCCTTTTCTCCCATTTTACTCATTAGATCCATAAGTTTTTCCACATGAATTTATGGGCTTGCATAAGTAAATGTGGAATATTTTTTTATAGGTCAATATTGTTAATATTAAAAATATGATAATTTTGGATTTATTGTGCTTATTTCAGGTCAAAGATAATCTTGAAAATTTTTCAGAACGAACGTGATCAAACTTGGAATGAAATTTGTTAAGAAATAAAGAGGATTAATTTTCCCAAAATAGGAGTAATAAAAAAATTCCAGGGAAAAATAGGCCATTTATCCAAATAAAAATTATAGAAAATATTGTATATAATAATTAGCAATTCCGCTACTACTTCTGTTATGTTGTAGCAAATCCAGATATTTTCGTGGTTGCTAATTGGAAGCTATATGCAATATTCTTCATTTCAATTCAATTCAGATTATATTTGTGAATGTAATAAAAAAATAGGATTGCAGATTAAAATTGCTATTTCAGGAAGTTGAGATATTTAAGGAGCACGAGTTCAAATCAAGGATGACTGGAGGAAGTCAACGAGAAGATTAAGAAGAAGAAGGAGGAGTCAAATTGAATCTGGCGGATTCAATGCTGAAGAAAGATCAGCAGGACGGCGCGGCTGAAGAACCGGAGAGGGTAGCTGGCTGTGCGGTAGACAGATAAGTTAACCTGAAAAACAAAAAGAAGGTTAACGATTCTGGTGGTATCACTAGAGTACTCGAAACAGAGAAAGAGAGAGTTCTAAGGTTTTAAGTGTACTTAGTTAGATACTGTACTGTGAGGAGAAAAAGTTGAGGTTGTATTTACGTCTAACTGAGGGAGAGTTATCCGCAGAGATCTTTAGTACATTGTATAAACTGGCAAGTGTACTTAAAGATTGACAAGTAAATAAACGAATACTGTTTGATATTTCTGATCTTTTTGGTTATCGGTTCACTAGTTATCTTCTAGAAGTTTTCAATTGGTATCAGAGCAGGTAACCAACATTTAGCGTAAATCTATAAACTGGTTTGAGATCCGAGAAGACAACTAAAATGGAAGGACCAAGAGACATGTATTCGTTTGGAAAACCTGTCATGTTAGACGCATCTAACTATGGATACTAGAAAGTTATGATGAGAGCGAGCATACGAGGAATTGACGAAGATGCTTGGAGTGCAGTTAAGAACGGATGGACACCACCGACTGTTATCGACGAAAATGGAAAAGAAAAGGAGAAGCCATCAGACCAGTGGACACCTAGTGAAAAGAGGAGTTCAACATTCAATGCAAAGGCCCTGACAGCTATCTTTTCATCAGTAGATATAAATGAATTCAAACAGATTCAAGGGTGTGAATCTTCTAAGGACGCATGGGATACACTAGAAACTATACATGAAGGCACAACTAATGTTAAAAGAACACGCCTAGATATATTGGAACATCAATTTGAGAAGCTGGAGATGGGAGAATATGAAAGTGTGAAAGAATTCAGTGGATGAATGCAATAAATTTGAGAAGCTGGAGATGGGAGAATATGAAAGTGTGAAAGAATTCAGTGGTCGGATGAATGCAATCGCAAACGAGGTAAGTGTACTTGGACAGAACTTGGATGATAAGAAACTGGTCAAAAAGCTACTGAGATGTCTTCCGAAGAAATTTCATGCACAGAAGGTTGCTATGAATATGTCACTAAACACGGATACAACTAGCTTCAAAGAAATAGTTGGAATCTTGGCAGCATATGAACTTGAACTCCAACTGGAACAAGGGGATATTGCCAAAGATGGAAGCAAAGGAGTTGTACTACAAGCAGTTTCAGAAAGCACCAGGTTGGATAGTATTGAAGAAAACATTGTGTTACTGACCAGAAAATTTGGAAAATTCATGAAGAGAAGATCAGCGATGAAAAAATCATCAGCCGAAGATGCTGGATACAGAAAGGAGAACAAATCTGGATCTCAATGTCATGAGTGCAAAGGTTTTGGTTATTTTAAATCAGATTGTTCTAGCATCATGAAAAGGGAAAATGTTTTGAAAAATCTCAAAGAAACAAAGTGCTTCAAATGCAAGGGTTTTGGTCACACAGAGAATGAATGTGCTAATAATAATCTAGTAAAAGGAAAATCACTAATCATGCTTAGTGAATCCAGTTCTGAATCTGAAGAAGAGTCTGAAGAAGAACAGTCGAGCTTTGTTGCCTTCATTGGCATTATTGATGAGGACGATAAAGAAAGTGAAAAAGATCAACTTGAAGAAGAAGATGAAGTTGATGTAGATATGATATATAACGAGTTGATTAGGATGAGAAAATTGAATGTTCAACTGATCAAGGAAAATGAGAATCTGGAAGCTCAGATTCAGAATATGAAGAAAGAAGTAGTGGCTAAAGAAGAAGAAGTGCACTTCATTAAAAGATAGCTAGAGGAGACAAACAAACAACTAAAGATGCTGTCAAATGGTACTGACAAATTGGATCACTTGCTTTCTATTGGAAAAATGAAAGGTGACAATCATGGAATCGGCTATGTTGGGAATACAAGAAAGACGGAATACAAGTTTGTTTCTGGAGGAGATCTAAAAGAAAACCTGAAATGGAAAGAAAGACAACTAACTCATGGTACTCCAAATAAAAGCCAGAACAGACAAAATTCTGACAGAAGAAGAAATTGGATGGATCACGCTGCTGATTACAGACCTAGAGGACAATATCAGAAATCCTATCAACATTACAATCAGAGAAGAAATGTGTCAACACAGAACCACAGACATAACCATTGGAGAACACATTATGGTAAGAATAGAAAGAGGAACTCAGTTGTCTGTTACTTTTGTGGAATTAAGGGTCATAAGCAACGCACGTGCTACAAGAAACACATGTATGATGCAGGTAAGTCATCAAATGTAAAACAAATCTTGGTAAAGAAAAGTGAGTTATACTGCAATGTTGCATACATTTCTGCCCAAAATGAAAAGTCTAATACCTGGTACTTTGACATAGGATGTTCGAGACACATGACAGGTAATAAAGAACCACTCTCAAATTTTGTTGAAATTAAGAATGCAGGGAGTGTAGTGTTCGGGGATGGAATAAAGGAAAAATTCTTAGCGGAGGAGATCTCAATTCACCTGGAAAACCAGCATTGACAAATGTTCAATTTGTTGCGGGTCTAACGGCTAATTTGATTAGCATCAGCCAACTCTGTGACAGTCATCACCAGGTTAAATTCATTAACAAAGAGTGTTTAGTGATGAATTCTGATAATAAATGTGTGCTTACAGGGTCACGGTCCTCAAATAACTGTTACGTGTGGACTGAAGAGAAAGTGTGTTTTAAAACAACAGACGATGTACTATCACTGTGGTATCAGCGACTAGGACACGTAAACTATAGATCCTTGGTGAAACTGTCTGACTCTGCAGCAGTAAGAGGTATGCCTAAGCTAAAGTTAGATAAGTCAGAAATGTGCAAACCTTGTCAGCTGGGTAAACAAGTCAAAGTCGATCATAAACGAATGCCCGAAGTGAAGACTGAAAAAATCCTGGAACTGTTGCATATGGATTTGATGGGTCCAATGAGAACAGAGAGTTTTGGAGGGAAAAGATACATTTTTGTCATCGTGGATGATTTTTCTCGATACACTTGGGTAAAATTTCTGAGAGAAAAATCTGAAACGTTTGAGCTGTTTCATTTCCTTTTTCTTCAATTGAAAAATACTAAAGGTTGCATTGAGCGAATCAGAAGCGATCATGGAAAAGAATTCGAGAATGATGTATTTAACAAATTTTGTCAAAAGAATGGTGTAATTCACGAATTCTCAGCATCCAAGACACCGCAGCAAAACAGAGTCGTTGAAAGGAAGAACAGGACACTACAAGAAATGGCTCGAGCAATGCTGCATGGAAAGTCCATATCTATCAGGTTTTGGGCAGAAGCCATAAACACAACATGTTATATCATTAATCGTGTATACCTTCGTCCAGGTATGTCTAAAACACCATATGAGCTGTGGAAAGGTAAGAGTCCAAATTTGAGTTATTTCCATGTTTTTGGGTGCACTTGCTTTGTACTAAACGAGAGAGAATTTCTCGGTAAGTTCGGCGCTAAAAGTGATGAGGGAATTTTTCTCGGTTATGGAAATAACACAAATGCCTTCCGAATTTTTAATTTACGTACAAGAAAAGTTATTGAATCAGTAAATGTTGTTTTTGATGAGGATCATTCAACTGATAGTGTTATTTTTCCTTTTTCTTCAGAAACCGTGCAAGAACAAACAGAGTCAACTCATGACCATTTAAGTGCACCTGCTAATCAACATACGATTGAATGTGAAACAGATGGAGATACCTCGGAATATGAAAGCCCTCGAACCAATATGGAGCAGATAACAGTACACAAAAATCACTCTATAGAAGATGTTATTGGAAATCTTGAGGATGGAATACGCACACGTAACAAACCACGAATAAACTATCATGACATGGTAAAATTTGCGTGTTTTACTTCAAAAATAGAACCAAAGTGTGTACGTGATGCGTTAGATGATGAATCCTGGATCAAAGCTATGCATGAGGAGTTAGAGAAATTTGTTCGAAATGATGTTTGAATTTTAGTCCCTAGACCAATGCATCTGAATGTGATTGGCACGAAATGGGTGTTTAAGAACAAAACAAACGAGCAAGGGGAGATTGTTCAAAATAAAGCGAGATTAGTAGCACAGGGATATACCCAAGTAGAAGGAGTGGATTTCGATGAGACTTTTGCTTCTGTGGCTATATTAGAATCGATTCGTCTATTGCTTGGTGTTGCGTGTTTCTTTGGTTTCAAACTATTTCAGATTGACGTGAAGAGTGCATTTCTTAATGGAATGCTTCAAGAGGAAGTCTATGTATAACAGCCGAAAGGATTTGAGGATCCACATAATCCAGAGCATGTCTACAAGCTAAAGAAAGTCTTATACGAACTAAAGCAAGCACCCCGTGCTTGGTATGAAAGACTCACAAGCTTTCTTGTGCAGAACGGCTACAAAAGAGGGGGAGTCGATAAAACATTGTTTATTCATAATTCTGATGGAATTTTGTTGGTTGTGCAGATATACGTTGATGACATTGTGTTTGGTTTTAAATCGCAGGAAAAAGTGAACTGGTTTGTACAAACTATGAAGAGGGAGTTTGAAATGAGCATGTTTGGAGAACTAAGCTACTTTCTTGGTCTACAAGTCAAACAACTTGATGATGGACTGTTCATTTCTCAAAGTAAATACGCCAGAAATCTGGTAAAAAGATTTGAACTAGATCACAGTAAATCAGCGAGTACCCCCATGTCAACAACAACAAAGTTGACAAGAGATGCAGATGGTGAAGATGATGAGGTTAAACTATACAGAAGCATGATTGGTAGTCTTCTTTATCTCACTGCAAGTAGACCTGATTTATGTCTGAGTGTAGGGATTTGTGCCAGATATCAAGCTAAACCGAAGAAATTCCACTTGCTTGCTGTTAAACAAATTATCAAATATGTCAAAGGTACCGCATAATATGGCATATTATATTCAAAAGACACTAACTGTGAACTTTCTGGTTTCAGTGATGCTGATTGGGGAGGAAATGCGGATGATCACAAAAGTACATCTGGATGCTATTTCTTTCTCGGAAACAATTTAGTCTCATGGCACAGCAAAAAGCAAAATTCGACATCTCTTTCTATTGCTGAAGCTGAATACATTGCTTTTGAAAGTTGTTGCACTCAACTGGTATGGATGAATCAAATGCTTATGGACTACGGTATGAAATCCAAAACTTTTACTGCATGGTGTGATAATACTAGTGCTATAGACATTTCAAAAAATCCTGTTCAACATTCTAGAACGAAACATATAGAAATAAGACACCATTTTCTGAGGGAAAAAGTTGAGCAGAAACAAATGAAAATAGAGTATGTGTCTACGGAACGTCAGCTCGCAGATATTTTCACAAAACCCCTGGATTTAAATCGGTTTGTCTCTCTGAGAAAATCACTTGGTGTTTGTGAGCTTTGATCGTTTCTTGCATATTACATTGGTAGAATTATGTTTCGAAGTGTTTGATGATCTTACGAAGAAGAGGGAAATTACTGAAATGTCTGCTTGATTTAAGTACACTTAAATGCTCTTTGTTCTGTGTTTGAACAATGTTATCATATCTGCAAGTTATAGGTCTTCTATCTGGTGACCTAAGTGCACTTAAAACTCTACTTACTCCTTTGAAAACTTTTACGCGTATTCATATGCAAAAATAAAATTAGTTCGTCATGAGTATATGCTCGGGTCTAAGTTGGGAGATATTCAGTTTCAGTTATAACATCCTATGACACAAAGCAAAAATTGTGCTTAAATACTCCTCTATGAATGCATAGGAGTATACCTAAAAAGGGTAGTCAAGGAGCTTGTTATATGAACAAAAGGATATCTACACAACGTCTTAGAAGCTGAAAATGAGTGGTTAAAATAAATAAAACGAACAAAGAAAAAATAAAAAAAATGATAAAAAGTAATGCAATGGAACATATTGTTTTAAGTGGAGAACAATTATCAGTAAGTGTACTTAAACAATCAGCCGTTTACAGTTCTTGACTAATTCTTAATGGTCTGATTTTGGTTTGATTCTTTCTATCATGTCTTTATGACAAGAAGTTCACATTGATCTGATGAGCACTAGCAGCACTTGAGTTTTTTTCTCTTTGAAAATAACCGGCGGTTTTTCTTTAATGTAATGGGATGTTTTGTGGGCTGATGTTACTAGTGCAGCTACTTCAATTTTTTTTCAAATCCCTAATTTTTCTCTGCAACTGCACTTAACTTCTATTAAACTGCTGTATTTAGTCTTTTGCTTCCATTTCTGAAACCCTAACCCATTTTTTCGAAAAAAAGCAGCAGTTTCTTTGTTGCAGATTCTTTCTTCACCATAATGCAGACTCGTAGCAGCAACTTCGGCCTCAATGCAGACGACATACTCCTGGTTGATGATCAGGAAGTAAGGATGAGGGATTTAGTGTTTACACGAAATCCTTCTCGTGTAAATGGTCGCCGCTACAAGGTGATGGCGACGAACTTTTTTGCACCAAACAAACGTGAAAATCTGAGATCAGGTGCATCTTCGATGGTCCACCTTCGCACATATTCTGATAGCGACCTCAGAGCTCCCTCCATGTCGACCCCACAGAATGACCCACATCAACATTTCACTGAGCCAAGGGAAACCTCTACTTCTTCAACCCCACCACGGGACACCCACACTACCTCGGTTCCTCCACCGAGTGCTGCTCCTTCCACCATCAACACCGGCGCCCACTGGAAGACCGGTTCCGGCCTTCTGCCTCTTCGAGACGAGGTACCCCTCTATCTGTCTCCAAAGCCTATTCGCACAAAATGTATAAGGAATCATACCTGAGTAGGTTTAGAACCCTTAAGGAAAGGGAAATTTTCTCTCAGAGAGGACTTAGTGTGCATCAATTTCAACACCTCTCTGTGTGAGATTTATTGGTCAATTGGAAGCTGACAAACACAGTGATCACTGTGACTTCTGTTTGTAAGGAACTCGTATATGAGTTCTATGCGAATCTAGTTCCTGATATTAAAGAACCAGGATCTGCTCTGTTTGGCACCACGTATGTTCGTGGTCACGTCTTTAGGTTCAGTGCAGAGGTAATAAACGAGTTTTTAGGGATTTCGCATATTCCGGTGACTCGCGCCAAGGAATTTCAGCTTGACTTAGATATGGATGTTGTGACAAAGGAGTTGACAGACGGTAAATTAAGTACTTGGCCTGGGCAGATCCCAAATTCTAAACTTCAATGGGAGTATGCGTTGCTGAACAAAATTTCCCGCACAAACTGGGTGCCTAACAAGAAATCCGACGCAATAAGGCAGGATACAACAGTCTTTTTGTACTGCTTGAAGAATGATATACCCATCAACTTCGGGAAAATGTTTCTGGACTCGATCGTTGGATTGGGTTTGTCTAACTCCACGAAGTTCATTCTTCCGTACCCTTGCCTGATCCAAAATATCTTGGTTCAACAAGCTGCCGATATAATTGGGAGAGATTAGGTACGTGAGAACACCCCACCGTGGATCTTACTGGAAAAGCGCTATATGGAAAAGATGCCATCTGCTTCAGCAGCTGGAACGTCCAGGAATAGTACGGTTCAAGAGCTTACTGAACTGAAACAAAGCTTAAGTGCAGCACTCCGATCCATCGATGTAATGCTCTTGCGTTTTCAGAGTAATCAAGTGAATTTATATTGTTATGTGATTTGTTTCTAATTATAATGTATCTAATCTAGTTTGAAATCTTATCACATAAACAGGGGGCGATATGCAGGACGACGAGGAGGTTGCGGACGATGACGTTGAATAGATTCATGGGGAATCTACTGCAAGAAAGAGCAAAGGAAAAAGAAAGAGGAACTGATATGTTCCTATGTGTTCTTCATTTTTCTGTAAGTGCATTTAAAGACAATGCTTATTTTAAGTGTACTTAATTCTTAAATTTCCATGTTTGAACTCATGATGGTCTGGACATAATTGCGTAAATTCATTTTATGATGTTTGATCTTATATGGTGATTGTCTTGTGGCTGAATGTTTTTATTGCATTATCTTGAATTCTATGTGTTTGATTGACATATGTTTTTGTGATAAGAATTCAAAGGGGGAGATTGGGAATGCAATAAAAAATAGGATTGCAGATTAAAATTGCTATTTCAGGAAGTTGAGATATTTAAGGAGCACGAGTTCAAATCAAGGATGACTGAAGGAAGTCAACGAGAAGATTAAGGAGAAGAAGGAGGAGTCAAATTGAATCTGGCGGATTCAATGCTAAAGAAAGATCAGCAGGACGACGCGGCTGAAGAACCGGAGAGGGTAGCTGAGCCGTGCGGTAGACAGATAAGTTAACCTGAAAAACAAAAAGAAGGTTATCGATTCTGGGTGGTATCACTGGAGTACACGAAACAGAGAAAGAGAGAGTTCTAAGGTTTTAAGTGTACTTAGTTAGATACTGTACTGTGAGGAAAAACAATTGAGGTTGTATTTACATCTAACTGAGGGTGAGTTATCCGCGTAGATCTTTAGTACATTGTATAAACTGACAAGTGTACTTAAAGATTGACAAGTAAATAAACGAATACTGTTTGATATTTCTGATCTCTTTGGTTATCGGTTCACTAGTTATCTTCTACAAATTTTCAATATTTGAAAAATCGAGAATATCTTTTTGTAGACCTTTCTATTTCAATTCAGATTACATTTAAAAATAGCGAAATACAACTATTAATATAAAGTGTTATTTCCTTACCAATAAATAATCTCCATATATATTGATCATATGTACAATGTGTTGTGGCTACAACTTTATTTCTTTTGTTGGTAAAAAAAATTCAAAATGTTGTCAAACGTTATCTTGAAATAAAATCACACGTCATCATATCTATAAATAATGAATACATTGAAATTAAGAAACTACAGTCAACGTTGGGAAAGTAATAATAAAGACGAAAAGAAACGAATTGAGTTATGTCTTCACAATGTCAACCACATTTGCCTTAACTTCAGTACAAAGCTTCATTTATTTTCCTTTGTTTTCTTTTGAACACCCAAAATGTACTTTTTATTAAATTTTCTCTTCAATATTTTATAACGACGCCCCCTACCCTTTTATGTATATTGCTTTAACTCCACAACTTATACAAGAGTCCACAAATTCTATAAATTAGCTAATTTTACTCTAAATTATATAAAACTTTACTCTAGATTATAACAAATTTATATACGACAGTTGTGGAGTTCATGATTTGAACTCATGATGTTTTAAACAGAGATCGTATATCTTTATCAACTATATTATATTAATCAATGTTGTTTAAATTTGTATTATTACGTTATATATATATATATATATTATCTCTTTGTTGGAAAAATCTCTGAAAATCAAATTACCAGCCCCATAAACATGTTATTTTTTTTAAATTCTGCTTGGATTTTAATAAATATACAGAATAATTTTATTTAAAAAATCTATTGTTAATGTATATATGTTCTTAAATGCATAATATATACTCTACTCAAAGTAGTATTAAATATTTTGTATAAAATGTTAATTGTTTTCATAAAAAATATCTGTCATTTTGAGTGTATATATGTATATATACAGATATACATGCGTGTGTATATATATATATATGGAATATATTATTCGTTGGCAAATACTATCCAAAAAGAAGAAAATGTCTAGAGCCAATAAGAATGTCTAGTGATCATAAAAGAAATATCAATAGGGGGTTCAGTTTAATCCTTAATTTAAAATCTCTCTATTTTAACAACTCACAATCATAAATTATTATTTTTTAGTAAACTTGTGGGGATTGTCATAACCAACCTAAAAGGAGATAAATTATATATGTTACAATTATAATAATAAATTTATGTATTATAAGCTAATCAAATACAACATGCTTTTGAATAATGTTGGAATGTTGGATGTTTCTGTTTGTACTATGGTCTCTCTTGGAATATGTATTCAATTCGGTTGGATATTATTGTAGACATATATTTTTGAGATCTGCACATACTTGCATGTGCAACGTGGGATGTAATGCATTTTTAGAGTTCGAATTTAATATACATATATATATATACATATACATATATATATATATATACATATATATATAATATATATTTGGTTAGATATGAGTAAGCATAGGGTAATTTACTTCGTTCCCTATCTATTAATCAGTTACGCATGGTTTAACTTGGTTAATAAAACTAACCACAATTTTGTTCGAACGCCATACCACTAATTAAATTTTGCATATAATTTTTTTAATCTAAGTAAAGAGTTAATATAAATTTGAGTCTAAATAGTTTCAAAATTAGACTAAGGCTTTATGTTTATTTAATATTATAAATATAAATCCATGATTTTATATTTTAATCTATCTATTACAATTATAAAATACATTTAAAATTTATTTATTTATATATACCAAAAATAAATCCATACCATGATAAAGCCTATATATATCACCGCCGCATTAATCGTTTTACTTATACATAAATCTATGTTTAAATTCATATAAATTCATGCTGATGATTGTACAAATGAAAACCATAATTTGGTGTGTTTATTATACGTAGAGTGCAACACACGTAAGTTAATGAAGTAGCTACCTGACCGTACGTTATCAACAATTGAAAGAACTTAGCTTAACAATGCTTACTTGTCCTCAAGTCTTAACCTGTAACACTCCATCTCTAAATTAAACAACTTACAAAAGAACAATTCCCATAAAGATGAAAGATCATAGGATCAAACAACGGAATTATTCTTCTTTCGGAACATCTAAAAGTTACGAACATTCAAGCTCTTCGAAATGGATGATTCGGCTGTGAAAATTTCATCTCAGCGTCCAACGAGTCACGGCCGCGGCCACCACCTCTACTAACTCTCCTCATCATTCCTCCAACCCCAAGAAAGTCCAACGTTAACTTATCCGAACCGCAGATGTTAGCGTTATCTCCAAAGTGAACATCGAAAATGCCATTGCTACCTCCCACTAGCGAACTCATGAGGCCTTGAAGATTGCCATTATCGTTCCCCATTTGTCCTTCGAAGTTGTCAACATCGACCACACTCGATGAAGAAGAAGAAACTAACCCTCTAAACATAGAAGAAGGGTCATTGTTATTAGCTGTAATGGAGGTTCCAGTCGAACCTATCTGTGTAGCTTTCTGAAGCAGAGCAGTTGCGGACATGTTCAAGTTGTCTTGATGCTGATGAACCAAGCCGTCACTATATAGAGAGGGAATATTTGTTTCAGAAGTCTTCGCGTTGTGTTCTTGAAAGAATCCGAGGTTGAAGAAGTTGTTGTTGTTGTTGTTGCCGTTGGTGTTGGTATGGAGATTATTCGGATCAAACTGAAGCAGACCATGTTGGTTCAAGATACTCGGATCGTTCTGAGTCATTAATCCTTGACTCGACGGACCTTGCATGAAGAAAGCAGAGGAATTAGGGTTTGACGTCTGAGGAATGTAGTCTCCGAACTTGTCAGCTGTATTCGTCCCGTCCCCAAGTCTTTGCATGTTGTTGTCGGAAAAGGAACGGTTTAAGTTGTAACCTCCGACAGGGGTAAAACTGGAATTTGAATTGGTACCCATGTTTGGTGAGAGTGTTCCTCCTCCGAGTCTTGGCCCGTAAAAGCCATGTCTGTTATCGCTGCCGCCAGTGGCAGCCATTGCCGTGAAGCTCACGGTAGGGTTTCGTGCGGTCTCTTGAATTAACGCGTCGCAGAAAGCTCTGTGGGTGACGAAACTGTCGCGTCTACAAAACCAACAAACTAACATATAATTTTGATTCCATAAATGCATAAGCAATTAACACTGCAACGGTATATCATAAGAATCATGCAAAATATATTATTATACATACAAATTAAGATCCATAAATTACTTTAGACGCACGCATATATGTAGGTGCATCAAAGTCGAAATTTGTACCTAATGTTAAATGTATAGACAACCATTCGCATGATTAATACTAACCATGTTATATTCAAAGGTGAATACATACATTTGCAAACAGAAAAATCTAGGAAGTTCTCAAATCGGTGAATATCATGATTATGATTATCATTACTGTTTCCTTATAGAGAGAGCATGGTAGATGATGTGGAGAGGAACGGGTCGCTTACTAGTTTGGTCAAAAGCATTCTTCAATAAATGCAAAACCCATTAATGCCTCATAAAGTCTGTCACTTGATGTAAGAATATTTTACTTAAATCATGAAACAAGAACCCTAAAAACCTGGCAAGTGAAAATGCTCATCACCCAGTGCTCCTTTCACACTGACCACTGTTAATTAAGAAAGAAACTCAGCTCTTCCCAAATATCCACACACTCACATGTGTATATATATATACACACACATATTATAGAGAGAGAGAGTTGGGGGTCCACAAGAAGAGGAGTTTCATTGAAAGGGCAACCTGCAAGGGGAAGAAGAAGAAAACAAAAAGGGAAATGGAAACAAATCCAACTCACATGCAACCAAATTTAGCAACATTTATTATTTATCCTTCTTCTCACTGTCTTCCTCTTTTAACTACCCGAGAGAACTACCAAAATATATATACAATGATATATTATAAGAGTGTATCTATATACCTCGGTTGTTCTTCCCGATGTTAAAATTTTATGTTCTTTATGTTATCGATCTTAATCGTTTATATAACTTGTAGCCTTAAAAGAAATAAAAAACATTGGCAGTGTAATATATATATATATATATATTCGTTTCATAAGAAAGCTTCGTCTGTTAGTTATTTTGAATTTTAAGATACGACACAAAAAGACATGCATTGTTACTTACCTCGACGAGAGGGCATTCCACACAAGACAATCATACATACACAGACACACATGTGCTCGTACATGAGCTTACCATTTGTACTTAGTCACAGACGAAACCTAATGTAAGTTGTGTATATTATATATACATATATAACATCTGTGAAATTTTCATGGATATGGGTTCCGACTGAAGCTCACTTTATTAAAAAACAATTCGACCCTGAATTGGAATTAAGCGTATATATATTTATGGAATCAAAATACTGAGAAATTACTTACCGAGAGAAGAGTGTGCCACAGTCGCATCGATATTCTTTGGTTCCACAGGTCTTAGAGTGAGCTTTCCAGTCAGATTGAACAGCGTAACGCTTAGAACACTTATCGCACTTCCACTTCTTCTCGCCATGTTTGCGGTAGTAATGCTTCTTGATCCCGGTGAGATCTCCGAGCGCACGTGAGGGGTCGTGGTGGACGCACGTGGGCTCCGGACACAGATACACTTTCCTCTTCACTTCTTTGTTCGATCTCTGCTTTAGCTTCCATGGGAGGTTGTGTCCTCTCCTGTGAAGTTGCAGATTCTGCTCCCTCTGAAACCCTTTATTGCATACTTCACATATGAACCTGTTCGTCGCCGTTAGCGTCTTTGGAGATAACGCTATCACTTCGGCATCTGGATCTGTGTTCACTTAGAAACTATGTCATCGGACGAACAAGACGAGAAGATACTTATGTATACACACACATGAAGAAATACAAGTTTTTTCTTGTCCCGAGAATATTTAATGAAAACCCTAGTAGAAAATAGTGCAAGGGTTAAAAAAAAGACGATCTATTTCTTGTCTAAAAGCTATAGCAAAAGCCCACCCACCATGATCGAAAGTTTTTCACTCTTTGGGATATCTGTGTACACACACATATATATGTTGGGTTTTATGATATGTATATAAGCATATAAAATTATTTGTTTATATATATATATGTGTCAATGAGGTACTTGCTTGGATTTCCAGGTTGATTTCTTCGCTTCTTCTGCGGTGGAGCCGACGAATTGTGTGGTTGCATCGTCGTCGTCATCTCTTTCCGTTTAAATTCGTTTTCTCCGGCGGCGCCGGTGAAGAGAAACGGCTGAGCGGAGGATGACGAAATTGTGTACGATGAAGACATCTTGGCAACACGCTAGCTGTTTTATACCTACAAATCAATTGTAAAGAAGAGAGAAAATAAGATATATCAGAAGAAAACGAACGAAGAATTAAGAAGAGGAAGAATCCATAGATTGATGACATGAAAACTCGCTACAAGACATAGGGAAAAAGAAGAGAAAATCAAGGGTTTTGTAAGTTTTTGAAAGAGGAAGAAACATTGTAAGTTATCTTTGTACCCTTTGTTTGAAAAATTCCTGAGATTAGAAGAAAGAACCAAGAAGAAAAAGGTCAAAAAAGAAACAAAAAAATATCGGTATAAAGAAAGAACCAAGAGATCTTGATGATGATGATAAGGAAGAAGATGTGGAAGAAGAAGAGTCAAATATTATATATATGAGTATACATGTGTTTGTATATATGCAAGAGACACACATACCTCGAAGCCCTATCTCTCTTTATCCCACTCTTGTTTTCTTCTTCTTATTTTATCTTTGATTGAATAATATGTGATCATATGGTATGCAGGCAATGCCCTCTCTCTCTCTCTCTCCTCTCTCTCTTATTATATTTTTACCATAAGATTAAGACGGTTTGGATGTCACTGTTAAAGCGGTGAAATATGTCAACATGTGGTGGTGGTCGTCGGGGGCCACATCTCTCTCTCTCTCGATTCGTATCTTTCTGGTGACATGAAGACAAAACCCTCGCTCTCTATTCGTTTAACTGAGTCTTTTTTTGGGTAAAATATCTTTTACATGGAATGGTGATTTACTAACGTATATGCACATATATATTCACAGACAGAAACACACAATTACACGTGTGTTTGATGTGTATTATATATGACGTAATTATATATTATTTATTTGGTTATGCACTTGTTTTTAGTAGTTGCAAAAATCATGTGTATTATATAGAGGTATAAACCCAGTTCTGTACACTAATCTATAAAATCATCATTCTACTTCCAATAAATATTGAAATATTATCCCTTGTATTTTTTAGCATTATATATATAAGCAAAAGTACGAGTTTTTTGTGTGTTAAGTGCATACTAATAACAAATTTGTTACTTTGGAATTTTTAATTAATATAATATGTATTTGAAAAGAATAGAAAGACAATTTTAATAGATATTATGAATAGAATACATATATATTAAAAAATAATACACGAGTTAGTCTTTTAAATACATTTATTTTTCAGTACAAAGTATTTATAATTATCATAGTTAACTTCCCGTAGTTAGACCGTAAATAACAACTTATCGTTTCTCAATTCACTCTTAAAACATGTTTTTATTTCTCTCAAAATGCACTCGCAACACTCATTGATGAATTATAATTTATTGCCGCACTTTCTCATTTATGAATTATAAATTATTGCCGCACTTTCTCCGCACCTATAACCCTAAATGTTTCGACCCTTTTTAAAGTGTGCTCCCACACCAAACTCTTGCACAAAACCAGGAACATATCCACCTAATCTTCAGGTTGTCTCACCATAAGTTTGGAACAACCACCTCCTATCTTCTCGTACTCTTCCAGTTCGCTTTCATAAATGACCAAGCCAAGTTTCCTCTCATTGAACATCTCAACAACCTAAAATTTTAACATAATCCTAACAATATCTTTATTAAGCGACATCAACAATATCTCCTTTTGAATTCTTATCACACATAATCCTTAACACAAAAAAATTAATTATCAAAGATCACTAAGTCAACCATATAAACAAAACATAAAACAACCATGTTCACAAATATATCCACAACTAATCATGAAGCAAGAGTTTGAAACTTTCATTCAGTACATCAAGTGCACTTAAAATTCAATTTCCTCATTGCGGCCTCTTTCTCGTGGCTTTGCTTGCATGTGTACTCCTTTTATCTCCCATATTTATGTGATACGATAATTCAACAACCAACATTAGTTCTTTATTCAAACTGAACAAAAATAAGATCAACTCAGTGTTACTCTGATTTACTCTCAGTCAACTTGGCTAATGCTTTCAGCTCTTTCTGAATCAGTTGAATTTTAGAAACCACTCCCGCTAGTCGCTTCTCTAATTTGATGACACTCTGTGCAACATCCTTTTCATTATGTCTATCACCTTCAGTCGTTAGCATCTTGTTTACATACCATTTCTAAAAAATGATCCATGAAAGGATTTTTTCTTTTCTTTCTTTATGTCTGATAATATCTGGAACTTGTTGCACTAAGATATTCTGAATTAGACATGGAAATGGTAAGATGAACTTCTTGGCATTTGAAAGTCCCAAACTAATGATCTGATCTAGGAAAACTTTCCTAAAGTTAAATGGAATTCCATTTTTTACACAATACATGACGAATACCATCTATCTTCTTGTTTAGGGTCCAATTTGTTCTGTAGATCTTGTGAACAGAGAATACTCCTAGTTAAGCTCGACATTTGAAATTTGCTCAGGCTAAGTTATAACTTTCTGTCTAGTTAACTCTTGAGTGACATGATCCATATCAAGGTCAATCTCCAGTTCTTTGGCCCTAAGTGTTTCCACATTTGGTGTTCCAAACAATTTGTTTATTACTTCAAAGTTGAACTTAATAATCTTCTCTCGTACATATACCTGTTCATAAGATTCAGACCCAATCCTATCTATATCTGAAATCATATTTGCATAAAACCCATAAATGAGTTCTTTGCAAACAATGACTATATTTGTAATTGTACCAGTCAAACATCTTTCATTTAGCAATTCCCACAGCGAAATATGTTTGAACTGTCCATATTTAGTCCTCTTTCACTCAATACATCTCTTTCCTTCAACATGTTAAACCTGGATACTCCTATCACCGAGTAGGAGGTTTTCGAAAATGCATATGAGGGAGACATCTTAAAAGTACCTTGAGTATTACCCTCTGTTCTTCTTTTGCTTTTTATTTTACCTGGATTTTCAATTCAGAGAAACACACTTATTCTTTTGAAGGAAGAAGTTAGGATTTGGTAAACAACTGAACAAATGAATATTTTCAAATAAAAACCACTTCAATATCTTTAAATGAAAATAACCGCAGCTGTCACGTCCATCAAATCAATAGCCTCCACTTTTCACATCAACTGAATCATTTGCAAAATCAACTTATTCTTTTAAAAAATTCACTTTGAATTTTTCTCTTTTTATTTCTTAAAAAAATGTCCATCAAACACAAAAATGGTTGTGAGAAACAAAAACTGCACAAAACGAACAATTAATAAGTAAGGTTATTTTGTCAATTTAACTATACTTACTCAATTCCTTGATTCACTTTATCATTTTAAATTTTCTTTTTAACACCCTCTTTTTATTTTAAAGCAAGATATTCAAACTTTTAGTCTCAGCTTCTAGGACGTTTAAATATTCTTTTGTTCATGATAACACTGAAAGTGTATCATATTTAGGATAGGTTTTTATGTTATTTTAGGATATTTCTTACATCGTCTACTTACTTATCCGATATGATTTTGAGCTTCACACACCGGTTTTATTGGTTTTCAGGTTTTTAGGCGACAAAGCCTAAATGAGCTAAATACGAAGGATTTCTGAACAAAACCACAAGATCTGAAGGAAAATCTACTCAGA
>CM071865.1:19104402-19125811 GCA_036759665.1 Gynandropsis gynandra
GAGAGCATGGCTAGGGAAGGAGGCAAGAAAGTGGGGGAATATAATCGCAACTTCCCGTCGAAGGCTGCTGTAAATGAGCTTGGTACCGCCAACCCGGAACTAACGGATCTTAGACAACAAGTTGGCGAAATTCACCGGATGATAGCTGGACTACATGTGGATCGACATGATTCATCCGTCGGCCAAGGGATAGAAGAGGTAAACTATGTCTCCAATCGGGGATATCAGCAAGGCTACATTAAGAGCCATCCCAACCTCTCATACGGTAATACGCACAACGTGGCAAATCCGCAAGATTTTCAGCCGCGGATAATGACGAGGAACCCTAATCAAGGGTTTCAACCGAGAGGTAGCGGCCAAGAATACGGGTACCAGCAACGTGCACAACCCTCTCACGATTCCGATATTTTGTCGATGCTCCAAACGATGCACCAAGAGCAAAAGAGTGCATTTGGAGAGATTAGGGCTGAGCAAGAAGATATGAGGAAGAGAATGGACGGATTTCAGACACACTTGCGACTCCTCGAAACGCAAGTGGCTCAGCTAGCCCAAAGTTCAAAGCGACATCCTGAACAACCTTCGGGGAAGCTCGATGCAAACCCTCGTGAGCAGATCAACGCCATCCATTTGAGGAGTGGCAACACGGTGGGACAATCCATGCCACCCACGGTTGCAAGAGAAGAGCAACCTAACACTCTAGGCGTGGAAGAGAGGAGGGCCGAGGAAGAGGAGAGGGAGTTACCTTATGTAGCACCTCCCCCAAGGGTACCGCCGTTGCCCTTTCCGCAGCGTCAAATTCAAAGGAGACAAAGTGATGAAGCCCAGTTTTCTCAATTCGTGGAACTCCTACAGAAGCTGCAAGTTACCATCCCTTTCTACGACGCACTTGTGAAGATGCCGTCCTATGCGAAGTTTCTTAAAGACATCATTACGAGGAAAAGGACCGTAGACAACGAGATGGTAATGGTCACAAACTCTCTCATGCAACCACCGACCATGGCTAAGAAGATGCCCGATCCAGGTAACTTCGTTATCCCTTGCAAAATCTATGACTATGAGATTGAGCATGCACTAATCGACATTGGAGCGAGTGTGAGCTTGCTACCATTATCCCTTGTTGAAAAGCTTAATCGAGTAGGAGATATTCAGCCTACACGCATGTTGATCACCCTAGCTGACCAGTCCGTGCGGAATCCCGAAGGCATATTGATGAACGTGGCAGTGCAAGTTGGGAAGTTTTGGTTCCCTGCGGATTTCGTCGTTGTAGATATGGAGATCAATCCAAGAATCCCCATTATCCTAGGGAGACCGTTCCTCAATACGGCAAACATGGTGATATACTGTGCTGAGGGCAGGTTGGTGATGAAGTTTGGGGATGAATCCATCGAGTTCAAACTCGATGAAGCGTTGAAGAAGCCATACATGCCCGAACCCGTGATGCATATCGACACGGTGGATGAGCTAGTGGAGGAAATTGCACACGAGTATCGGACCATCCATCCCATGGAATTAGCACTTTCAGCTTGCATTGGGGATACATTTCAGTCATCTCAAAACGAAGAAGAATGCTATGATCTATTGGAGGAGTCGATTGAAAACCCGAGCGGGCAAGGCATACTACCTGATCGGGCAGCGCTCTCATGGAAGGACCCGCACGGGCATGATCGTGACCCGACTCGTGCAGTACCTACGGGGGTAAATGCCTCAAGTGATAACCCGAGCGGGTTAGTTACAGAGCCTGATCGGGCACATCGACTGGAAAGGGACCCGTTCGGGCGTTCTAATAGCCCGAGTCGGGTGAGACTTACGGGGGTACATGACACCCTTAATAACCTGATCGGGTTGACTGATGAACCCGACCGGGCAATCCCTTTTCCACCGTATTCCACACCTCCCATACCCCACGTCGCGCATTTCCGCACGGGTTCTGATTGGAGTGTCGAGAAGGCACCCAAGGTTGAGCTCAAGCCCCTTCCGCCGGGGCTCAGGTATGAATTTCTTGGTGATAATTCTACATACCCCGTAATTATCAATGATGCGCTTGATAGGTCACAAGTGGACAAGCTCCTCTGCGCCCTCAAGAGATATCGAGCCGCCATCGGATACACATTGGAAGATATCAGGGGTATTGATCCTCAGATTTGCACACACCGAATTCACCTAGAAGATGAGTCGAAGTCATCCATAGAGTGCCAACGTCGACTCAACCCTAATATGGCCGAGGTCGTCAAGAAAGAAGTGCTGAAGCTTCTAGACGCGGGTATCATATACCCCATTTCCGACAGCACTTGGGTCAGCCCGGTACAAGTGGTACCGAAGAAGGGAGGCATTACCGTTGTCCCGAACCAAAACAACGAACTCATTCCCACGCGGACGGTCACGGGATGGCGGATGTGCATAGATTATCGGAAGCTAAACAAGCATACCAGGAAAGATCACTTCCCTTTGCCGTTTATAGATCAAATGCTTGAGAGGTTAGCTCTTCACTCCTATTTTTGTTTTCTTGATGGCTATTCAGGATTCTTCCAAATACCGATCCACCCAAATGACCAAGAGAAGACGACCTTCACTTGCCCACATGGGACGTTCGCTTACCGCCGGATGCCGTTCGGCCTATGCAATGCACGCGCCACATTTCAAAGATGCATGACTTCTATCTTTTCTGATGTTAATGGCGATATTATGGAGGTGTTCATGGATGACTTTTCCGTCCATGGATCCTCCTTTGATTTGTGTCTAACCAATCTCTGTAAAGTGTTAGACAGGTGTTTGCAAGCGAATCTTGTGCTGAATTGGGAGAAGTGTCACTTCATGGTCAGGGAAGGAATCGTTCTAGGACACAAGATTTCAGAAAAGGGAATTGAGGTTGATAAAGCTAAGGTTGAGGTCATTGAGAAGCTACCCCCTCCCATTAATGTCAAAGCAATTCGTAGCTTCCTTGGACACGCGGGGTTTTATCGGAGGTTCATCAAAGATTTTTCCAAGATTTCCAAACCGCTCACCGACCTCTTGAGTAAAGATGCAGTGTTCGACTTCAATGAAGAGTGTCATGTAGCTTTCAAGAAGCTCAAGAAAGCGTTAGTTTCACCCCCTATCATCCAACCTCCGGATTGGAAGCTCCCCTTTGAGATTATGTGCGATGCAAGCGACTACGCAGTGGGAGCTGTATTGGGGCAGCGGAAAGATAAGGTGATGCATGCTATCTACTACGCCAGTCGTACTTTGGACGACGCTCAGTGCAACTACTCCACTACGGAAAAAGAGTTGCTGGCAATTGTCTTCGCTTTCGAGAAGTTCCGCTCCTACCTTGTTGGATCCAAGGTAATCGTTTATTCCGATCATGCAGCGTTGAAATACTTGATCAGCAAGAAGGATGCGAAACCAAGGTTGATTCGATGGGTCTTAGTCCTCCAAGAGTTCGATTTAGAGATACGCGATAGAAAGGGGACAGAGAACAGCGTAGCCGACCACTTGTCTCGCCTTGAGATTCCCGAAAGAATCCCTATAGACGACTCTCTCAGAGATGATGTTGTCATGGCCGTAACCGGAACGCCTATCCCGTGGTATGCAGATTTCGTAAATTATCTTGTATGTGAGACTCTCCCACAAGGCCTGAGCTACAACGCAAGGAAGAAATTCCTACACGATGTAAAAGCCTACTTTTGGGACGAGCCTTACTTATTCAAGCGAGGGACCGACGGTATATATAGGCGTTGCATTCCGGAAGAAGAGGTATCCGATGTGCTTTTCCATTGTCATTCTTCTGACTATGCAGGACACTTTGCCACAGCTAGGACGGCGGCAAAAGTTCTCCAATCCGGATTCTATTGGCCTACCCTCTTTAGAGATGTTCATAGGTATGTTTCAGCTTGCGATGTATGTCAAAGGACGGGAAACATCTCTAGAAGGCAAGAGGGACCTCAGCAACCTATCTTGGAAGTCGAACCATTCGACGTATGGGGTATCGACTTCATGGGGCCGTTCCCTCCGTCTTACGGGAATCAATACATCTTGGTCGCCGTAGATTATGTGACGAAATGGGTGGAAACCCTAGCATGCCCGACCAATGATGCCAAGGTAGTCACTAAGCTCTTTAAACGAACTATCTTTCCTAGATTTGGCGTTCCGAGAGTTGTGATTAGTGATGGAGGAAAACACTTCATCAATCGGGTGATCGAGACACTATTGGCTAAATACGGAGTGAGGCATAAAGTCGCTACACCCTATCACCCTCAGACAAGTGGACAAGTGGAAGTCTCCAATCGAGAAATCAAGTCCATCCTAGAAAAGACCGTTTCAAGATCCCGACGAGATTGGGCTATAAAGCTAGATGATGCAGTTTGGGCTTTTAGAACGGCTTTTAAGACTCCGATTGGTATGACACCATTTCAGCTAGTATATGGGAAAGCATGTCACCTCCCCGTCGAATTAGAGCATAAGGCATATTGGGCCATAAAAGCATTGAACTACGACCTTAAGACGACTCAAGAGAAGCTCGAGATTCACCATTTAGAGGAGATGCGACAAAACGCTTATGAGAACGCAAGGATTTACAAAGAGCGTTCTAAAAAGTGGCATGACAAACGCATTCTCCAACGTTCGTTCAAAGCAGGTGATCAGGTACTCCTATTCAATTCTCGCATGAAGTTATTCCCAGGAAAGCTCAAATCGCGATGGTCGGGACCTTTCACGGTGAGAGACGTCTCACCATATGGAGCCGTGGAGTTAGACAACGGGCTTGGAGGAACGTTCTTAGTGAATGTGCAGAGAGTGAAAGCATATTGTGCTGACAAGATGGATGAAGGAGCGGGCAATTTGCCTCTTTCCGACATTACATGCGTATGAAGACGCCACGGTCAAGCTAAAGACCTAAAACAAGCGCTTCTCGGGAGGCAACCCGAGCCGCATATCCTCTTTTCATTTCGTCTTTGCTTCCGAACTTCTTTTATACATGGACAATTTTAGATTTAGGGATTTAGAAGATTTGTGATATTTGCTGCACGGTTTTCCACGCTTTCTATTTAAGTTTTGCAGCAAGTACCCGATCGGGTAGAAAGTTTGCACCCGCGCGGGCGAAGACCGCAAGAGTCACTACATCCGAGCATATCACGATCCGAGAAAGACACACGCACACACCAGGTGTATTCGCTACCACTTTTACGATTTCTCGATCTTTTTACATGTAGAGGTCCCTTTTAGATTTAGAACACCGGGACTGTGTTCCGTTCAGGTCTGGGGGGGATTTCTCTTACATTCATTGATATTCGGATGCACATTTAGAGAGGCATGATTAGATTAGGATTAGGATTTAGAAATAAAACGGATCTAGCGAAAATTTTTTCGAATTTAGTCATATTTTTGCTACTTTGTTGAATCGTGGATAATAGTTTAGGTTTGCTTAGAAGCCCTTTTAGATACCGTTTAGTCGAGTAGTTATGATTGAAACCCTATGTCTAGTTGAATTCACCCTTTAGATCTCGATACCAAGTAGACATATCTCCGTAGATACCATTTAGCTATGCTTCATTGATATATTTTAGCGTTCTAGAGTTAGACCACACGCTTATACTCCGCTGTCATCTAGGATAAGTTTTACGCTTTTCCGAGTTAAGATCGACATGAGTACATCGATATTCGATGGTTCGGGTCTAAGTGGTGGGTAGAGAAGCTATTCGACGTCCTAAGAGTTAGAGTGTTGCGTAATCAAGAAAAAGAAAAGAAAATAAAGAACAAAAAGTCAAAAACGCAACTCTTCACTCCTCTAAGGTCGCGCAACCTTATGAGTGTGCCATAGGCAGCCTGGGTCTAAGTAGAAAGCTACCCTCTTCGACTTCGACGTCCTAGGAACAAAGCGTGTATCTAAGCACCGAAAAAGAAATAAATGAATAAGAACGAGAAAAGAAAATTCAAACGATATCAAGAGCTTAGAAAAATCGGTATGGAGATTGCTTGGACGTTATCTAGGGTAGTGAAGTAGACTTAGATTTTAGGAAAGATTTCATGGCTCAGCACTTTCGGTAGATATAGGGCTATACTCGGTACGCTTAGGCTTTTATCCATGTGACGCGCTGAAATGCAAAAATGGCTAATACTTCGGAAATTTTGAGCTAGTATCCATTGTTATTAGATTCTTCTAAGGCTAGACTCTAGTTTTGTTTGAGGACAAACAAAGGTTTAGGTCTGGGGGAGTTTGATAACACTGAAAGTGTATCATATTTAGGATAGGTTTTTATGTCATTTTAGGATATTTCTTACATCGTCTACTTACTTATCCGATACTATTTTGAGCTTCACACACCAGTTTTATTGGTTTTCAGGTTTCTAGGCAAAAAGGCCTAAATGAGATCAAAATGAAGGATTCCTGTCAAAAACCACAAGATTTGAAGGAAAATCTACTCAGAGCCGAGACCGAGCTCCAAAACCCAAAGGAACACCCGAGCAACGAGCGGAAAAGAAGAATATCAAGATAGCAAGGGTGCCCGATCGGGCACCACTCTCTACCCGCTCGGGTAAAGCCTACGGAGTTCATCCATGCAAAACTACACGACCGGGCAAATGAACAAGGTGATCGGGTAACATCTACCCGATCGGACAACAATTGAACACCCGCCCGGGCGGTTACTCGTCAATCTGCCCCGCAAGTTTACGCGACTCGGGCTCCTCGACCACACGATCGGGTGACCACTACCCGATCGGGCGTGTTCTGAATACCCGCTCGGGCAATCAGCCATCCATTCTGCCTAGGCAGCCTGGGTCTAAGTAGAAAGCTATCCTCTTCGACTTCGACGTCCTAGGAACAAAGCGTGTATCTAAGCACCGAAAAAGAAATAAATGAATAAGAACGAGAAAAGAAAATTCAAGTGATATCAAGAGCTTAGAGAAAATCGGTATGGAGATTGCTTGGACGTTATCTAGGGTAGTGAAGTAGACTTAGATTTTAGGAAAGATTTCATGGCTCAGCACTTTCGGTAGATATAGGGCTATACTCGGTACGCTTAGGCTTTTATCCATGTGACGCGCTGAAATGCAAAAATGACTAATACTTCGGAATTTTTGAGCTAGTATCCATTGTTATTAGATTCTTCTAAGGCTAGACTCTAGTTTTGTTTGAGGACAAACAAAGGTTTAGGTCTGGGGGAGTTTGATAACACTGAAAGTGTATCATATTTAGGATAGGTTTTTATGTCATTTTAGGATATTTCTTACATCGTCTACTTACTTATCCGATATTATTTTGAGCTTCACACACCGGTTTTATTGGTTTTCAGGTTTTTAGGCGACAAGGCCTAAATGAGCTAAATACGAAGGATTTCTGAACAAAACCACAAGATTTGAAGGAAAATCTACTCAGAACCAAGACCGAGCTCCAGAACCCAAAAGGAACACCCGAGCAACGAGCGGAAAAGGAGAATTTCAAGATAGCAAGGGTGCCCGATCGGGCACCACTCTCTACCCGCTCGGGTGAAGCCTACGGAGTTCATCCATGCAAAACTACACGACCGGGCAAATGAACAAGGTGATCGGGTAACATTTACCCGATCGGGCAACAATTGAACACCCGCCCGGGCGGTTACTCGTCAATCTGCCCCGCAAGTTTACGCGACTCGGGCTCCTCGACCACACGATCGGGTGACCACTACCCGATCGGGTGCAATGCTCAACACGGTCGGGCAAGCCTTTACCCGACCGGGTAACATCACTACCCGAGCGGGCCGCGAGATCCGTAACAAACTTAGATCTAGTTTCAAACGAGCTAATAAAAGGGAGAGAACAGATCTAGGGCGAAGGGGGGCGACAAACAGGAGAAGAAAAGACTGGAGAACATCTGGAAAAGCTCGGGAAGCATCGGAGAAGAAGAGAAACACCGTCCCGTACACCGGTAACGCATTAGGGAAGGTCGAGGCATCGAGTTCCTTAGGGTTTTACTATGTATTGGATTATGTCATCTTCTGTTTTCATGTATTCCATGAGTGAGTAGAGTCCCTACTGCGGGTAGGGTTTATTGGATTTGTATGTATGAACGATGACTTTTCTTAATGCTTAGTTTCACAATTTTCACTCTTGATTACGGTTCTATGCTTAGCAATATCAATCATATGTTAGTGCTGACCGCTCAACAACAATGGATCTCGAACCTTGCTGGAAGGTTAAGGAACGAATCCGGTCCGCTAAGTAGTAGATTAAGTTTTGGCTAATGAGAATCTGACCGGTCGGTTAGCCAACTTAGGGATAGTGATTGCGGACGTAACGCTGCCATGATGTGTGTTAATCGGCTGTCGGAAGGGAGGGATGCGTGTATCCATGGTTAGGAGGTTTAGGCTCGGAAGAATCACTCCTCAACAGTAGAGCATGAATTTCCCGTTGTTAAGAGTAGGTTGTAGATCTATGATCTTTAGTCGTTCATGTATGCAATATCCGGTAACCCGTACACCCGTAGTACTCATCATATCTAGTTCACCCTTATCTTCGTTTCGTTGTCTCCATTAGGTTAGATTTAGGACCCTTAGAACCACATCCTTTTATATCACCTTTCTTCCTAGTTTAGTTTTATTCCTAGTTTATCCACACTTAGTCCCTAGAGATCGACCCTGGTACTACACGATCCGTATACTTGCGGTGAAGTGGTCTAGGTAATTATAACTCGTGTTTTCCACACGTCAAGTCATATAACAAACTCTCATATTACCTTTTAGGTATACTCTTATGTATCATTTAGAATATAGAGGAGTATTTAAGCAAGAATTTTGCTTTGTACCTTTTGGACGTTATAACTGAATGTGAAAATCTCTCAACTTAGACCTGAACTTATACTCATAATAGTTGTTTCAAATTACTTCAACAATAATAATCATACATTCAACCGTTAGAGGAGTAAGAGACCAAACTCTAAGCATGTGTATTTAATCAAGACTTAAATGATATTAAAACTGAGTTTTCACCAACCTAGCAACAAACCTTACACATTATTTCTTCTTTCTCATTCATATTTAGATTTCAAGTCTATCATTTTTATACAATCTGAATGGATTTTAAAAATCCAGTTGCTGCAACAAAAAAGGAAATTCAGTTACTGCAACAAAAAAGAAACCCAGCCGCCTACACAAGAAAATGTAAACTATAGGCTGCTGGAACAACAAATGGAAGTGCATGGCCAAAGAGAAAAGAAGGAGAAAAGGAAAAGAAGAGAAGATGAAAGAGGACGAATGGGGCAAAATAAATCAGTTCAGTTTCGGACAGAATACACAACACAACTGATACACAACACACACATAGGGAGAGTAGAACGCCGGAAGACTGAAGATGTGGCGATGAACTCGGAATTCGGAGGAGCTGTTGAAGACTGCGATATTAGGATAGGGAGGAATCTCATTCTTTATCTATGTTTACAATAGTTTTCTTTCATGTTTTGTTTTCGAAACCCATGTTCGAGTTGTTAGTAGCTACGGATTAGAGTTTTTCGATATATAATGAAGTCTTGTGCTTAAGGCTTGGTTATGATATTTGATCGTTTATGGATTGATTGGGTGTTCTTAATGCTTTTGTTCTTGTTGTCCGCTTGAATGAATGATTATAAAAGTATGATAGCATTGGAAGATGAATTAAATTTTTAAACATAGCCATGATTAGGGGTCTTAATCGATTTAGAACCTTGATCGGTCGGTCGATTGAACTCGAGATTTAGGATAACGGTCTTAATACATTTAGCGTGTGAGATTATGCAATTGGAAATTGGTAGTACGCATGCTAGATAGTGGGATTAGGCAACAGAAGAGTCATTCCTTAGGAAAGAGCTTGAATTCCCCGAATATGTGATTATATCGATAACCATGATCTTTGTTAGCACTTCATTGCATCATCTTGCATCTCTCGAAACTTGTAGTGTTTAGTTTATTGAATTTACAACTGTTTAGATTAGTTAGTCTTTATTTCGAATTCAATTATTAATTTGTTAACCGTCAAATTCATTAGTTTACTAGCTTTTTAGTTGCATCAATTCGCTAGTGCTCGACCCTAGTACTACAATATCCGTATTCTTGCGGAAACATTAGTCTTGGTATTTATTACTTGAGATTAACCACATCAGTATCTTTCACATATTTTAAGATCCTTTTTACTGCCATCAAATGAAATTTCTTAGGTTTCGCTTGATATCTGGCACAAATTCTACATTCAAACACAAATATGGTCTACTTGCAGTAAGATACAACAGATTTCCTACCATGCTTCTATAAAACTAAACTTCTACATCCTTTCCTTCTGAGTCTTTAGTTAGTTTTGTGGTGGTTGACATAGGAGTATTTGCTGGTTTACTTTGATTCATTTAAAACCTTTTGCTCAGATTTTTTGCATATTTGCTTTGAGACGTAAATAATCCATCATCAAACTGCTTCACCTATAAACCAAGAAAATAGTTTAACTCTCTAAACATACTCATTTGAAAATCATCTTTCATGGTTTGTACAAACTAATTTACTTTATCTTGCGATTTTAATACAAAGACAATATCATCAACATAAATTTGCATTATCGGAAGAATGTTATCAACATTATATATAAACAAGGTTTTATCTACTTTTCCTTTTTTATCGCCATTCTTGATTAGAAAGCTTGTCAGCCTATCATACCATGCATGTGGTTCTTGTTTGAGTCCATATAAAACCTTCTTCAATGTGTAGACATGATCTGAATGGTGGGGCTCTTCAAAACCTTTAGGTTGTTCCACATAAACTTCTTGCAAATCCCATTTAAAAATTCACTTTTAACATCCATCTGAAACAACTTGAAGCTAAGAGAGCATGCAGTGCCAAGTAATAATCTTATAGACTCTAATATAGCAACAAATGTAAAAGTCTCATCAAAATCAACCCCTTTAACTTGTGTATATCCTTGTGCAACCAATCTAGTTTTGTTTCTAATAATTTCACCGAGTTCATTGGTTTTATAATAAAAACTACACTTTGTGCCAATCACATTCACATCAACTCGACGAGGTACTAACACTCAAACATCATTTCTTACAAACTATTCTAATTCATCATACATGGCTTTTACCCAAGATTCTTCATTTAGTGCATTACTAACATTCTTAGGTTCTATTTGAGATGTAAAACATGCAAATTTGACATATCATGATAGTTTATTATAGGTATACCTCTTGCTCTTCTACTATCACCAATATTACAGTTGGTAATTTCTTTCCATGCGTTTGACACTCATTCACATTTTATTCTTCAAGTCTGCCTTCATTTGTATCCAATTCATTAGGTACACTTGAGACATCAACTCCTTTGCCAGAATCCACTTGAACTGAATCTGTAGAAAAAGGAAATACAATTTTCTCAAATAGATGATCTTCATCAAACACAATATTTATAGAATTTAATAATCATTCTTGTTCGCTAATTGTATGTTCTGTAAGCAGTTGTATTAGTTCCATAACCAAGAAATATTCCTTCATCACTTTTTGCATCAAATTCCCAAGATATTCCCTATCATTTAAAACATAACAAGTACACAAAAAAATATGGAAATAACTCAAATTTGGACTCTTACCTTTCCAAATTTCATATGGTGCTTGTAACATACCTAGACATACAAACACTTTATGTATGATATAGCACGTTGTGTTTATCGCTTCTACCCAAAAATCGAAATAGATTTTGCATGAAGTATAGCACAAGCCATTTCTTTAGGAGTTATATTCTTTCTTTAAACTACACCATTTTGTTGTGGTGTTTTTGGAGCAGAGAATTCATGTACAATGCCATGTTTCAAACATAACTTATAAAATATATCATTTTCAAACTCTCTTCCATGATCACTTCGAATTTGTTCAATACTGCCGGTATTTTTCAATTGTAGGAACAAATAATGAAATAATTCGAAGGTTTCAGATTTTTCTCTCATAAATTTAACCCAAATATATCTTGAAAAATCATCAACAACTACAAAAATGTATCTTTTTCCCCAAAACTATCTGTTTTCTTTGGTCCCATCAAGTCCATATCAACTAATTCCAGTATTTTTCAAGTCCTAATTCCAGACATTTTCTTATGATGAACCTTTACTTGTTTTCCCAAATGACAAGGCTTACATGTTTCAGATTTATCAAGGTTCAGTTTAGGCATACTTCTAACAATCTTCGAGCCATATAATTTTATCAGTGAATGGTAATTGATATGCCCAAATCTTTGATATCACAATGACAAATTGTCTTCTGTTACTTTGAGACATATTTTCTCTTCAGTCCATATATAACAGTTGTTTGATGATCTTGTACCTCTAAGAACACAATTACATCAGAATTCATCACTAAACATTATTTTTTAATAAACTAAACCTTATGATTGTTGTCACATAGTTGACTAATGCTAATCAAATTAGTCGTTAATCCAACAACATATTGCACATTGCTCAGAAGAGGTTGTCCTGGGATTTGCACATCCCCTTTGTCGAGGTAACACGTCCAACATTTTTTATTCCAGCGAAATTGACAAAAGTTCTCTCGTACTTGTCATGTGCCTAGAACATCCACTATCAAAATACCAAATGTTTGATTTATCTTTTTTAGCAGAGATATCTGCCACATTTGCAATGAAAATCATTTTCCTTATCCAAATTTGTTTTATTTTGAGTTTTGGATACTTACCTGAATCACACTCTACAAAAAAAAAAAGAATATCAACGGAAGGATCAACGGATCCATCCATTAATGCACTCTTCCAAAGGATTGCAACGGATGCGCGAGAATGTTCAACCGGCTGTAATCCATTGCAATCCGTTGCAACTGTCAACGGACGAGGATGTTAACGGATATCTGTTGCCAATTGTAAGGGATGTCCGTTGACAAGGGCAACAAATGCCCATTGACATTGTTAATTTCGAGAATTTCCGTTGGAATATTTTCACGTGACTTTGTAACGGGCATCCGTTAAGGATTCCAATAGATGTCCATTGAAAAATACACTATTTAATGATGTCAAGGTTTTAGCATCAAACCATCAACAACAAATATATTTTCAAAAAAATGTAATCTTCTTCACATAGAGATACATATAGATGGAGAGAGTGGATGCATAGAAGAGAAGATCCTATAACCAAAGAAGTTACACAAGAATTCTTACACAAATTGGAGCAGTTTATGAGTTTTGCATCGATGAAACCTTTGTATCAAGAACGCGGGACACTGTTATGTCCATGCAAAAGATGCAAAAACATGAAGTATCAAAATCAAGAAATTGTTTGCAAACATCTTTACAAGGTGGGTCTTGTAGAGAATTACGAAATTTTGTTATTTCACGGGGAAAATTATGGCGTTAGAGATATTATGCAAGAAGCATAAGTGGAAAGAAATGAAGCAGTTATTTATGAAGCATCAACAAACAATCCATATGTGGAAATCGTGTCAGATGCTTTTCCTGGAGTTGTTGAACAAACGCATAAGAGACGCCGAACAATGAGGTAGGCCGATTTTTTAACCTATTAGATTCGGCGAAACAACCTATATACGAATGTTGTCGTGAATGTCAGTCCCGTTTATCTTTATCTTCAAGATTGATAAGTATAAAAAAAACTACAATGTTGCTGAAAATTGCATGGATTCATTTTGCAAAACTATGTGTGAATATTTACCGGAAAATAATCAAGCTCAGGAGACATACTACGAAACAAATAATGTTTTAAAAGATTTGGAAATGTCATATGAGAAAATTGATGTTTGTAGAAACAACTGCATGTTGTTTTGAGGAAATCATAAAGACTTGTTGGAATGTAAATTTTGCGGTGCAAGAAGATTTCAACTAAAAAAACCATCTTCACGTAAATATGTACCATACAAAAAAATGTTCTATATGCTTGTAGCAAACAGGTTGAGAAGGTTATTTGAATCGAAAAAACCGCTGTGACAATGAATATTTCAATGAGAAATGTTTATCTTTGTCGGTGCACTGATGGTTTTAGTCCATATGGACAATCTGGAAGTCAATATTCTATGTGACCGATGATTTTGTCTCCGTATAATTTGCCTCCTGATATGTGTTTGAAAAGAGAGGTAATGTTTCTGTCGTTGTTGATTCCAGGACCAGAACATCCGAAGAAAAGTATCGATGTCTTTTTGCAACCTTTAATTCACGAATTAAGATATTTGTGGAACAATGGAATTCTTGCTTATAACTTGAGTACAAAGAAAAATTTCACATTGAAAACGGTCTTCTGGTGGACAATTAGCGACTTTCCTTCCTATGGAATGTTATTTAGATGGAGCACGTATGAGAGATTAGCATGTCCATATTGTATGGAGGATACAGATTCATTTCGACTAGTACATGGGAAGAAACCATCTTGGGTTGATTGTCATAGAAGATTTCTTCCCCATGGACATGCTTTCTAGAAAGATAAAAAAAATTTCGAAAAAACATGGTACAAAAAGAAGAGGCACTGTACATGCAAACCGGAACGCAAATCCTTTATGATAGATTGAACACATGGGCGGTTTACAAGAATCGATAGAATACGGTGGAGATCATGGGCATCGAAAACCAAAAAAACCAAGGTGAATGACATCAATGGTATAAATATAGTATCTTTTGGCAACTACCATATTGGAAATCACTGATATTACGTCATAATTTAGATGTTATGCATATCGAAAAGAACTTTTTCGATAACATCATCAACACTGTTTTGAATGTGACAGAGAAAATTAAGGATAATATACAATCAAGAAAATATTTTGAAGACAATATGTCGAGGATCTGAGTTGGAATTAAGAGATGGAAGGGTACCTATTCTAGTATTCAGATTGTCTAGACCGACGAAAACCGCATTATTAAGGTAGTTAAAAGACGATGTTAAGTTTCCAGATGAATATGCATCGAACATTGCTCGGTGTGTGGATATTGTTGGTTCAAGGCTGATTGGGTTGAAAAGTCACGATATTCACGTTTTCATGCAGCGACTTATTCCAATTGTATTTGTTGAGCTCTTACCACGAAAAGTTCACGATGTGCTATGCGGAATTAGCATACATTTCAGAGATATGTTTTCAAGAAATTTAAAAAGGGATGACTTGGAATTAATAAAAAACAATATATTTGAAGTATTATGTTCATTGGAAAAAAAAATTTCGCCTTCATTCTTCGATTATCTGGAACATTTACCAATACATTTACCAGATGAAACAATACTCGGTGGGCCAAATCAATTCAGATGGATGTATCATTTTGAAAGGTTATTCTTTCATTTAAAGAAAAAAATAAAAAACAAAGCAGCGGTTGAAGGATGTAACACCCCTATCCCAGAACTACCTCGGGACTAGGAGTGTCCACCATCATCTCCAAGAGGTGGCTACATGTGTCATCGCTCAAACATATTTATAAAACAAAATAAATGATTTATTCCAAAATAAGAATGGTCCGGACCAAATAGCAAAACAATAACAACTTTAAATGAATAAAATAAATAGGAAATGCAAAATAAAACTCATCGAGACCTTGTGCATGCATCTCCCATCAGTCCGCTGTGAGCTTTCATGTTGCTGCTCAACCTCGTTGCTCTTTTTCCTTGCCATATACTGTCCATCCACGATAGCCCACAACAAGGTGAGTACGAAATACACATTCAGTGAGATCAATACGTGTACGTACTCTGTGCCACTTATTCTCCCATTCTAAATTGAATAACATAAATAACGATATATCCAAAGTCTAAACTAAAGATATACATATAACTCTACCCAACCTGATTGAGTATCCAAAATCTAAGACTAGTACCATATTGGATCATAGCACACAGAGTCCACATCTAGCTCGGACATACGCTCGTAAAGTCCAAAGGACCCCAGCACACTGAAGATCTCGCAAGGTCACAATGTACCCCAGCCATCAGTATAATACAGCGCTCCGTCGCTTCAAATATTACCACAACCCCAACACAATACGACGCTGGAAGATCTACTGATCTGACTAACTCGACGCTCCGTCGCTCGAAATGTTTCTACAACCCCAACACGGTACGACGCCAGCAGATTCACTGACCTGACAAACTCGACGCTCCATCGTTCGCAAGGTTACCACAATCCCAGCACGGTATGACGCCGGCCCAGATCCAAGTGTCAAATACTAATTTCATCGATCCAATACTCCTCACATGATAACTCTCACCGACGCGCTAGCACACGCTTTCTTCTGAAGGTTCGAGTGTGAAATCACTCAATCGAGCACAATAACAAGATATTCACTCGGCTTTAACACCGAACCAAAATATCGACGTTCTCCGATCCCAACACTTGGTCGCACGTCAATTCTCTAGATCATCTCCAATCACTTATACAACTCATATACTTGTCATCAGTTCTCATACGATAAAACTAGAGTTTGATCCAATTCACTTGTAGCGTCTCACTTTTCCCGTTATGATCTTATAAATCCTATTATGATCATGCCTCGTTTTAAAAGTATAATCTCTTCCATAAATCAACCACAAATCCAAAATTAGGATGGAGAAAATCATCACCTTAGCTTTTCCAATGATTTGACGATTCTGGATAATATCGCTAACAACAACACCAATCAATTTTCCCACAATCTCGACTAGAATCCACCCACGAAGAACACAATGAAAATTGAAGATCCTTCTCCAATTTCTTCCTCCTCTTTTTTTCCTTTTTCTCTCTTCTTCTTTTTCTTTTCTTTTTCTTCTCTTTTCTTTTCCTATTCTCTTTTCTCTCGTCGCTCTTCTATTTCTCTCTCTCTCTTTTTTTATCATTTAACTTGATATATATACATATATATATGTATATGCATGTGCCCACCGTCTCATTTATCGAGTCGTACGGGCCTCACAATTCTCCCCTACTACAAAGGAATTCGTCCTCGAATTCTATATCTTTGATTCATACGACATCATTTATATTCAGTGAGTAGAAGAACCATATAACTCATCTTCAAACAATTCGAGATACTCAGGTCTCATATTATCCTCTAAATCCCATGTTGCTCCTTCCACGCCCTGATGTTCCCACACAACCTTTATCATTAGAATTTGCTTACGTCTCAACTGTTTCACTTGGTGATCTACAATGCATATTGGACGTTCTTTATACATTAAGTCTTTCCTCAAGGTTTTTGGTGGCTCTACAAGTATCTTCTCTGGTATTGATAAACACTTACGCAACAATGATACATGAAACACATCATGTATTCGCTCTAAAGATGAGGGAAGCTCCAATCGATAGGCCACTACTCCAATTCGCTCAATCACTTTAAACGGCCTTGTGAACCATGGTGATAGCTTGTTACCTCGGCTTGCACCTGATGTCCCTCACCTCGCTTGACCCACAAATACACCATATCTCCGATGTTAAACTCAACATCCTTCCTTTTTAGATCAGCATAACTCTTCTGGAGATCTTGAGTTGTCTTCATTTTCATCTAAAAATTTCTTATCTTTTCCATGGTCTCTTCGACAATCTTTTCTCCAAAGATAGATCTCTCCCCCACTTCAGTCCAGCACAAGGTTGTATGACATGGTCGCCCGTATAATGCTTCATATGGTGGCATCACAATGCTAGCATGATAACTATTATTGTATGCAAACTCAACAAGTGGTATAATTGTCCTAACTACCAGGCCATTCCAACATACATGCTCGTAATAGATCCTCAAGCGTCCTTATAGTTCTTTCTGATTGTCCGCCTATCTGTGGGTGATATGCGGTGCTCATGCGCAATTTGGTTACCAAATACATGATGTGAATCTTCTATCTCAATCTAACATAATGCTTAACAGAACCCATGTAACTTCACAATTTACGCAATATAGAACCTCATTAGCTAATTCACATCACAAGTATTCATTATCGAAAATAAATGAGTCCAATGAATTAGTCGATCTATGATCACCTAAATGGCATCCTTACCACTTTGCTTTCTTGGAAGACCCGCCACGAAATACATGGTAATATGGTCTCGCTTCCTTTCGCGAATTGGTAGACTTTGCAATTTCCCACTTGATACTTGTTGCTCTGATTTGATTAATGGACATGTTGGACATTTGGCTATCCATCGAGTGATGTCCTTCTACATCTTTAACCATCGAAAAAGGTGACGAGCATTCCAATACAGTTTTGTCAACGCCTAATTAGATGGCGAGCTTTACTTAAAATCTAATATCTAATCCTTATATCCTTTGGCACACATGCTCATTATCACAATATCTTCTGTGACCTAGTACAACTTGTACCTTACTGATTATGTTGAATCTTCTACAATCCAACATCAGACAATTGTGTTACTTAAAATTCTACTTGGTAAATCGACATAGTTCAGTGCTTACAATCTCATGCTCTCTTACCCCGTTTGCATTGTTTGTTATCTCAAAACACTTATCTAACTAATCAAATCCTTGAACTCTTGCTTAGCCATATCTCAACTCTTTTGCGGTTCAACATACCTGCAACGATATTATTTCTCTAGATGGTATGCGACGTTTATCTCGAATCCTACAACAAACTCAATCCACCTTCTTTGACACAAATTCATCTCTAGTTACGTGAATATGTACTTCAAACATTTGTATCCTGAACAAATCTATACCTTATCACTATCATGTATGTCATCCAATTCTCTAACACGAGAACCATATACGCATTTTCCAAAATCATGACCCATCTATTACTATTCATGCTTGCGTATTGTCTCGATAATTGAACAATCACATTGTCTTCTTGTATAAGTGATGTGGAAAATATCAAGCTATACAAATGCCTAATATCCACTTACCGCAAGTATACGGATCGATGTAATACAAGGGTCGAACTCTGGGGACTAATGCAACCTAAGCTAAGAATACGACTAAACTAAGACGGGTTGAATAGATGGTGGTGTGAGACAAATTTCTAAAACACTAAAATGGATAATGACAGTGATGAGGTGACGTGAAAAATTTGGAAATTAAGAACACTATGGGTTTCGGGTTACCGGGATTTGCAAGGATGCAACTAAAGAAGGATCATGAACCTATCGAATTATCTTGACAACGGGGAATTCATGCTCTGAAATAATGAATGATTCTGCCGAACCTAAACCTCCTAACCATAATTATGTGCAATCCTACCTTCCAGCAGCAATTAACTCGTGATTACATTAGCGTTAAGCGCGCAATCCTAATTTCTAAGTCGATTAACCGATCGGTCAAATTCTCATTAATCAAACTTAATGTACAATCAACTATTCTAGATTCATAATTTAACCTTCCAGCTAAACACAAATTCCTAGATCACTGAGCGGGCATCACTAGTATAAAACGTTTACGATGTTGATTGCAAAACCGAATTTCAAGAAAACTTCGATAAGTCTAAGCATTAACGAATAAATTCAAGCATCCATTACGAATCCGGCAATCCTAACCCATAGATAAAGGCTTAGTCACTCATGGAATCTATTGTAAAGCAAGAGAAATAAACCCTAGACATGATAAGGAGTAAGAAATATGATTCCTCGATCTTCCCTATCTTGATGCCGAAGTCCGGATTGTTGTTTCTCTTCTTCTCTAGCTTCTCCCGAGTTTCTCCTTGTGTTTTTCAGTCCCTCTCCAGGACTGTGCGTTGTCCTCCTTCCCCTAGATCGCTTCTTTCTTCTGTATTTGCCCGTTCAAACACTCAAAACATGTTGTTCTGAGAAAGGCGGCCCGTGCGGGCTAGGCGCTCTACCCGATCGGGTATCAATCAACCCGAGCGGGTTAAGGTATCCGCCCGAGCAGGGTCGATGTGATTAACCTACCCGATCGGGCTCTTTTTCGGCCTGAGTCGTGTGAATTTTTCTGGAACTTCTGCGGAACTTCAGCCTGAGCGGGGCCTCTTCCAAGCCCAAGCGGGGCCTCTTCCAAGCCCGAGCGGGCTATGTTTACTTCTTGTTTTCGTTCCTTTCGCTCGATGCTTGGGTGTTCCATTTGATTCTGTGGCCTGAAGTTGCTTCGAATGACTTGTAGCCCCAATTATACGCGGTCGAATCCAAGAATCGACATTCTAAAGCTTGAATAGGCCTTGTCGCCTTAAAACCTGAAAATCAACAAAAATGGGAGTATATAAAGAACGTTTGTGTCGGATTCGTAACTCGTGCTACGCCAACTATGCGAAAATGATATAAATTCCTAGCCTAAAACTAACACAAACTACGAGTTATCAAACTCCCCCAGACTTACTATTTGCTCGTCCTCGAGCAAAACCTACAGTCGAGTATAAAAGGAGTTAAACAACAATGGACACTAGCACGAAAACTTCGAAGGATTCGTCATTATGAAAAACAGTGTGTCGCATGAACGTAAGCCTAAGCGTACCTAGTACAGACTTCTATCAACCGAAAGTCACAAGCCATGCAATCGTACCAATAACCTAAGTCTATTTCATACCCCTAGACAACGTCCAAGTGATCTCCATACCAATTCCCCTAAGTTGAGATATCATTAGACTTGTATTCTCGTTCTTAATCTCTTTTCTTTTTTTATATAGATCCGCGCTTGGTTTCTAAGACGTCGAAATCGAAGAGGGTTGGCGTTCTACTTAGACCCAGGCTGCCTATGGCCTGTAACCTTAGCGAAGTGAAGAGGTGCGTCATTGAAGAACATTTTTTTACCAAAGATTACGCATCAACTCTAAGCCTTAGGAGTAGAATAGCGCCTCAACCCACCACTTAGACCCGAACCATCGATCTCGATGTATTCATGTCAATGTAAACCTGAAATAATTAGAAACTTATCCAAGGTGACAGCGGAGTATAAGCGTGTGGAATCTAATGATCAATGAACGGTAAAATATATCAAACAAAGCAAGGGATAAACGGTATACACGGAGATATGGATACTTGGTACTGAAACCTAGGAGGTGAATGCAACTATAGATCATGGTTTCAAGCACAACTACTCGACTAACCGGTATCCAAAAGAATTCTTAGCAAACCTAGATTATTGTTCACGATTCGACAAAGTCGCACAATAATGACCAAAGCTCGAAAATTCATACTAGGTATCCATCCGTTTATTCCTAAAAAAATAAACATCTAATCCTAATCACATGCATGTTACTCGACGAGTACTCCCCCAGACTTGAATGAAACACCGTCCCGGTGTTCAAGACCTAAGAGAAAATCTCGCACACCAAAACCGGGAAAAGAAAGGATAGAACGTGTGTACCTTGTGTCTCTTGTTGTCCCGAGTTGGTGATGCGGCTGGACGTTGTACGCATCTCCTCCATTATGGATGATATCGAAGTAGGGAACCTGTGAAGAAGAGTCACACAATCCAAAAGAGAGAGTACGATACAACGAGGCAGCTGATAGAGTTCACGCATACGAAAAGAAAAAGAATTAAGTTCTGAAAATAAAAAGATTAAAAAGGATATGAAGCTCAGATCGGAA
>CM071865.1:19125824-19137256 GCA_036759665.1 Gynandropsis gynandra
CTCCATTAGGCATAAAACTCAGATTCGTCGGACTTTTTTGAAATTCAATCCGTGTAGTTGTGTTCCCCATAAGCCCGGTTGTGTTGCTCTCAAAGGAGGGACCTCTATCATGCTTAGTGTACAGCTCGGTGGGGTTGTTATCAGCTTCATCATTCATCTCTTTCAACTTCACCTTAGGCGCCTTGTCAATGCTCCAATTGTGTGTTGGGCGTTTGGTGTAGCTCCTTGACATTTCGGGAGTGTTTATGCATAGGTTCTCGTCGCATGTATCTTGGGTCACACTGGATTCTACTTAGGGTGGTGTGGAAGTCTCGGTCCAGGGGTTCCTTCTTCTTTCCTTCGTCCAGCAGCTCATTTGGGTCCTTACATAATCTTTCTCTAGCTGCTGTAATTGAAGCTTCACCTTCTTCAAATGTCAAAGGAATGGGCTGATCCACCATTGTCTGCGCTGATTTTGTGGAAACGGAAAAGGAGGTGGCCTCGGGACTGGTTCTACGTACTTCTCCTCTTCCTCCTCGGCTTTCTCCTTAAGCTCGACAAGGGCCTCTTCCGCTGCTTCTTGCGCTAATTGCTCAAACTGCATCTCCAAATGTCTAAAATGATACTAAATGCCCTCCATCTTCTTCTTGAGTTTTTCTATCCCTGCGTTCACTTCCATAATTAAATTGCTTTGATTTTGCTGCTCTTGGATGAAGCGGGCTAACATGGCAGTAATATCGGAGGTTGCATCGGGTTGAGTCAGTGGTAGTGTATGTGGCTGATAACTTTGATTATAGGACTGCTCCCACGGCTGAAAATTTCCCGGTAGATGTTGCGCATTCAACGCAGCGTTGGGGTTCCTATACGAAAATTTGTGGTGATCTCCCCATCCGATGTCGTATGTGTCTCCCACAAGCTGATTATTACCCATGTAATTGAATTTCTCGTAACCCCAAACACCTTAGTTCCATGATTGATCCGGATAGTGCGGGAGATGTGATTCGGGTAGGATATGGTAGAAATCCTCTAAGCGTTGCATTGCTTAGCATTTAAGTTAAGGCTCGATAAAGAGAAAATAAAAGTGCAGAAAAAGAACAAAGACTACGGAAATCTTAATCTAGTCAATTCCTAATTTAGGCCGTAATTAGTCCCCGGCAACGGCGCCAAAAACTTGATGTGGGAAATATCAAGCTATACAAATGCCTAATATCCACTTACCGCAAGTATACGGATCGATGTAATACAAGGGTCGAACTCTGGGGACTAATGCAACCTAAGCTAAGAATACGACTAAACTAAGATGGGTTGAATAGATGGTGGTGTTAGGGATATTTCTAAAACACTAAAATGGATAATGACAGCGATGAGGTGACGTAAAAAACTTGGAAATTAAGAACACTATGGGTTTCGTGTTACCGGGATTTGCAAGAGTGCAACTAACGAAGGATCATGAACCTATCGATTTATCTTGACACCGAGGAATTCCTGCTCTGAAATAAGGATTGATTCTGACAAACCTAAACCTCCTAACCATAATTACGTGCAATCCTACCTTCCAGCAGCGATTAACTCGTGATTACGGTAGCGTTAAGCGCGCAATCCTAATTCCTAAGTTGATTAACCGACTAGTCAGATTCTCATTAATCAAACTTAATGTACAATCAATTGTTCCAGATTCATAATTTAACATTCCAGTTAAACAAAAATTCCTAGATTACTGAGCGGGCAGCACTAGTATAAAACGTTTATGATGTTGATTGCAAAACCGAATTTCAAGAAAACTTCGATAAGTCTAAGCATTAACGAATAAATTCAAACATCCATTACAAATTCGACAATCCTAACCCATAGCTAGAGGCTTAGTAACTCATGGAATCTACTGTACAACAAGAGAAATAAACCCTAGACATGATAAAGAGTAAGAAATACGATTCCTCGATCTTCCATATCTTGATAACAAAGTCTGGATTGTTGTTTCTCTTCTTCTCCAGCTTCTCCTGAGTTTCTCTTTGTCTTTTTCAGTCCCTCTCCTGGCCTGTGCATCGTCCTCCTTCCCCTAGATCGCTTATTTCTTCTTTATTTGCCCGTTCAAACACTCAAAACAGGTTGTTGCGAGAAAGGCGGCCCGCACGGGCTAGGTGCTCTATCTGACCGGGTATCAATCAACCCGAGTAGGTTAAGGTATCCGCCCGAACGGGATCGATGTGATTAACCTACCCAACCGGGTTCTCTTCCGGCCTGAGTCGTGTGAATTTTTCTAGAACTTTTGCGGAACTTCAGCCCGAGCAGGGCCTCTTCCAAGCCCGAGCGGGCTGTGTTTACTTCTTGTTTTCGTTCCTTTCGCTCGATGCTTGGGTGTTCCGTTTGATTTTGTAGCCTGAAATTGCTCCGAATGGCTTGTAGCTCCCATTATATGCGGTTGAATCCAAGAATCAACATTCTGAATCTCAAATAGGCATTGTCGCCTTAAAACCTGAAAATCAACAAAAAGGAGTATATAAAGAACGTTCGTGTCGGATTCGTAACTCGTGCTATGCAAACTATGAGAAAATGATATAAATTCCTAGCCTAAAACTAACACAAACTACGTGTTATCAATAAGCATCCTAACCTCGTCCTTTATGCATTTATATACATTATGCACATGCTAAACTCAAAATCTCAATTGTGTTACAACTAACACTAAAGACTAGTTTAGCTTTTCCTTTATGACCACATATACCTCATTTTTTAGTCTAAATTTTGACTCTCTAGAGTACGCACTTGAAATATACCTTTTGAATCTCTGAAGGTTATAACTGATTATCCATTGATGGTTTCATGAAACTATGTAGAACACTGTTGTCGAAAAACATATGAGTAGATAAACTTCCCATTATTACTAATCTAACGATAAACCGACCTTTTTGCTTCTTAGTCTCGTGGATTTATCGATATCTCTAATGGTGTATACCCTCGATTTTGTAACCCTCCACTTGGCGTGTCTCTTTACTCAACGTTTTTGTATATAACTCATTCTCTTACTTGTTAAGCGCACTTAAAAATTTGATATTTAAAATTTTCACATCATAGGGATCCTACTCGCTTGTCTATCCTTAGCATTGTCTAACATGTTCACTTCCACAACGATAGCATGAACACTTTGAATAACTACGATTGAAAATCTGAATCACTCCATCTGATCATGTCTCCTTCAAACTTGTTGGACGACTTATTTTTCCTTTTTGCATTTGAAAACTTTAAGATGTCCTCCTCAATGAGTCATTTCTCTACTAAGTTAGCTTCTATAGTATCTCGGGCAATGATTCGTACCTGATCATTTCAATCTTTCATTTGAATTTTTGGATGCATTAACAACATGTGTTGACCATGCAAAAGTGTAGGAACGCCAACTCCATCGCTCCATACACAGTGTGCGACCCATGTTTCAGCTCACAAGGTTATTTGAACTTATTCCAAGGAATCAATGATCTTGAAATTCCTTTGGGTTTCATCTCACAATAAAATTCTTTCACCCGCCAAAAAGCAAAACACAATATCCAAATTTATCTCTCTAATCAACATCTTGATAATTTAAAGTTTCTTGCAAGTCGAAACAGTTATCCATCCCCCTTATAGAAGATATCATACATCTACATTATATCTTAGTACTGAATCTAGTCATGTGAATCACGACATTGAAGTAAGTTGACATCTCCACTTGCCTCTGATTCATCAGAGTAGGCGGTAGCAGTGTCTTCAATGGTAATAATATCATCTTCAAATTCTCTTTTCGTTCATGTTGTCAACCTTCTAGTAGTAACTCTTTAAGACTTTCCTTACGACATCTCTATACATCCCACATTTTGACCTTCATCATAACCAGAGAGACTTTGTGAGCTCTATGACAAAGAGTCAACCAACCATCATCCTCGATACTACCACAAAACACAGTTAGCCATTTAGCCTTCCATCCTTAGAAACCAAACTTGACACTTCAAGTCGTGTGTGCTACGGTCTAATGACTTTATTAAAACATTTCGTAACACACTTTGAAATCCCATGAAAACAATAAATAAAAAACGAAAAACCAGAGCTCTGATACCAATTTGTAACACCCCCATCCTGAACTACCTCGGGACTAGGAGTGTCCACCATCACCTCCAAGAGGTGGCTACACGTGTCATCGCTAAAACACATTTATAAAACAAAATAAATGATTTATTCCAAAATAAGAATGGTCCGGACCAAATAGCAAAACAACAGTCACTTAAATGAATAAAATAAATAGGATATGCAAAATAAAACTCATCTAGACCTCGTGCACGCCTCTCCCATCAGTCCGTTGTGAGCTTTCATATTGCTGCTCAACCTCGTTGCTTTTTTTTCCTTGCCATATCCTGTCCATCCACGACAACCCACCATAGGGTGAGTACAAAATACGCACTCATTGAGATCAATACGTATATGTACTCTGTGCTACATATTCTCCCATTATAAATTGAATAACATAAATAACGATATATCCAAAGTCTAAACTAAAGATATAGAGATAACTCTACCCAACCCGACTGAGTATCCAAAATCTAAGACTAGTACCACATTGGATCATAACACACAGAGTCCACATGACTCTAGCTCGGGCATACACTCGCAAAGTCCAAAGCACCCTAGCACACTGAAGATCTCGCAAAGTCACAATGTACCCCAGCCATCAGTACAATACAACGCTTCGTTACTCGAAAGGTTACCACAACCCCAACACGGTACGACACTAGCAAATCTACTGATCTGACTAACTCGTAACTCGACGCTCCATCGCTCGAAATGTTATCACAACCCCAATACGGTACGATGCCAACGCTCCGTCGCTCGTAAGGTTACCACAGCCCCAGCACGGTATGAAACCGGCCCATATCCAAGTGTCGCAATACTAACATCATCGACCCGATACTCTTCACGTGACAACTCTCACCGACGCGTTCGCACACGCCTTCTTCCGAAGGTTCGAGTGTGAAATCACTCGATCGAGCACACTAACAAGATATTTAGTCGGATTTAACACCGAACCAAAATATCGACGTTCTCCGACCCCAACACTTGGTCGCACGTCAATTCTCTAGATCATCTCTAGTCACTTATACAACTCATATACTTGTCATCAATTCTCATACGATAAAACTATATTTTAATCCAGTTCACTTGTATCGTCTCACTTTTCCCGTTATGATCCTATAAATCCTATTGTGATCATGCTTCATTTTAAAAGTATAATCTCTTCTATCAATCAACCACAAATCCAAAATTAGGGTGGAGAAAATCATCACCTTAGCTTCTCTGATGATTTGACGATTCTGAATAATATCGCTAACAACAACACCAATCAATTCTTCCCACAATCTCGATTAGAATCCACCCACGAAGAACGCGATGCAAATTGAAGATCCTTCTGAGCCCGTGCAGGTTGTGTCTGCAACAACTTCCCTTGAAGTTCTCCAATGAGGAATTTGTTAAAAACAAGACCCCCAATTGAGTTCAGAGGAGAGAAAAAACAGAGGGGAACCCTAGGAGGGTAGATAGGAGCCTATCCATCATTGGAGAGAGCCCTCTTGACGGTAGACACGCAAGGAGACGGACGATTGAATCGAGATGATGCCTCGTTTGATTTCTATGCTCCTTGGACATTCTATTTCATTTATGTTGTTTGATTCTGAACTCATGACTGAGTAATTTTCTTGTTCTAGGAGAAGGGATTAGCCCATGGCTATCCTGAAACCCTCTTTGATTTATTTATGAATGCATTTCTCGTTTTGCTAATCTAGTTTTTTGCCTAAGCGCTTAATGTCTTGTATTTACGAAGGCCACATAGATGCATGTGTTAGGGATTAGGAGAAGGACCGAAAGGAGAATTCTAGTCCTAGAAGATTAGACTTTGAAGAACCAAGACTAGGTCACGAAAGTAACGTAGTAACGGTTGAGGGTTACTTAGATGAATCATAGATCGTATGGGGTTTAATTGGGGTGAGCCACGAAAGTAGGGGATAACTCAATTGAATCACGTTTCTATGCCATGAGAGAGGGTAGGAGTTACATTAGGATCGTCCATCTTAGATATCTTGATAGGTAATGCATGATTAGATAGATCGATAGTCGGTTTCGGAAGCTATGCGGTGAAACCGTATCCTAGAACGTTTGTCTCATTTGTCAAGAACTCCTAGGTTTACTGCATTATCATATTTTCACCTCACAACCATCATTCCATCGTAGCAAGTTTGATTCTAGTTTGATCTTAGTCCGTGTTACGTAGTCCCTGTGGAATCAACATCTAAAATATTACACATGTGTCGTGCATTTGCGGGTAGTTTAGGTTAACTTGTTTAACTTGACACGCATCATATTCGTTGGTAATTTCTAACGGATGCCCTTTGAGAGAGATTTCATCAGGCAACGGATGCCCATTGCGAAATGCCATCATGGCTATCCTACGCTACGTTGTCTCGTTGCCAGGGAGACATACGATAATTTTGGCGTCCGTTGCCTCGGGAGTATGCGCTACCAAAGGGCATCCGTTGGAAACTGCACGGATTCATGTTAAATACCCGAAAGGTCGTATCAATTATTTGCGTCCATTGAGTGGATGTTTTTTCCAACGCGCATCCGTTGCAGTTTCTAACGGATGCCCATTGAAATTTTATGTATATTAATCCTTGAACAGTTTCATTTTCAACACAATTCTAAATCAAAACATCTCCCAAATCTTATAATCTATCAAACATAAACAACTCTTAAACACAAACCAAATAGGAGAGCTAGACGATTTATCGAATATGGTGATATGTTGGCGGGTTGGCAGGAGCCCCACCCCGTCTCCACCGCCACCATATCGGCATCCTTCACAAATATTGACATCGTCGATATTTGATGAAGACGACGATATGGTGGATATAGATGCCTTGATCGATAATTTCGACGATCGTTTCACCCTCCCGATTATCGATCCTGAACATCCTGACGAGATGTTATAGTAAGAATTTAAATCAAATTAATATTTAATTATAAATATGATCTAAATATTTCATTTTCACGTGTAGGTTTGATGTGGATGATGTTCTCAAACATATGAACAATAATATCATCATGGGATCGCTACAGGATCGCCTCTATTATTCCTAGCAGTTGATGCTAAAAGTTATACGCCGCCGATGGTAATGTACTTTCCTCGTAAGTAAAAAATAATGTAAAATTTAACTTAAAAATGATTACTTACATTTAATGTAAAATAATTTATTATAATTTATTTTACAGGATGCATACAGATGGTGGAAAAAGGATACGTTGCGCATCTACACAACTTGGATACCCGACATGCAAACCCGGTTGCGCTTGATGATGACAACGCCAAGCGCAACTACTACAAGAAGAATTGCAAAAACAACATGGGCAATGGACAAGGTATTCAACCAAATCGTCCAATATTGCGAGTCTGAGGACTTCAAGGCCAAGAGCGAGAAGGCTAAGAAATGTCGGTACGACAAGAATATACCTGGAGATGGTCCGCATCACCATACTTCGAGATCAAAATCAATCCCTAAAGAATGAAAGAATTGGTAAATTTCTTTTATTTATTATTTAAGTTTTTTGTTTTATACAATTTTCATATAGTTATACTTATGTTATATTCCCAATGCAAGAGAATAGGAAAGAATCGACTCTTCTTGAGCTGGTTGTAGAAACCCACGCCAAGAAGAAATCCGTCGTTGGGGAAGAGAGCAACAAACCTAAACTCGCCGGCCCTTGGGTGGAACACACCGTGAAAACTATGACGGATAAGATCCCACAGCAATCACAAGCTTGTGGTTCAAGTCTCGATGGTCTCAGCCCTTTACAAAATGACAAATTTTATTTGGAGGTTAAAAATATAATTATTGTTTGTAATTCGTTTATTAAATAAAATATTTTCTATTGATTCTAAATTTAATGTTTTTATTTTGTAGTCGGTTAGACCGTATAAGGGGCATCTGTACGGTCTTGGTTTGCTTCAAAAGGATATCATCGAGGATGCCACGATGGTACCCCCGTGGTTCAAGAGAGTTATACGCAAGAACGACGTATTGAGCATCTCGAAACCACACTTCATGAAACTCGAACACATATGCATCACATGGAGAGCATCATCGAATTTCTAACCGGCCAAGCGTATCAACTGCCAGAGCAGACGGGGGAAACAACGGCACGACAAGACCAGATAATCGACTCTGATGCAACACCTTTATGAGGTATTGGCGATTAAGGGGATGAATATGACACTACAAATTTAGATGATATGTAATATAAATTATGTTTTTAATTTTGTAAAAACTTTTTAATTAATTAACTTTTTTAATTTTTCGTAATATCGCCAACGGATGCCCGTTGACATTTTTTTTTAAATTGTAACAGACATCCGTTGAAATCCAAAATTCCTGCCCTTTTGCGACGGAATTCCATTGCCATTTCCTACCATACGACAAACGGGTATCCGTTGCAACCGTTCAATTTCCGTCATTTTACATGTCAATGGACGAGCAACAGATATCCATTACAAAGTTTCAACGGGTATCCATTGCATTCCATGTAATGGGTATCCGTTGCAACCGTTCAATTTCCGTCATTTTACATGTCAATGGACGAGCAACAGATATCCATTACAAAGTTTCAACGGGTATCCATTGCATTCCAAGTAACGGGCATTCGTTGCACACATTGTAACATGCATTTGTTTCGCTTTTGTAACGGTCATCCGTTGCAAGTTTTTAACGGATTTTATCCGTTGCAAACCCGTTACAAATTGTAATGGATCTTGATTTGCAACGAGCGATTCCAACTGCTCTCGATCCGTTGCAATCTGTTGGGAATCGCTCTTTCAACCGGAAATATGGCGATTTTTTATGGATATATCCGTTGGAAATCGCATGTTTTTTGTAGTGACACCTAAATTTTTTGTTGCAATTGATGCGTTATCAGAGTTAAATAAATAACCTAAACTACCCGCAAGTGCACGACACGTGTGTAATATTTTAGGTGTCGATCCCACAGAGACTACGCAACACTACCTAAACTCGAACTAGGAATCAAACTTGCTAACGAAGGAATGTGGATGAAGAATGAAATATTGAAAGTAAATAAACTACTCGGGTTCTAACAATAAGACAAACGTCCTAGGAAACCGGTTTCACCACAAGACTACCGAAACCAACGATCAACCTATCTATCATGCAATCCCAGTTAAAGCTATCTAAGGCGGACGATCCTAACATGATATCTACCCTCTCTCAAGGCATAGACACGTGATCTAGACAAGCTGCCCCCTACTTTCGTGGCTGACACCTTGAACTAAACCCATAAACTCTGTGATTCGCCCGTTCACCCTCAACCGTTGTTACCCTACTTTCGTGGCCTAACCTCGGTTGTTCTAAACCTGCTCTTCCAAGACTAGAATTCTCCTTTCGGTCCTTCTCCTAATCTCTACTACATGTATCTACGTGGCCTTTGTAAACACAAGTAAATTATAGCACTCAGATAAAGAATAGATGAACTAAAACGGGAAGATGCATTCAAAATAGATCAAAAGCGGTCTCGGGATAGCCAAGGGCTATTCCCTTCTCCTAGAACAAACAAACTACTCGCTCATGCGTCTGTAAAGAAACATAAACATAGTAGAGAGTCTAAGGAACATAAAAACCAAACAAAACCGAAGTGGTGGTGCTTGATCTCCAATGCTCCTCGCTTATCTCTTCGCAAGAATCTGCGCTGTCTTCGCTGAATTGTTCTCCTCTGTATGCTTGCTGTAATCACGTCCTTTTGCCTCCTTTTAAGCCTCCTAAGTCGGTCCAATTGTTGCCTTAATTGCCCCCACGAGTTCCCTTTATTTTAAGTTAATTTTATTTAACTTAATGAGCAGTTACGGGTCTGCAATGCATGCCCGCTCGGGCATGGCATGTGTGCCCGCTCGGGCACAAGGCAAAATGGGCACAATGCTTGCCCGAGTCGTGCTAAATGGTCCACACAATTGGCCGTAGGTTTTGCCCGATCGTGCAAAGGTTGTGCCCGACCGGGTGAGGGTTTTCCATGCTCAATCTCGTCCCGTTTGTCCCGTGATGATCCCCAAAGTTGCTCCTTAGCTCCGTGCATGTTCCTTTAGCTCCAAAATAGTCCAAATACGCGTAAAAACCTATAAGAACATGAAAAGCACGCAAGCAAGTAAAACGGATACGGAATCATACGTAAAACATCACATATGTATCGAAAACGTCTCCTAAATCGTGCAAGAAATACGTATGAAAACGAGATGATCAAAATCCCCCAGACTTGAATGTTTGCTTGTCCCTAAGCAAACGTAAACGTGGAATACATGGGGTATGAAAATACGAGAATTCCCCTTCTCCTAGAAATACCGCTAAAGCGAACCTAACCGATCAACTAGCATGTCGAGAGCAAATTCGGCCTAATCGCGTTTTCAGCCTTAATCCTAGGTCCACCATGGCTACCCATGAGAAAGTAAATCAGAGGAGACTAGACACGCTACCGTAACTCCCTCCACCAGACAAGACTTCAGACTATGCTAAACCTAGGTCAACCGAGGATACTTGTTTCTTTCTTTCCGAGCTTCTTTCTTTCTTTTTCTTTTTTTTCTTTTGTTTCCTTTTTATTTTTTTCTTTTCCATATTTTTTTTTCTTTTCTTTTCTTCTTTTTCTTTGCATACACACTAGGCTTCTAGGACGTCGGATTTGAAGGGATCCAGCCTCTACTTAGACCCAGACTATCGATGACGGTATACTCATGCACCTCATGTGAGAGTGCAGGGGAGTAGGCGGCTTTTTGTGCCATGCCCTTAGGACGTAGAAAGATGATCGCCAACCCACCACTTAGACCCGAGCCACCGAAGGAGTAACAAGGTCGATGCACTCATATCGATTTTTGATCATGCTTATTAGGCACTATTTCTATCGACAGCGGAGTGTTAGTGTGCGCTTTTTAATCTGTAAAATAGCTCGATTTTATACGATCCAATAATCCTCAATAGAACAGAAGTGAAACATCGTCTACACGAAGTATAATCATCTGGGTAGAAAGAATAAACGATAAACTAGCCTAGCAACCTCGTCTAAACCTCCCCACAAGCAACACTAGGATTCCCTAGAACTACGACCTATTGTTTTTCAGCCGACTAATAAGCTCTAACGCATAGGAAACCCTAGCTCAATCATGCAAAATCTCACGGAAAAGGTTAACTTCTCAAGCATCCTAGGTTCAGGGTTCATCTCAAAACGTGGCACCAGACAAGTGCCTTGGGACGACTCTGACTCAACGAAAACAAAAACGAACTAAAAATCGCAAAAATAACCTAAAAACTAAAAATCAAAGGAAAATGAAACGAAATCACCTGACAAACGTGAGCTGCTCCCCCCAGACTTGAATTGAACGGCGTCCTCGA
>CM071865.1:19140980-19181808 GCA_036759665.1 Gynandropsis gynandra
GCATTCAAAGTAGATCAAAAGTGGTTCCGGGATAGCCAAGGGCTAAGCCCTTCTCCTAGAACAAACGAACTACTCGCTCATGCGTCTGTAAAGAAACATAAACATAGTAGAAAGTCTAAGAAACATAAAAACCAAACAAAACCGAAGTGGTAGTGCTCGATCTCCAATGCTCCTCGCTTGTCTCCTCGCAAGAATCTCCTTAATCTTCTACTGAACTAATCTCCAATGTATGCTTGCTTTAATGACGTCTTCTGCCTCCTTTTAAGCCTCCTAATTCGGTCCAATTGTTACCTTAATTGCCCTCACGAGTTCCCTTTGTTTTAAGTTAAGTTTACTTAACTAAAAAGGTAGTTTCGGGCCGCTACCCGCTCGGGCATTGAGTGTGCCCGCTCGGGTGCGGCTAGGGCGAGTCGTGCGGATGTGTGGCTGGTGGGCATGCCCGATCGGGCATGGTATGTGTGCCCACTCGGGCACAAGGCAAATGGTCGGGCAAGTCATGCCCGGTCGTGCAAATGGTGCACAAGTTTGGTCGAAGGTCTTGCCCGGTCGTGCAAATGGTGCACAAGTTTGGCCGAAGGTCTTGCCCGGTCGTGCAAGAGTTGTGTCCGACCGGGTGGAGGCTTTTCTTGCTCAATCTCGTCCCGTTTGTCCCGTGATGATCCTCGAAGTTGCTCCTTAGCTCCGTGCATGTCCTTTTAGCTCCAAAATGATCCAAATACGCGTAAAGACCTGTAAGAACATGAAAACGCGAAAACAAGTAAAACGGAAACTGAATCATACGTAAAACATCACATATGTGTCAAAAACGTATCCTAAATCGTGCAAGAAATACGTATGAAAACGAGATGATCAGCAATTAAATTGTTTGTGTCCTTTCATCCCGCAAAAATAACATCTTATGAAGTTGTTTATATGATATTGAGCTGTAAACCATCCTCCAGACCATAACCACATTACTAATGTCTTTTGTTTGAACCAGAACCAAGATTCGAATTTCTTTTGTTAAATTTCTGCTTAAAAGCATAATTCTGAACTTTCATTAGTAACTTGAAGAACTACTCATTTATTTACCTCTTTTGATATATCTTTTTTTAAGTTAAACCTCTAATTCATATGTTTCTAGAATTCCTACAATTTCTTTAAACTTGTTACGTCAGTATTTAATGACATATTCATGGTTGCCTTCTGAACATGAAACTTCTTGGGTAAACACCTAAATAATTTTTTCACCAGCTTCTTGTCATCAAATGTTTGACTAAGTACAGTTACTTCATTAGCAATTGCATTCATTCTGGTGTTAAATTCTTTGACACTCTCAAATTCTCCCATTTCCACTTTTTCAAATTGATAATCCAGAATATCAAGACGAATTCTCTTAAAATTTGAGGGGCCTTCATGGATAGTTTCCAAATTATCCCATGCATCGTTTGCAGATTCACATCCTTGATTTGCTTGAATTCATTGATATATACAGATGATAAAATAACATTAAGTTTTTTTTGCATTAAAATTCGAATTTCTTTTCCCACTTGGTGTCCATTGATCTGAAGGCTTCTCCTTGATATTCCTAAGTTCATCTATCACTGTTGGTGGATTCCATCCATTTTTTACCGCACTCCATGTCTCTTCATAATGCGTCTTATACTAGCTCGCATGTTCACTAACTAGTATCCATAATTTGAAGCATCCAACACAATTGGTTTTCCAAAGGAGTATAAATCTCTCGGTCCTTCATGTTGTCTTCTAGGATCTCAGACCAATGATTAGATTTACTCTAATATTTGGTGACCTACTTTGATACCAATTGAAAAGAATAGGAAGACAACTTTGCTAGATACTATGAATAGAGAAACGAATATTAGAAAACAATACCAGTTTTATTCACAAGTAAGTCTTTTAAGTACACTTGTTTTTCAGTACAAGTACTTAAGACTACCACAATTAACTCCCCCTTAGTTAGACCGTAACTGACAACTTATCATTTCTCAAATCACTCTCAAAACATGTTGTTGTTTCTCTCAAAATGCACTTGCAATACTCATTAATGAATTATCAATTATTACCGCACTTTCTCCACACCTAACCCTAGATGTTACCACCTTTTTTAGAGTGTGCTCCCGCACCAGACTTTTGCACAAAACCAGGAACAAATCCACCTAATTTTCAGATTGTCACTCCATAAATCCGGAACAACCATCTCTTATCTTCTCGTACTCTTGCAATTCGCTTTCGTAAATGACCAAGCCAAGTTTTCTTCTCAACAACCTGAAACTTTAACATAATCCTAACAATATTCTTACCAAGTGACGTCAACAGTATTATCTTATTTCAATCCGTCTATTGACTCTATTTTTCTTAGAGTTCTAAGAGTAGTGTATATTCCACATTTCAATTGTGTGAAACGCGACTAAATATTCTTTAAAGAATATTTTCAAATTCCACTAAATGAATAAAATCATTATGTAAATTAGGAAAAACATAAATTAAATGAAATAGAAATACATGGGCATTCGTTTGAAATTTATAGACGAATTGTTAATCAATCTAAGAATTTCATTTGAGTATTGTCAATGATAACTATGTTTTATTCATTTACTAATATACCAATTACAAAAAAAATAATAGAATGCCAATTACAAAAAATATAATTATCGAAATAATATCATTGAACACTAACAAAGCAAACAATAATATTAAGTATTATTGATTTATATTAAAAATTAAAACATTGACGATCATAAAAACCTCCATACATGTTTCTTTGATCGATTATGTTCAAATTTTAACTTATATTTACAACATTTGAGGAACCTAATATATTATTGAGTTTTAGACTTTATCAAAGGTTAAATAGATATGGGGGCTTAAATGGTAAAATTTAGAGAGAATGCACACAAAGATTTTTCGTGATGTTCTCGCGACACCACGTTTAAACACTATTTTATTCAAACTTCAAACGATGACCAGGTATAACTCGGTTTTATGTAAGTATACTTGGATCACACAACTCAGACACTCCCCATGAGTACAACAGCCATCTTGAAACTGAACAACAAGCAAAACACCACATAAACACTTGTGTGATCCACTTAGAACTATTATCGTAATAATCCTAGATTTCCAAATGACTCTCACTCGAATCACTCAGCCATAAGCCTCCAAACTTTTATAGTTTAAAGGTTATGTTACAAACACTCCCCTCGAATACTCTCAAACGAACACAAAAATTATTTTCTCACTCTCTTATCTTCTTGAATTTTAGCGCACCAATATGATTGAAAGGGTGGGTTGGATGTGCATCCACTTCCTCCTTTAAATACTAAGCTTATTTCCAAGTTACTCCTTGATTTCCTTTTCATAGAATTGTTAAGTTTCTTGACTTTCTACTTTTAAAATATTTCCAAATGTCTTGTGAATGTTGCCAAATCTACAAATATCTAACACAATTGGAAATATCAATAGTACAGAAAATATGCATAATGGAAATATCATAATAATGAATCTCAATAAAAAAGAAACTATGCATTATCACACAAAAGAAATCTTTATAAAATAGAAATCTTCATAAAATGGAAATCTCAAAGTAATGTAAATCTTCATGCACTAACAATTTCTCACTTTTTCATGCAAACTTAGAAAACACTACATCTATGCATCCAATAGAATATCAAACAATTTAACCAAAAAGAAATCAAGTACATATTCAAATCGTAAAGGATTCTCTCCCTCAACTGTACCCAGATTACCACTCGTGGTACCTTTTCCCCTTGCTTATGTGAGTAGAAGACCAAAAAACATAATATATCATCTTGTTAATGGTCGCTTTCATCGGGTACTTATTCCTGTAACACATCTTAACTTTTTTCGAATAATGACTTTAAATGTTCTTAAAGATCATGCACAAATATGGAGGAATGATCATGTGATAATGAGTAGTTTTCTTTCATCATTTTTGTACCTCTAACTAATTAATGTTGAAATCAATTATATTCATTTAAATCTTTCATCGATTAAAAACAACAACTTTACATATTATGAGCCACTAAAATTCAATAAGCTGACTTACTTTCTTAATAAATTCATCATTTTCTTTTGAAAAACATACCATTTACTTAGCAAAGATCAATATTATATATGAGGTATTTGATTTTAAACATAATGCAATTAGATCATCACTCAAAGTATACTTCATAAATTATGCAGATGCACCTAAAGCAATTTTTATGTACCTTTTTTCAGCACTTTAATCATCATTTTTTCTTTTATGAACAAGCACTCTCGGCTTCTAGGACGTCGAAGTTAGCAGATTCCCCATCACTTTCCCTTGCATCTATCTCCAAAAGTCACACATCCTCTTAGAGTAAACTTAGATTTCCTATCATCTGACTTGAACAACCACTATTAAAATACCACACTCAATTTTGTTCATCTTGAGTGGATGTGAGTGCGACATTACAATATAGATCAGATTACATAACCCAAATTTCCTTAAAATTAGGAGAATGCCAAAAAGAATACTTATCTTGAAAATGTGGAGATATCCAATAGCGATTTTCTTTCCAATTATTTATTGATAACCATGGAGAATAGTTTTCATGTGCTCATCATCTTTTGAGGTAGAACATTATGGATTACTCTTTTTCAAGTCGACCTTCGTCCCATATGTACTCAGTGAAATGTTAACCTTCGTCCCATATTATACTCAATGAAATATGAGATATGCCTTTGTCATTAAGGGATCACCTAAGACAAATTTTCCTTATATGCTTGATTCTACACCTTGCTTCTTTATTCCGCTAGTCAACATCGTCAAATATTTTCTTGTTTTTTAAAGTTGGCTTTTAATAACGTCTTTTTTTCTTCTCTTTAAGTTTCTCACAAGTATGTAATTGCGAATGTATTTACAGTTGAGAACGTAACAGCTTAAAAAAATTACGTTGATCTATAATGTAAGTTAGAATTGATTCATTTTCATTGTTAATGAAAATGTCTCTCCATGGATCTAAATTTGGCTTTCCTATTTTGCCCCTAGAGCTAAATAATACATTTAAGGAAGGATTACTACAGAACTTGAGTGTCGGAACTTTTAGGCATCGAACGTATATTCTTCAAACACATTTGCCATTTTAGGCCATAAGAAGGGAGGAAAGAATTTCACCCATAGTTTTCTCAGGAGTGTCTCCACCTTTATCTACATCCAAACCCGACTCCAAAACCGCCGCATCCAATACCAGTTTCCGCTTCGCAATCTCATATATGTTTTCATCGACCGTCCCCTTTGTTACTAGCCTGCATTGCGACATTCTCGTATATGTTTTACATAGGCCCAAACTTATATAATATCAATGATTAAAGTTCTAACCGTTGTAAGACACAACACAACAGATAGGATAATTACGAATAGAGGGTTTTTTTTTTCTGGATTGGGATCGGCTTAAGTACCTGTAGATGGTGACGGGCTTTGTTTGGCCAATCCGATGGCATCTATCTTCAGCTTGACGGTCTATTTGCGGGTTGAAATCCATGTCGTGAATGATGACAGTGTCGGCTCCTGTCAAGTTCAAACCTTGTCCTCCAGCTCTTGTGGATAACAGACAAGCAAATATGGATGTGTCGTTGTTGAACGTATCCACTATGGTTTGTCTGTCTGTGACTTGGGTACTGCCAACAACAAACAGCAAAGACAGAAACTGAATTAGATGGGTACTTGGCCGGGATAGATACGTTCATCGGAAGATATGTATGTTGTGGTGTACCTCCCATCGAGCCTTCGGTATGTGACACCTATAACATCCAGAGTCCACTCTAGAATATCGAGCATCGATGTCCACTGGCTAAAAATCAGAGCCCGATGGCCGTCTTTCTTCAGCAAAGGGAGAATTTCGGCCAATGCCTGAAAACATGTTCAACAGTTCACTTTCCAGATCATGAGCATACTGAATGATATTAAAGTTCTTATACACGTATATGAAATAAACCAATGGAGCATACCCGGCATTTTGCTGAGAGCATAGCATGTTCGTCTGAGAGAGTTCCTTTTGAATCAGTAATACCAAATTGGAACAAGAGCTGAAACATGCAGGTCAATGGAATTCTGATGTTACAACTGAATCTTAATCATCTTTATGCACAAACAAATGAATATCTTACACCAGGAAAACAATTTTTTGAAATCGGAATGTATCTAGCAAAAGATGAATTACCCGGTGGATACTGAAGTCATTGTAGCTCTTAATTTCATCAATTACTCTTTCCACGGAACACTCGAATCCAAATGCACCAATTGGATGTAACTTCCTGGCTATGCGAACAACATCCTCATCATTGTATATTCGCCTAATTAACAAGGGATGATTTGCAATCTGAAACACCATGAATTGATGTGATAGATAAAAATGATCATAGATGACACAATAGGAAAGTTTTGGCAACTTTGAACAGAGTTCTAACTGAAAACAAAATCGGTGATGAGGCAAGAAATAAGAGGACATATACCTTCCGAAATTGAGTAAAATAATTAGAAATCTGACGCTTTGGGAGAGCCTTGGCAATAGAATTCAAGTCTTTTGTAGAAAGCTTCAAAAGTCGTGCTTGAGAAGCAGCACGATATTCTTCTATTGCTTCTTTATATGCATTTTCTTGTTGTTTATCCATAGATACATACTCAACCTGCATTGGTTTGTCCTAGCTTTATTCAGAGTAGAAATGATCCAGTAAAATGATGAGAAATTGCAGCTTCAAAATTTACCCTGTAACAGGATACACATAGATATATACATACCCGTTGTATCTTTGGAACAAGTTGCTGCATGACATCAGATTTTAAACGCCTCAAGATGAAGGGACCTAGGATAGATTTCATGCGAGTAATCAACTCGGTATCTTCTGCATTCAACAGTTTCTTCAAGTCGACATCCTCTGTAGAAAAGATATCAGGCAACATGAACTCCAAGAGTGACCATAATTCCTGCACAGGTTACATGTCACAAGTAAGCACAAAAAGTACACCCGAAAGTTAAGAGTTAAGGCCAACAAATAGATGTCTCGAACACTAGATAATATCTGAAGCAACACAGGTTAAAAAAACAGAAGAAGAGGAATCAATGGTACATGCAAATCATTTTGTAGAGGCGTTCCCGTCAGCATCAGCCGCTGGTTTGCGTTTCGGGCAACAGACATCAAGTTTTTCCACCTATAACTGTTCTTATCCTTCAAAGCATGGGCTTCATCCATTAATACACAGCTCCAGCGCCAACGTTTCAGTACTTTCCTGTCCTCTTTCTGTTGTTCACTGCAATAACCATTGTTTATGAGTAACATATGTTCACCAGGATCGTAAGAAAACCAATCGAAACTACTTTAAGTTGTACCTATGACGTTCAAATAGTGAATAACAGACAAGAAGCACGTTAAAAGGTGGCGGTTTTCCAGTTTTTGACAAAGCATTCAATTCCCTAGAATAAGCTGCTCGAGCAGTTCCATGATACTGGAGCACAGAAAATGATGGACACCATCTTTTGAGTTCTCTCTCCCAGTTCTCCAAGACCGAGGCAGGACATACAACCAAATGGGGGCCAGGGTCATCGTTCAAATGCTTTAAAAGGGTCAAATACGTAATCGCCTGTCATTGACAGCAGCATTAGCCTGACAATCAAACAAAGATCACCAGTGCAAGAAAAAATAGAGAGCATATGCACCTGGATGGTCTTCCCAAGACCCATCTCATCGGCCAGAATTGCTGCAAGAAATGTCATTTCCATGTCATATTCAAAGTCCAACTGGAAATAGATGCCAAGCTTCTTAATATCCAATCTAAACAAAAATATGTACCTCCCCCAATACCCTTCTTGTATAATAGAAGAAGAAAATTAACCCCAACCAACTGGTATGGCTTGAGTAAAGGCTGAAATTCAGATGCTTCAGTGCCACAGGCTTCATCAATATCAGTCTGCCATCACGATTATATCAACCCAAGCAAAAGTTGAAGTTTTCCAGTTAAAAGTTGGAAAAATGGGCACAATAATCTATCAAAGATTCAAAGTCAAGACATGAAAGGACAAAACAGGAACATATACACAAAGACATATTATTACTCGCCCAGTTTGCAGGTAATCGAAACCTTCTGTTAGCTAGGAAGGAAAGTCTAACAGTAATAGTACTTGACAGTTAGAAGAAATAAAACAACAAAATAGCAGAAACCTTCAAAACATTCAGTTGATTGAGCTAAAATAACTAAAGACCTCTCCTTACACAGAAAAAATTTAACGCAGTACCAAGAGCAGGACTCACTTTTCCACATTCAAGCAGAATCTCAGGGAATAAAAAAATGAAGAATTTAGTTGAAGATATGAATTACCTGTGTCACAATCCGCACTGTAGAAGCTTCCACTTCAGAGTACCTTTCACAAGTTGCAGTCCCTGAAGAACTACCATAGAGCTCCTTCCGAAGATCTGCAGAGATTTTGGCGCACTTTTGCAATGCCTTCCCCACAACGTCATCGTCTCCTTCTTCATCTTCTTGTCGTCCTGCAACTTCGTCCTCGCTGGAATCGAGCTCAATCTCGTTATCAAAACCGTCGTCGCTCATATCCTCGTCTTCCACCACAAATCGCCGACCAGCGCGACTAGCTCGGGTCACCACCTCTAACTCCTCTTCCTCCTCGTCCTCCAACAAAAATTCCTTTCCGTTAGCATTCTTCACCTCCGAATCCGAATCTCCCAAGTTCTGCACCTCAACGCAATCATCGCTGCTTCCGCGGCTGTTCTCCTCTTCTGCCGCCGATCTATTAAACGCGAACGATTCAATCGGAGGCGGAGGGTTCGCAGGCCGCGTACGGCTTGGCGTCCGCGGCCGCTTGAGCACTCGCGACGGGTTGAAAGAGTACTGGGACCACTCGTCCTCCGAGATTTCATCGAAATCGCGCTTCATCGCCCAAGAATTCCGCATCCAGTGGAAGAAAAAGGAGAGGCAGATGCAGAGAGAGCAATCAATTAGGGCGCGAGATCACAGAAAACCCTAGAGAAGCAGTGGCTGTATCAATGGAGGAGAAGATATGCCATTCGTACTTCGCATTTCGCGGAAAGAAAGTCAAGAAGAGCGAGAGAGTGACTACGTGTGCTAATAGAAAGAGCGGCACGATGAAAAGCCAAGTGCGCGGGTGAACATTTTTATTACACGGCTTTTTTATGGGCCGGGTCGATCCATATATCCGACCCACTTAAATTAATTGGGTAAGGGTAAAATCGTAATTTAGAAAAGGAACAAATCACAGATACGAAGCAACAAAAAAAGGAAAATATGTGTGTCTTAATATTCGACCGGAAATTCTAGCTTGCCATTGCTTCTCGCAGGATTTCTATTTTCTTGAGTTCTTTCCTTTTTTCTTCTCTGATAAGAAGTCTTCGAGTTCTATTTAATCTGATCCCGAGCCTACTTTCTCGTGGAAAAAGCATGAATTCTTGGTATTGAATCAAGGATTTTTCTGAAAGTTTGCGTCCTTTGGTCTACTGGGTTCTTAGGTATCAGGGGCTTTACAGAGATTGATTTGTTGCTTGGCAATGGAAGGAATGTCGTCTGTGAGTGATCAACAGAGATTGGTCTCTTCGTTCCTTGAGATCGCTGTTGGACAAACCGCCGATACCGCCCGTCAGTTCTTACAGGTTCGTAGGACTCTAGCTCCTAAATTGTTTGTGCTGGTTATTAAGATCGGCTGATGGATCAGAGTGAATGAGCTTAAATTTGATTGCAGTCTAGGTTTATTAGTTCCGGGTTTTGGTGTATGCTTCTGGTGTTTTCCAGCTTAGGGCTTAGTTTTAGTTGAAACCATATGGAACTGCCGAGATGGAAGATTTAGATGCAGAGCGGCATTGATTTGGCTTCACGGGAATAGATCTCTGTGATGCATAGTAGACAGAACTGATTCCAATGGTGTCGTAGCATGCTGATCGAGGAATGCGTTTCTAAAATCGATTGAGATGTGTCCATTCTTGTGATGATTGTCATGTGTGTTAATGCTAAGCTTCCATTTTTGTTATCATCTATTATGAGTTGTTCTTGTAAAAAAAAACTTAATGAAGAGAATTTGTGATCAACAGGCAACTAACTGGAAACTTGAGGAAGCAATCCAGCTCTTTTACGTTGGAAGTGAAAGTGGCATGCTTGCATCTGCCATAGAGTCTCAGCCTGCAACCAATGAACATGTCATGGCTGATCAATCATGGGGGTATGTGATGTTAAACTTAAAACTCTGCTAATTCTCTAAACCGATTATCAGTCAGTAATACGTATATTGCAATTTGATTGATCATGTTTTCCATTTCTTAGGGGGGCTTCAGTACACGAATACCTACCACTAAATGATGCAGATGAAGTCTTTTTTTTTTTTTTTTTTTTTTTGTGTGGTTTCATCCTTGTTTATGTTTTTGGTGACTCTATGGGGATGGCCTTCGAGGTCGGTATATGTGTATTACATCCTGATTGTGATCATGTAAGATCTTGTTCAGCAATCAATAATATACCGACATTCTCGTTCTAATATTTGCTTTACGATGATCAGAAACTCATGGGTGATGTAAATCTGATATTCGTTTGTATTTCTGGTAGGGCTGTGAGGACGGGAAATTCTGGGCATGAACCAAATTCTTTGGTTGCATTCCGTAACTTCAGTGAGGAGGCAAAACGCCCTGGGGTTTGGGAACCAGACCAGGGCGCTTCCTCTGCATCAGCCTCAGGATCAGCTGCGGCTGCTACCCCTCGTGACAGCTTGGCCTCGTTGTACCGTCCTCCTTTCCACCTGATGTTTAGCGGGTCATTTGAACAGGTAACTGGATCGGTTGTATTATGTTTCTTTTCAGCTCAATAAATCCGTCCGATCGAATGCAAATATAGCCTTAGAGATTGCTTGTTACGTGCTTTCACTAAACCCTTTTAAATTTCCTTGCGCAGGCTAAATCAGCTGCTTCTGCTCAGGATAAATGGCTTCTTGTGAACTTGCAGTCTACAACAGAGTTTAGCTCTCATATGGTAACTCTTCATAGTTGTGTACTTTGAAGTTTTAATATTTGTACTTTCTTATGGAATGTTTCTTTCTGAAGCTTAATCGAGATACATGGGCAAATGAGGCTGTTTCTCAAACCATCAAAGCCAATTTCATTTTCTGGCAAGTACGTAAAAATCTATCTTCGAATATCTGCTTGCTCAATTGAGAATCTCTTACGATGTTTATGAAGATACAAGATTGTTTTTCGGGATCTAGGTTTATGAAGATACAACGGAGGGTCGGAAGGTCTGCACATATTACAAGCTTGATAACATTCCCGTGGTGCTTGTAATTGATCCGACCACTGGCCAAAAGATGCGTCTGTGGGGTGGAATGATTGAACCTGATACATTGCTAGAGGTAATAATATTCACAACATCTCTGATTAATCATTTGGAAACCCTACTTTCGGTGAATAATGTATGTCCTCTAACTGTAGGATTTAGTATCATTCATGGATGGCGGCCCTCGGGATTATCTTGCTTCTCTGTCTAATAAACGACCAAGAGGCAGTTCATTGACTCCTCATTTGGAAACCAAAGGTTGGTTCAAATTTTCAACAACTTGATCTATCTCACGCCTGAGTTCAATCGTTGTCTCCAATATATGTTAGAAAAGATTGATCCTTTACGGATTTGTGCATCATTTTCAGTGGATGTCGTGAACGACGAAGAAGAGGAACTGCAACGGGCATTGGCTGCTTCACTGGAGAACATGATAGAACCATCAGATAAAGCAACATCCGAGGAGAAAACCTCGACAATGTCTGAAAAAGAAGGAACCTTTTCGTCAAATGCCATGCCTCCTACGTTCCCATCACTGCCAGAAGAACCAAAGGGTGACCGCAATGTTCTATGTAGAGTTGGCATTCGTCTCCCAAACGGACGAAGGCTTCAGAGGAACTTCCTCAAAACCGATCCTATTCAGGTTCATATCGGAAAAGGGTACATTCTGAAGTTGTTTGTGGATTGTGTTCTGTCTTAGATTCTGATGATTCTTTCTGCATCTCCATGTGCAGCTTTTGTGGTCGTTCTGCTATTCGGAGATTGAGGAATCAGAGAGGAAGCCATTCAAGCTGATGCAGCCGATCCCAGGTGCGGCTAAGACGCTGGAATATGAGTCTGACATGACATTCGAGCAATCAGGCCTCGGTAATTCCATGATATCTGTTACATGGGAATGAAATGGTTAAGGTAAAATGGTTTGGTTCTTTTCTTTCTTTGTTCGTTTGGGAGTGAGACGTCTGAAGAATCAGAGCCTTGGAAATGAGTGGTGATAGTTTTCTACGTTTATTATTACCTTCTACGTTTAGACACTGATAATTTTCTTTTACATTTTACTATTTCATTATATAAAGATTTGATTTCTACTCTACTTCTTTGTGGGTGTTATTTGATTTTTTGTCACCAAGTTTAAGATATTGAGTTAATTAATTCATGGGTACATAGTTAAAAAAATGTCCAAAAATATTTGAACTATATTTTTATTATGAAAAAGCTTTTAAATTCATTTTATTGTCGAAAAAATCATATAACTGGATCTTATTCTGGATAAATTCTTTAACTTTTAATTATTTGTTAACCTTTCATATCACATCAAATTTAAAATTTACCATTATTCTTACGCAATATTGGAATTTTTTTAGAATAAAAATTGAAAGGTAAAACTTTTGTAGGAACAGTTTATAAATTTTGTAACTTTTTCCACTTAAAATCAGAAATAAAAATCCTTTTTGATTAACGGTTTTTACGTAAATTATAAGCAAAAAAACAGTAGGAACGAGAATGAAGAGTGCAGTAGCAATAAATGCAAGAATATTTATTTCCATAATTTCATCTTTTCTTTTTTTTCTTTGAAATATCTCGGGATTTAATCCCATAGAGATGAGAAATCTTTCACTTGTAAATTAAATCGGATGAATTAGATTTCTATGATATCGAATGAAATTAATATCATGAATAACAATATCTGAGCTATCAAATCGATTCATCGTCGAGAATTGAATAGTATAACATAGGAAGATCTTTTATCCACACCAAATACATAATTAGATTCCTCATCCAATAAAAAAATATGGATTTCTCATTCTTTTTCCATGCTTTCTTTCTTTTCTACAACTTATCACTTTCCTTGTACAATTTTACAAAAATAGTTTCTAAACAACCTCATCAAATAAACAATAGAAATCAAATGAAGAAAAGAAAAAGAAAGTAAAGAAGCTCAATTTGAAATTCTAAATTTTTTTTAATGATCGAATTTTTTTGGAAACCAAAGAAAGGGAGTGTGATAAAGACGAGTCCCAGTAAAAAAAAAATCGAATATTCCATCAAATTCAAAAGTTGGAACTTTCTTTTGCATGCTTTAGCTATATATATAAATGAAATCTTATGCAATTTTCTTTACGGTTAAAATCATTTGACCAAGAATGGGGCCAAATTTGCAACACCAAAAAAAGAAAAAGATGTTGAAAAAGCAGCCTTAAATTCAACAGCTCTGTAGGTCTCTTTCATCCTAAGACGATGCTGCCTCTGATTTTGCTCTCTCCCTCGGAGGGATCCGCAGCCATGACTTCATGGATTCATACACAGTGAAACCTATGGCCACCGATGGCACAATCTAACAGATACAACGATACCATCAATCATCATGATCCATGGGAGAGATAGAAAGAGGTCCTTAGAATTACTACCTTAATGTAGTTGATGCTTAAACCCGCAAACAATTGCCTCCAACCCTGTGTCCGAACAATCGTACTGATCCCATCGAATGTGTTTTTGTACCGCTTATTGCCTTTTCCCGTCTTAGGCTGCAGATTCTCCACCTGTCCAAACCAAAACCTTTGTGAGTTCCAACTGTTCCCTGAGTCTGGTTAAAGTTGATCATTGTGTTTGAGGGTTATAAACGAACAAAGATCAAAAAGAAAAACAATTGAAACAAGTTATAACACAAGTGAATAGTTCAATTCACCAATCCAACCCAATGCAACATTATGCAACATTCAACCTTAGAGTTCATCAAATAACTGAGTTCATCAAATAAAGCTTCAAACTTTGTCTCGTTTAAGAGGGAACTAAAAAGCTGTCCATGTTTTGATTCACTATCAAGGGAAACTCTGAGAGAAGTGCTACCTGCATTTGTCTCCTAACAACATCCAAAGGGTAAGTGAAGGTCTGACCAAATAAGCCAGCCATAGCTCCACAAGAAAGATGCATTGGAACGGAGTTTTGATGCTCTTCCGGAACGTGCCTCTTCAGCTCCTCATATATGTAGAACTTCAGACCAGCATAAGGAAGGATGCCAATCAGGGTCGGCCCTGCAGCGAACAAAAAAAAAACAGACGGGAAGCTTTACATGGGAAGGGAAAAAAGGACGAAACAAGGAAGCAAGAAAAAGACAGAAGATTTGAGAACCCTTTGAGGGCTAGTCTGTTACTAAACTAAATTCAAAATCAATCAGTGTAGGACAACAAATTTCCCCAACATTTATGATCACACGCCAAGTAAACAACATCATGCGTGTAGCTTTTGGGGTTCATTACCTATTCCTCGATATAGTCCCCGTAAACCTCCTTCTCTATATGCAACTGCAAGCACCTCCTTTATTCCTGAATAGGCAGGTTGGCGAGAAATGCTATCCACCCCATGCCGGAGACTTTGTCTGGTATCAGAAACCTAAGCAAGCAATAAAAACGGAATAAGAAGAGAAACAGAAAGAACATGGAACTACACAGTCATTTCGAGTTGAACAACAATCAAGATCTGTAAGATATGTAAGCAAGATCTGCTTACTCGTTGCCATTCATCACAATTTTGTGTGGAAGTGAAATAGCATACCTGGTAAGCTAGTTTAGTTCGAGCTAAATCCAGCGGATATGTGCATAACACTGCTGTTCCGCCTGCAGCTGAACCAGCCACAAGATCAACAATGGGACCAGAACCCAAGGGAAATTTTTTTTCCAAAATCCAGTCGCGATACTGTTCATACGTCATGTAATGGAGGGCAGCATATGGAATAATCCGAATAACACTTGCGCCATTTCCTCTGTAAGGACAATATGTGAGGATTCAGTATATCTCTCGCGGAATCAAAATAGATAAATGGTCCAAGTGTCTATGCACTTACTTATAGAATCCGAGAGGTCCTTCACATTTTAACACCTTGTTGAGAGAACGGTACACACCAAGGGTCCGAAAGTCTTCAGTTCTTGTCTGATATTGACAACAAGATTACATGAAAGATTAGCAACAACACAGTAATCCATGGGCAACATTTATCTAGGGACATGCCATAAGTACGAAGCACATACCATAAACGATTGTATTTAGGCAAATAAACCATGATTCAAGCATGTGTACGAAGAAATATATCCATGGTTCAGGCATCAAGGGTATAGGAAATCAAATGCTTATAAATAACTTGAGGAAATCTGATTGTTCAAAGGAAACCCATATACATGGCGTGTGGCCATAATAAAAGAGATTCAGACCTGTAAAAACACTACACTGAAACCTGAATTTGGAACAAACAAAACATTCGAATACAATCACTTTTCCGGTAAGTTTGATGTACAAAGTATAGAGGAAGCAGATCAAAAGACCTGAGAGATTTCACCTGCAAAAGAATCTTGATCCTTTCCAAGGGTGCAACCACAGTTTTAGCCAAAGCTCCGGCGGCTCCCCCTGCGATTAGCGTTTTGGCAAAAACCGGCAATGTATCCACAAGGCTCGTCACATCAGCCGACAATGTCGAGCCTTGCGATGAACCCATCTCAACCCAGTTTCGACGATACCAAAAGCGCAGCAAATTGAGTTTGACTTCTCCTTTTTCTGTTTACCCTTTTCAGTTATCCACTCTGTAGCTGGAAGAACACCTTATCCCATCTATCTCTAGGGATTACGACAAAGGAAGATCTTTTATTGAAAGACAAACCAGACAGCCTAAGAAGACCCAAAAACGAGTCCGGCAATTTCTGAAGCAAATTCTCCTCCTTTTTCACCACAATATTCATCAACAGACGCAGAATAGACTCCGACAAGATCAACCACCCGTTGATCACCACGTTCCCATAGCTCAATCGCAATTTCTATCAGAACAATTCACCATTTCGATTCATTTCTCAAGAATCCGATAGAAAAAACCTACAAAACCAGATACCCAGATCGCGGAATCCGAACTCCACGAACAGATTCGATCGAACAACAAAACAGGACCCCACGAGATTCAAAACACGCAAAACCTAAACCCACTTCCAGATAAAGAAAAATGGATACTCTGATCCCAATCCCAAACGGCAAATCAAAAGGAAGATATCGAGAAGACTTCCTGACGAAAAAAGGAAGAATAAAATGATCAGAACCCGAGTAGATGGGCGAAAATTCAGGGCAGCCGTTAAGAATCGAAGAGGGTCAAGGAGACTAGCCGTCAATTTTTTTGGGGTGAATGGAAATAAAAGAAAAAGACTTTATGGGCTTCCGATTCAACTTCGCCTTGTGTTCTGTTCTGCTTCCTGATTGGTTCCGCATTTTCCGATGATTTGAAGATACAAAAAGAAGTTACTTCTGGAGCACGGATTCTCTGTGACGCAGCGAACCAAAGTTCACGTGTCTCTCTTTCGTGGATCCAATCATAGATGGTGGTGTTGACTGAGTATTTTACTTAAACTTTTAATATATGTATGTACATTGTATTTCAATTTAAATCAGAGCAGAAATTAGTTTTCTGCTGTATTAATACCAACGTTTTAAAACTCGTTAGACTTTAATCTATGTCTAAAACTTTTTTTATTTTTTTAAAATAATTTAAATATATTTTATAAAAACATTTAAACAATGAACGTCAGTCTACAAAATATAAAATTTAAAAGTTGATGTATAGACCAAATAGTCAGCATTTAGTTGTCTCTGGATGTCTTCATATTTTTCCAAAACTTTTAAATATATAAATCACAATTTTCTCAAAAATAAAAAATATAAAAAATAGAGAAATTTCAATGAAAATATAAAATTTAAAAAAGTACATATATAATTGTATATATCTATACATTTAGATTTTTTCAATATTATAATGGATCTTTTAAGCCGATCCATTAGTCCGCTGAACAGCTAGACGGGTACTTGGAAAACCCTAATTCGGACAAGATTGTACACAACCTCATCTATCACGTGAAGACCTTTCTTCTGCACCAAGTTTCTTTAGTAATTTTTATTTCGGACATGGCCATTATCCTTAGTTGAAATGTTACTTTCTTTTGTTCTTACCAAAAAAGTTTAGTTGTAAACTGAATCATTTACCTTCTTTCACATTATCTCTACCAATTTTGTAACTCTTATATCCATCAGATTACAATATGGAAAAATAAAAATTAAAAGATTTGATTGCGAATAATCTGTACAAAAAATTAATGATAATAGATACATAGAATATAACAAAATATAATTCTGTGCAATTAATCTCACAGCAACTTTAACAGTTAGACGGTGATACAAGTACGAACTGAAAACTTAGTTGCTTTGTGACCAAGTAACCTTATTTAGAACTGCAGACTCCTCACTTATCCTTCAATAAAACTTCACATGGGAGTCTCGCAAGGAACAGTTCCTCTTATCCTTTGGCTCGACCAATGCATTGAATCTCTTCAGAACTGTGATATCAAATTCCAAGCCTCTTGGAACCACACTCTGAGCAGAATTTGGAGGTCTCTCTCAGGTACTGAACCCCACATTCGTCGCAGAATTTTGCTGGGCTAGATGGCTGTGGAAGACACAACAACTCGAAACTTCAATTGTGATCAACGCGGTCCAAATTAATCATGGGGGATTCAGATATCATTAGATAAAAGAGCATACCATGATATGCAAGCGACTGGTGAGGGGTTGTAAGCAAGCCATATGCTGAGAAATGGATGGTGAGTGGTGGGTGTGAGCCATTTCAGGCATGTTTGAAGGAGGCCCACACTGATGGTTCTGAGAATAATGAGCCGTGTGTTGACCTTGCTGAATAGACTCTTGGTGGCTCTGGTGAATAGGTTGAGGGAATTGAGGTTGGTGAGACATGGGTGACATATGATGCTTGGAAGGTGTTTGCTCTTGACTTTGATCCTGCAAGCAAGCGGGCAAAGATGTTCCATCAACGGAAGAACACATGTGCAACCACTTGATACAAACGAAATAAAGATCATCTCCGACAGCGTTATGTTTACAATCTTATTGAATTTGTGCCATTATATGTCAAATTGGAAGAACTAATAAGTAAGCATGCTAGTTGCAGCAACAAAAGCCAGAGAAGAAACATATACATCAACAGAACGATATCCTTGTGCGTTAGCCATTGCTGAAGAATCTAGGCCTGGAAATGACTGCAGAACAGAGAAGCAGTCACACACTATTATACTACAGAGTCAGAAAAGTGTTAAAAAAATTTGTTTGATTGCTTCAGGCGAAAAAGGAATGCTTACAGGCAAGCCAGTAATGTTGGACATAGAATTTGGAATACGCCGATGCTTGTGTCGTGGGCAATAAAATTTGTAGTCTCTAGCGGAGACTGCCACTTCATTTCGGCCTGTCAGTCGCTTAAACCTAACAACGAGTTTAGATAACCATAAATTATTAATAACAAAGTTCACAGACAAGAAACTCCTATTGGATTGAAAAGAGGAGAATCTGACCATTCAGCATCTTCAATAGGCATGCTATCTGGTTTGTCCACAATATCTAAACCATTGACCACCACAAAGCGAACTCGTTTCTCTTCTTGTATAACCAATTCTGGAAACCTCGTCCTCGTTTCAAGTGAAGTTGCCAGCTCTCTTCTCCTATACGTGCAAGTACCTATGTAAGAGACGCACAAGATCAACTGAATAAGATGTATTCAGCTCAAACTTTGAATCTTTGTAGTCTGTACAGGAGTAGCTCAAGCTTATTGCTCTCAGCTCACTTTCACCTGTTTAACTCCATAGACAGTAATTAAGGCCAAAAGATACACACCTTTCTTAGGAAATTTCTTCGTCAATTTTCTATACAGCCCACCCGCTGCTTCAAGAGCTACCCCTATGGTCTTTTCCCGTATTCCATTCAAAGAAGCAAGTCTCACATTTGCTTCATTCACTAAAGTCTCATACAAGTTGGCAACATACATTAGGGGCAACGCAAACCTCGGATCACCTTCATATTGTACATCACCCGTCTTCCTCTTCACTTTATCTCGACCTGAATCCGTAACATAATCATGCTCGTTCTCAGAGACTTCAATGACATGGTGACTAATAAAGTAATCCACTATGATTTGCAGGAATCTTGCCCTTGCCGTTTCAATTGGCGAAACATCTATATCAAATAACATTGTGAAATGTTAATGAATCGTAAAAGAAAATTGTGTAGTAAATATCAACTCAATAGGCCAATTCGAGACAATGATCCTCATTACCCTCTGTAGTTAGGATATCGTAAGCATCCCCTGCAGACCCACCGTTTTCCATGGTAGGGCGGCCATCTTCAACTCCTACATTGTGAATTTGAATAGCGTTTCTGTACGATTCGTGCAAACACTCCTAAACAAACGCAAATAGAGTTGATTAATGCCGAATCCGTGAATAATTCTCAGTTCCTCACCCCGGTAATTTTGGCCAAGACGTGTTAAACCCACCATTTCAGTTCAGTTTTCACAACCAAAATTGAACTAACCAGAGATTTATATCTGAGACAAGAGAAGAGAAATACTGACCACAGAAGCAGAATTTCCTTCGCTGTCCAAGCCGTCCCCGTCGCGACCAACGGCGCCGCCGATGCCATCAATATCTCCCGGCGGACCATCCACGGTGTTGAGGTCGTGGAGAGAGCTTCCGATATAGGAATCGGCGGATCTTAAGTTGTAATGCTGCACTGGAACCCTAGCATCCATTTCTTCGCAGCGGAAACAAACAAAGAACCACACAAACCGCAAAATCAGAATCAAGGGTTCAGGAATCAACCATTGTCCAATACAGATAGAACACCAAGAGATGCAAAATCTTCGAGAAATTGCATCGCTCGAGGCTCGATTTGTTCGTTCGCTCGTACTATTAAACCTTTGTTCTAGATACTCTAGTGGGAGTGAGTGAGAGAGATTAACGGCTATACAGAGGGGGAGAGGGAGAAAGAGAGTGAATCCGAACCTGAAATCGTACCTGAGCATATCGTAAGCCGAAAGAGATCTCCGAACCTGACTCCGAATCCGCACCTGCTACCGAGCCGGTCAGTCTCGTCAACTCTTTCAAGTAATAACGAAACGAGTCGAACTAATTTTTGCCAACTATTTCCAAATAAAATAACTATAATCAAAATTATTTAAAAATGAATAAAATTACTTGAAAAAGTTGCCAATAAATGAGTAAATAATGTAAATCTAACACATATTAAAGGATAAATTTATAGTTTATCTTAGCATTAATTTTAAGTCTTAAAAATATATTCATTATTTAACAAATAAAAACCCTATTATTTTTCTACAACCCATAACAGGAACCATTACCCTTTTAAATGTTAGACGTTGATTTTAGATTTATAATCTATCTTTTTTATCAATTATAATTAATATTATTGATTATTGTCAATAATATATATACAAAATATTATGAATATTTGCAAAATAATAACATATCTAACTTTTTTTTTATTTTTCATATAAGATATAATTTGTCTAATATCATCTATACAACGTTTAAACGCTAAATCACCACGCAACAGTAAATCTTTAATATCATTATCAAATAGTAGGATTCTAAAATACGATTAAAACGACCATCTAGATGTTGGCGTCGTTCGGACGCCTCAACTACACCTAATCGAGGGTTATGGGCTGTTGATTAGTCGCTCCACAACTTTCGAGACGATCTTTTAAAAAAATCGACCCCAAAAAGACATGTTTTGGTTTCGAAGAAAAAAAATCAAAAACTTGCCTCATGTGTGATAAGTACCTCGAATATGAAATGGAACCAAAATAGGGTCACATGAACGATGAGCTAATTCGAGGAGCTGAACGGACAAAATCTTCCTACGACCTATTCACACGTGGACGAGCAAGTAACTTGTGGAACAAAGCAGCCGAGATAGTGAAAGAGGTACGTGAGACTCTTGAACAAAAATAGAATTTAGGCCCAATGCGAGGAAACTTCACGACAATTTTCTACTTTGAACCGGGTCTCGACTCGCACATTTAGAACAGACAGGCCCGAGTGACACGGATTAGGAAAGACGGAAGATAAACAACTTTCTTTATCATTTCTAACAGCTAGAAAATCCTCTCCAACGGTTAGAAAAACTTCCAGACAATGTTATCCCATCGGATCATCTACTTTCCTCTTTCGAAGATTTCCAACGGCTAAAATATCTTCTCAACGGTTAAAAGATCAATATTTTATCCTTATTTTATGCGTTTTTCTTATTTTAACGTGAAGTCTCTCATATACAAATCAATTTCATTTGTAACATCAAACTTAAATTGTGGAGAAATAAACGCTTTTGTTTTCTTGATCGTTCATCAAGAACACATCGTGTCTTTTTAACTTGTTTCAGGAACAATTGAAGTTAAATCTGACTGTATCAAAAGACTTCCGTACATCTTGTGGTGTCATTTATTCCACCATAAATACCTCGCCAACCACCATCATCCACCATCGACGAATTAATTTTAAAGAGTGTCTTTAGGCCAATCAAGAGATCCTCCACCATCATCTACCGTCAACAGACGGATTCTTGAAAAGTGCCCTGAGGCCAGTCAAGAGATTCTCCTTGACCTAACAAATCTCATTCGAGTGATCGAGGTTAACAGATACTTCATACGTGTTTGAGATCCAACACCCGAGGTGTGTATCATTTTGATATCAGAGTCTAGTTCAAGGACCAAAGGTACGTTTCTATCCCTATAAATTCATTTTATTGTACTAATCCTTTTTTTGTTTTGTTTCTTGTTAAAAATATAGAGAAGATGATTGAAGATGGAGAAAATTCTACACACAACAACCAACTTGACACAATTATGCAAATGCTCCAATGAATTGAGTCGAGAATGAATCACCTTAAAGAAGAACAAAGGTAATTAAACATGACGCACTAGGGAGACACGATAACGACATGCAAGAAGCATAATAAGAAGATCCTTAAACTAGATGACGAGAACATTGAGCACCACCTCAACACGATATTGATGAGGAGGACAAAAAGTTGTCGAGATGACCAAGGGTGGTGCCATATCATCCGTGAGGATGAAGAGTCGGATGAGGAACCACCTCAGAAACAACGATACGAACACGATGGTAACATTTTAAAATTGAAACCACCTACGTTTGTTGGACGTGTTGACCTAGAAGCTTGTCTCAACTAAGAAAGACATGGAAATTTTTTTTGAGTGTTACATTACCGGAATGCAAAAAGGTGCAATACATCGTGACACAATTTACAGACGGTGCACTCACTTGATGGGATCAAAAGGTAAACACTTGACATCGTACAAGACTTTAACAAGTCTCACCATATGGAAAATTGAAAACTCCCATACGCAATAGGTATGTACCATTACACTTCCATAGGAAAATACAACGTAGATATAAAAAATTAAACCAAAGAAATCAAATTGTTGAATAGTACTTTGACGAATTTGAGCATCTTCTTACTATATAAGAAATTGATGAAGATGAAGAAATTGTGATGGTTCAATTTTTAGATGGGTTAAATGAACGAATTGCTAAAAAGGTAGAAGGACAACATTAATACGATTTGCAAGATATATTGCACTTGTTGATCCAATTTGAGCAGCATATTGAAGTGAAACAAGCCACAAGTCGAGGAAGGACGCAATACACATGATCAATAAAACAATCCTCAAAGATGTCAGAGTAATCAAGAAAAGACGACCATTCCAAGTGTAAAGTTCTCCAGACATCAAGGGATGTTAAAGAGAAGGTAACAAGTTAATTCCTTCGAAGTCATTTTTTACTCGTGATGTGATATGTTTTAAGTGCAAGGGAATAGGACATATGACAGGGGACTATCATAACCATCATATCATGATCCTCGCCGTTACACAAAATTTAAGTTTGTAAATGAGGACGAATGAGATGAGGATGAAAGTGATGAGATCAATTATCAACCCTCAAAAAATGGTCCAACACGAGACTATCTTCCTTATGAAATGTATCGTTAAGAATAAGGTATATGGACTCATCATCGATAGCGGTTCATGTACTAACGTTGCAAGCGTATATATGGTGAAAAAGCTAGGTTTGAAACCAAAGAAACATCATCAACTATATAAGTTACAATGGCTTAACAATTAAGAGTAGCTTAAGGTAATCGATCAAGTAATTGTGTTCTTCAATACAAGAAAGTACCACGATGAAGTGCTTTACGACATTGTGCCAACGCAAATAAGACACTTACTAGTGTGGTGTTGGCGATTCGACCACGAGGTAATGCATTATGGAAGGACAAACTTTTATTCTTTCGACATGAACAAAAGGAAGGTAACATTAGCACTTGTTAGTCCAAGTACATGATATGCAAGTAAAGTTAAAATTGTGAGGACAAACCCAATGTCTATATTAAAGCTAGTGCGATTTGTAAGGCTTTGAGTAATCAAAACCCGATGTTACTAATGTTCTAAAAAGATGTTTTGATCGAAAATAACCAAAATATTGGATAAATATCGCGACTTGTTTCTCGAAGAGATACCGGTCGAATTACCACCAATACGAGGCATTGAACATCAACTTGATCTCATCTCGAGATCACCATTTCCAAATTGGCCAACATAGCGCATTAATCCTAAAGAGATAAAGGAATTACAATGATAAGTTCAAGAGCTAATGGAAAAAGGCTATATCCAAGAAATTCTAAGTTCGTGAGTTGTTTCTGTACTACTTGTACTAAAATAAGACGAGACTTAGACAATGTGTGTCAACTGTTGAAAATAAACAACATCATAATCAAATATTGACATCCCAAATCTACGATTCAACGACATGGTTGATGACTTGAATAGGACAACGATCTTTTCAAATATCGATATCAATAGCGAATATCACCATTTATGTATGAGAGGTGGCGACGGATGTAAAACAGCCTTTAAAAGGAAACAAGGGCCAAGGATGGATACGGATTAGATACCCGTATTTTTTAGGATACACGAACCCAAATCCGAACGGATAAAAATGTTTCTACCCGAACCCATAAAACTCGAATATTATCATTTTTAATTTAGAATAAAAATGATAATATTTAAAATGACAACAAATCAGATATAGTCAATCATAAAATTCATAAACTTACAAAGTAATTAAAAATTCTAACCTTATAAAAATTTAAAACAACATTAAAATATAAATATGAAATACTAACTTAAGTCGGTTGAACGCTCTGTAATCAAATTCAGATTAGGGTTTAGGGTTTAAGCAAAAGCTAGCTGAAAGAGAAATGAGTTAATAAAAGACCCAGAAAAGTAAACAAAAGTATCAGAAAAACAAGACTTCGGGATTTAAGGCAGCTGGAACAAGATCTCATTTTTGGAGATGAATAGCTTCGAGGTCTTGACTTCGGGACCCAGGTAGCTTTCGTTGTCCTGACTAGCTTCTACCGCATACAATACCTCCTTATGCACTAATCGTCTTGTTAAGTGTGAATATTCAACCAGTTGGCTAAACTATCACTTGAAGATATGAAGGTAATAAGCAACATGCAATTGATTACTGGATCACAAGAAAGTAAAACCAAATCCAGTAGTTTCTCCCTCAAATTTGACGCTAGAAAGATATAGAGGACCAGAGATTTCTGGATTCGACGAAACAGAAATAGAGCAGAGATAACTACTTACAGACGGAGATGGAAGTGAGATGGAAATATTCACACTTAATAAGAGGCGAGGCAGACGACGATGGAAGCAAGAGGCGAGATGGAGGCAAGAACCAGGCGCGTGAGATGGAGAAGCAGTCGCGCGATGGAGGTGAGAACCAGCTGCTTGAGATGGAAAATCGACCACGCAATGGAGGCGAGAAGCGGCCGCACAAGATGGAGAAGTGCCTGCGCGATGGAGGCGAGAATTGGCCGCGTGATGGAGGCGAGAATCGGCCGCGTGATGGAGGCGAGAAGTGGCCATGCGGGTTGGGTGTTTATCTGGGTGCGCTTTTGTTCATTACGGAGGAGGCGATTTGTAAGAAAAACAGAATGGAAAGAAAAAAAAAAGGAACTAAAAAATCTAATAGAAGTTTTATTAACGGAAAATACAGTATAAAAACATATCCAATTATTTTATTTTAGTTTATAAAATATAAATTGTTATTTTCAATCTAAAAAATCTAAATTTATTGTTTTTTAAAAAACGTTATCTTTAATAATATAATATAGAAAATATCAAACTTTTTAATTTTTGTCTATAAAACACAAATTATTACTTTCAATCTAAAAATTTTGAATTTTAAAGTTCTGTCTAAAAAATATAAACTTATCAAATGAATTATATCCATATACAAACACTAACTCTTGGTAAACTTTTTAGAGTATTTACGATATAAAATTATTTTTCAACGGAGATTCAATCGGTTTTAAAATAAAATCTGAATTGCACTCGATTTTAAACCGAACTCCAAATTCAACAAAAAACAACCCGATTTGCAACCTCATTTTCATCGAAAATTCGAATTTTCCCAATTTAGAAAGAATTTGAGTTCAATTTCAATTTTAGTAAGAAATCCAAATTCGAACCAATTTCAATCGGATATTTGAATTCAACCCAATTTTAACATAATTTCAACCGAAAATCAGAATTTCACCCGAATCAACAAGAATTTCAACCCACTTTCAATCCAAAATCTGAATTCAACCCAATTTCAATCGAAATTCAAATTCCACCAAATTTTAGTAAGTATTTCAATAACATTTCAACCCGAAATCCAAATTCAATCGGATTTTCGGTTGAAATCGGGTTGAAATTAGGTTAATTCAAATTTCGAGTTGAAATTGATTTGAATTTGGATTTTTTGTTGCAATGCTTATTAAAATTGGATGGAATTCAGATATTCAGTTGAAATTAGGTTGAAATTGGATTTTGAGTTGAAATTGGGTTGAGATTCTTGTTCAAATTGGGTGAAATTTGGATTTTCGATTGCAATCGGTTTGAAATTGAGTTGAATTCAGATTTCGAGTTGAAATTTGTTTAAATTTGGATTTTTTTTAATTCGGATTCGGATTAAAATCGGGTTGAAATTTGATTTACCAAGAGTTAGTTTTTGTGTATGAATATGATTAATTTGATAAATTTGTATTTTTTTAGACAACACTTAAAAATTCAAAGAGTTAAAATATGATTTAGTGTTTGTTTTTGTGTATGGATATAATTAATTTGATAATTTTGTGTTTTTAGACAAAATTTAAAAATTCAAACTTTTTAAATTTTGTGTAATATTTTGTGTTTTATAGATAAAAATTAAAAAGTTTGGTATTTTCTACATTATATTCCTAAAGTTAGTGTTTTTAAGGCAAAAAAATAAGGTTTTGGTTTTTAGGTTGAAGATAATAATTCATATTTTATAGGCTAAAATAAAATAGTTTGATATTTTTTGTGCCATATTCCCTTATTAATAATATATATATATATATATGGATCTTTTAAAATTTTAGATATATATCTTCAGGTATCCGAACGCAAACCCGTGGATTCAAGTAACTTTTTATCGGTTCTGGATGAATTTCGTGTCGGGAGAGGTTCTTCAATTAATTTGTTTATCCCTTAGGTTTGGTGTAACACCTCCATCTCGAAACTACCTATGGACTAGGAGTGTCCACCATTACTTCTAAGAGATGGTTACACGTGTCGTCGCTCAAACGTATTTATAAAACAAAACATATGATTTATTCCAAAATAAGAATGGTCCGGACCAAATAGCAAAACAAATACGTAAATATCATAGTCACGATAAATGAATAAAATAAATACGGAATGCAAAATAAAACTCATCAAGACCTCATGCACGCCTCTCCCATCAATCCGCTGTGAGCTTTCATGTTGCTACTCAACCTCGTTGCTCTTTTTCATTGCCATACCTGTCCATCCACGATAGCCCACAAATAGGGTGAGTACGAAATATACACTCAGTGAGATCAATACGTGCACGTACTCTGTGCCACGTATTCTCCCGCTTAAACCGAATATCATTAAATAACGATATATCCAAGGACTAAACTAAAGATATACAGACAACTCTACCCAACCCGACTGAGTATCCAAAGTCTGAGACTAGTACCACACTGGATCATAACACACAAAGTCCACACGACTCTAGCTTAGACATACGCCCGCAAAGTCCAAAAGACCCCAGTACATTGAAGATCTCGCAAGGTCACAACGTACCCCAGCCATCAGTACAATACAACGCTCCGTCACTCGAAAGGTTATCATAATCCCAACACGGTATGATGCTGGTAGATCCACTGATCTGACTAACTCGACACTCCGTGGCTCGAAAGGTTACCACAACCCTACTACGTCGGTAGATCCACTAACCTGACTAACTCGACGCTCCGTCGCTCACAAAGTTACCACAACCCCAGCACGGTATGATACCAACACAGATCTAAGTGCTGCAATACTAACGTCATCGACCCGATACTCCTCACGTGACAACTCTCACCGACACGCTCGCACACGTCTTGTTCCGAAGGTTTGAGTGTGAAATCACTCGATCGAGCACACAAACAAGATATTCGCTCGGCTTAAACACCGAACCCAAATATCGACGTTCTCCAACCCCAACACTTGGTCGCACGTCAATTCTCTAGATCATCTCTAGTCACTGATACAACTCATATACTTATCATCAATTCTCATACGATAAGTCTAGAGTTTAACCCAATTCACTTGTAGCGTCTCGCTTTTCCCATTATGATCCTATAAATCCTATTATGATCATACCTCGTTTTAAAATTATAATAACTTAGATAAATCAATCACAAATCCGAAATTCCGATGAAGAAAATCATCACCTTAGCTTCTCCGATGATTTGACGATTCTGGATAATATTGCTAGCACCAACACCGATCAATTTTTCCCTATTATAGATCCATTCAATTCCATAAATTTACATAATATAAATCTTCGAATTAAGCGAATAATCACAACAAATTATTTAAAGATTTACCATAATCTCGATTAGAATTCACCCACGAAAAACGTGATGAAAATCTTCTCCAACTTCTTCTTCCTCCTTTTTCTTCTTCTTCTCTCTTCTTCCCTTTTCTTTTTTTCTTCTCCTTTCTCTTTCTCTCGTCTATCTCTCTCTCTCTTTTAATACCTGTGCGACTGCTCTATTTTTTTTTGTTAAACCTAATGTTTTAATTATAATATATATAAATATACATACATATACATATAGAGTCGATGCTACCGACTTATCCCATTTAACGAGTCTTATAATTCTCCCCCACTACAAAAGAATTCGTCATCGAATTCTATATCTCTAATTCTTATGATAACATCTGTATTCAATGAACAGAAGACCCATACAACTAATCTTCAAACAACTCGGGATACTCATGTCTCATATCCTCCTCTAATTCCCATGTTGCTCCTTCCACACCATGATGTTCCCACACAACCTTTATCATCATAATTTTCTTATGCCTCAACTGTTTCACTTGGTGATTCACAATGCGTACTGGACGTTCTTTATATGTTAAATCCTTTCTTAAGGTTTTTGGTGGCTTTACAAGTATCTTCTCCAGTACAGATAAACACTTACTTAACAATGATATATTAAACACATCATGTATTCCCTCTAAAGATGAGGGAAGCTCCAATCGATAGGTCACTACTTCAATTCTCTCAATCACTTTAAAATGACCCTATGAACCACGGTGATAGCACTCGATTCCCTCCTGATCTCCCTCGCCTCGCTTGAATTCATAAATACATCATATCTCTAATGTTAAACTCAACATCCTTCCTTTTTAGATCAGCATAACTCTTCTGACGATCTTGAGCCGTCTTCATTTTTATCTTAACAATTCTTATCTTTTCTACGGTCTCTTCGACAATCTCTACTTCGAAGATGGATCTCTCCCCCACTTCAATCCAACGTAGTTAGTCGATCCACGACCACCCAAATAGTATCCTTGCCACTTTGCATCCTTGGAAGACCCGTCACGAAATCCATGGTAATATGGTCCCACTTCCCTTCGAGAATTTGTAGACTTTTCAATTTTCCGCTTGGTATTTGTTGCTCAGCTTTGATTAACTGACACGTTGGACATTTCGCTACCCATCGAGCGATGTCCTTTTTCATCCCTGGCCATTGATAAAGCTGACGAACATGACGATACATCTTCGTCGATTCCAGATGAATCGAAAGCTTGGATTGGTGAGCTTGGCTTAGAATCTCTTCTCTGATAGATCCTTCGGTACATAAACTCGATCACTAATCATCATTAGACCATCTTCCCTAATCTGATACAGCTTGTACCTCGGGTCTTGCTGATTACTACGTATCTTCTTCAATATTTCATCGGATAATTGTTATGTACATATTCTACTCAATAGACCATCCTGATTTACGGCTTGCAAACCGAAACTTTCGGATTTAGTCTGCACTGCCTCTAATCTCAAAGCACTTATCTGGCTGATCAAATCATCAAATTCTTTCATAGTCGAAACCTCAACTCTTTTACGGCTCAACGCATATACAACAATATTTACCTTCCTCGGATGGTATGCAATGTCCACCTCGTAGGTTGTGACAAACTCCATCCACCTTCTCTGATGCGGATTCAACTCTGGCTGTGTAAATATGTACTTTAGACTTTTGTGGTCCGTAAAAATCTGTACCTTCCCCCATAAACATATGCCCTCCAAATCTTTAACGCAAAGACCACAACTGCCATCTTTAAATCATGAGTAGGATAATTTTCTTCATGCTTACGTAATTGCCTTGATGCATAAGCAATCACGTGATCTACCTGTATAAGTGCACATCCTAATCCCGTCTTTGATGCATCCATGTAGACTATGTCTTGAATCCCTGGTTGTGGTAAGGCTAACACTGGGGATTTTGTTAGCTTCTCTTTTAGCTCCTTGAATGACTTCTCACAATCTTCATTCCAAACAAAAGGTACATCTTTTCCCGTAAGTTTTGTCATTGGCTTCGCTAGACTAGCAAAGTTCATAACAAAAAGTCGATAGTAACCTGCTAATCCTAAAAAGCTCCTTATCTCTGATGCATTTTTTGGTTGTTCAGGATCGACAGAAACTCCTTCCTTCGATACGATCTGTCCCAAAAATCCCACACGTCTCTTCCGAAACTACAGTTTTTCAACTTTGCAAACAATTGTTGTTTTCTGAGACACTCTAACACTAAGCGCAGATGTTCCTCGTATTTCTCTAGGCTCTTAGAGTAGACCAAAATGTTATCGATAAATACAATAACGAAATGATCCAAGTAGTCCCGAAACACATTGTTAATTAGCTTCATGAACGCAATAGGGGCACTAGTCAAACTAAATGGCATGACCGCAAATTCATAATGTCCATATCGAGTTCGAAATGCGGTCTTCCTAATGTCACCTTCTGGATTTGGAATCTAATTGTATCTTGATGCTAAATCTATCTTTGAGAACCAAGTCGCACCTCTTAATTGATCTAATAACTCATCGATCCTTGTAGTGGGTAACGATTTTTCACAGTGACTCTATTTAGGGTGATATAATTAATGCACAGTCTGAAAGTCCCATCTTTCTTCTTCACAAATAGGAATGGTGCATCCCATGGTGATGTACTCGGTCGTACAAAACCTTTATCTAGTAGTTCATCTAATTGCTTCCTCAACTCTACCATTTACACTGGTGCCATTTGATATGGAGACATTGATATTGGAGCAGTACCCGGTTCTAGCTCAATCTCAAATGGATCCTCTCGCGTTGGTAAGCCCTGCAGTTCTCTTAAAAACATCTACAAACTCCCGCGCTATAGGGATCTCCTCAACTTGCACAGATGGACCCACTTCTTCTACCGATATGGTAATGAGATATAGGTCGCACCCTTGATCTAGTAATCATTCCTTACTTAATGCTGAAATGATGTGAATCCCTTGACCCGAGCGAATTCTTTGATACTTAAGCTCCTTGTCGCTTTTCTGGCAACGTACTTGACCGCGAAGACAATCCATCATAGCTCAATGTCTTGGCAACCAATCCATTCCAAGGATCACATCATAGCATTCCATCGGAATGATGATAAGCTCTACAACTAGTTCTTCTCCTTCTATCACCACGGGTACCTCCTTGACCACCCCTTGGGATTCTAAAATCTGACCTCCAGGAGTATGCACTTGGACAATACTCGTTAAATCCTCAAGTTGAACAACTAATTTATTAGCCATCGATGGACTCACAAGACTATGCGTCGCACCGGTGTCAAATAACACATGAGTAGATAGACCTCCCACGATTATCGATCCTACATAATACAAATATTTTAAAGAATCTACTTCTAAATTCTCTCACGGAACTCACCTCGACATAGACAATTATTATATGTAAGGCATACACATATAATATAAAAATATGACATACCAACGATAGGTTGAGCGTCTTCTTCTTGGCCCTCACGTTCATTCTCATAACCTCCCATGGCATATACATATTGTTGTATATTCCTACGTTTTGATGCATGCTCTTTAGGCTTCCTAGTTCTAATTTGTGGCGTTAGACCCGCTGGTGGTTGTGGTCGTGGTGGCCTCGAAAAATCCTTTTGAAAATGATCCATACTACCACAGCGGAAACATCCATCGAATTATCCTCGCCTCATAGTTCCTCCCACTTGTTAAGGGAAATCACGAAACTGATACTCTAAACTTCCACATCGGAAGCATCCTACTCGCCTATCAAATCTTTGGCATGCCCAGACATGCTCACGTCCACAATGATGATATGGGTACCTCGATGTTGATACGATAGGACTGTCTGAACTGCTTTTCTCTGATCTGATCTCCCCCGAATCTGTTGGATAACATGTTTACCCCTGACATCTGAAGACTTCAAGATGTCCTCCTCGTTGAGTCCCTTGTCTACCAATTGAGCATTATGAACTAACTTAGACAATGATCCATGCTTGATTATCTCAATCCTGCGTCTGATCTCCGGCCGTAGTCCTTGTAAAAATTTGTTGACCTTGAGAACTTCTGAGGTTACTGATTTGGCCCCAAACCGTGAAAATTCCAAATAAGTTGAGCAACAGTACGGTCATCTTGTGTGAGCTGTAGAAATGCCAACTCCATCTCTTCACAAGCAGCGTGTGGTATATATTTCAACTCAAAAAGTTGTTTGAACTCATCACAAGAAAACATATGATCTGGACATTCCCTCTGAATCTCGTCCCACCAAAACACCGCTTCTCCCTTTAAATAGTGGAGTGCAATATCCATCTTAAACTCTAATGGACATCTAGATGATCGAAAGTTTCGCTTTAATCGAAACATCCACTCCTCGGCCTTCATGGGAGGTATCGCACCGCCACGAAATGACTTTGTACCCCATTTAGCCATGTGATCCATGACATAGAAATACTTTGACGTCACCACATTCCTTTGATTAAACATTGGAGGAGGCATTGGTGGTGGTGGCAACGGTACTTGTGGTGCAGCAGGTGGCTGTACTGGTGATGGTGTCGGTGCTTGCACTAGTACTTGTGGCGTCGCCGAACTCTCCTCTTGGCCATGTTGTCGGCTTTCTGCTAATAACTCTCTCAACATTTCTCTCATGACATCTCGATCTATTTCACTCCGCGATCTTCGTCCAAATGATTGAGACTGCGTACGACTAGTGGAATGAGAGTCTCCGCTCATCCCGCGACCAAGAGCTCTAGTAATCATCCTCTTCGGTACTGTATATTACACACAATTAACTATTATTAGTTTCCATAGCTGTAAACCCACTAGACATTTCAGGACATGTGTGCTACGGTCTCGTGTCTTTATTAAAACATTTCGCAAAACATTTTGAAATCCAGTGAAAATGATAAGTACGAAAATGAAAACCAGACTCTGATACCAAAAAATTAACACCCTCATCCCGAAACTACCTCGGGACTAAGAGTGTCCACCATCACCTCCAAGAGGTGGTTCCACGTGTCGTCGCTCAAACACATTTCTAAAACAAAATATATGATTTATTCCAAAATAAGAATGGGTCGGACCAAATAGCAAAACAAATACATAAATATCATAGTCACGATAAATGAATAAAATAAATACGAAATACAAAATAAAACTCATCGAGACCTCGTGCACGCCTCTCCCATCAGTCCGTTGTGAGCTTTCATGTTGCTACTCAACCTCGTTGCTCTTTTTCCTTGCCATATCCTGTCCATCCACGACATCCGACAAATAGGATGAGTACGAAATATGCATTCAGTGAGATCAATACGTGCACATGCTTTGTACCACGTATTCTCCCGCTTGAACTGAATATCATAAAATAACGATATATCCAAGGTCTAAACTAAAGATATACAGACAACTCTACCCAACCCGACTGAGTATCTAAAGTTTGAGACTAGTACCACACTGGATCATAACACACAGAGTCCACACGACTCTAGCTCAGACATACGCTCGCAAAGTCCAAAGGACCCCAAGACACTCAAGATCTCGCAAGGTCACAACGTACCCCAGCCATCAGTACACTACAACGCTCAGTCCCTCGAAAGGTTACCACAATCCCAACACGTTATGATGCTGGAAGATCCACTAATCTGACTAACTCGACGCTCCGTCGCTCGAAAGGTTACCACAACCCAACCACGGTATGATGCCGACAGATCCACTAACCTGACTAACTCGACGCTCTGTCACTCGCAAAAGTTACCACAACCCCAACACGGTATGACACCGGCCTAGATCTAAGTATCGCCATACTAACGTCATCAACCCGATACTCCTCACTTGACAACTCTCACCGATGCACTCGCACATGCCATCTTCCGAATGTTCGAGTGTGAAATCACTCGATCGAGCCCAAATATTAACGTTCTCCGACCCTAACACTTGACCGCACGTCAATTCTCTAAATCATCTCTAGTCACTTATACAACTCATATATTTATCATCAATTTTCATACGATAAATATAGAGTTTAATCCAATTCACTTGTAATGTCTCACTTTTTCCATTATGATCCTATAAATCCTATTGTGATCATGCCTCGTTTTAAAAGTATAATTGCTTACATAAATCAATTACAAATCCGAAATTACGATTGAGAAAATCATGACCTTAGCTTCTCCAATGATTTGACGATTCAGGATAATATTGCTAGCAACAACACCGATCAAGTTTTTCCTGTTATAGATCCAGTCAATTCCATAAATTTTCATAATATAAATCTTCGAATTAAGAGAATAATCACAACAAATTATCTAGAGATTTACCACAATCTCAATTAGAATCCATTCACGAAGAACGTGATGAAAATCTTTTCTAATTTCTTCTTCCTCCATTTTTTTCTTCTTCTCTCTTCTTCCCTTTTCTTTTTTTCTTATCCTTTCTCTTTCTCTCGGCGGCTCTCTCTCTCTTAACACCTGTGCGGCTGCCCTCTTTTTTTTGTTAAACCTAATGTTTTAATTATAATATATACATAAAAACATATACATATACATATACATACATATACATATAGAGTCGATGCCACCGACTTACCCTTTTAACGGGTCTTACAGTTGGTAAGGGTTGTATGAATGACACGTCATGCCTTTCGAACTTTCCAATACCCAATATCTTAATGAGGCTCATGAACCATGTTATAAGAATTCACATCATTAAATTCTAAGTAGTTTATTTTGATGATATTCTTGTTTATAGTAAATGTCTTAGTGAACATATAGTATATTTTAAGCAAGTGCTAGAAACGTTTCAAAAGGAACAAATCTATGCAATCTTAAGAAATGTTCTTTTTCACTAATAACATTGTTTTTCTACGTTTTGTTGTAAGTTCTCAAGAAATCTCTGCACCCCTCACCGCGGTTATAAAAATGGACAAGTCCTTCGAGTGGGGAGATGCACAAAATAAGGCATTCGAAGCACTTAAGACAAGTCTCACCATCGCGCCTATCATATCATTGCTGAACTTCGACAAGACGGTTGAAGTGGAGTGTGATGCCTCATGGATAGATATTGGAGCGGTCCTAGTTCAAGAACGATGGCCTGTGGAATATTTTAGCGAGAATTTAAATGGAGACACACTTAACGATCCCATGTACGACAAGGAACTTTACGTCACTCTACGCCTTTATCTGAGCCTAAGAAACATGGTTGCATTCCTACTAGCGAAAGAGGTTTACATCAACACTGATCATGGGACCCTCAAATATCTTAAGGGTTCATGCCAATCTCAATCAAAGATATGTCAAGTGGATAGAGTTTTTCGAGTCTTTTCTGTACATAATCAAGTTAAAGAAAGACAAAGAAAATGTGATAGTCGAAGCACTATCATGGAGACACGCCCTCATCACTACTAAGGAGGGTAGAAACTTGGGGTGCGAGAACCTCAAGGAGCTGTATGAACAAGCACCGGAGCTTGGCAAGATATTCCAATTATGCAAGGAAGGAGCTAGCGGACCTTTCTACAAACGGTTTTGCATTCTGCAAAGCTCAATAAGGGAGTTGGTGCTTCAAAAAGCACATGGAGCATCTCTCATGAGACATTTTGGTGTGGAGAAGACCTTGGCCACCATAAAGGAGCATTTCTTTCGGCCATGCCTCAAGCATGACGTTGAACGACTTTGTGCATGATGTACCCCGTCTCACCAAGCTAAGTCTTATATCCATCCCCATAATTTTTATCTTCCTCTACCCATCCCAACTCATCCATGAACAGACTTGTCGAGAAACTATGTTCTCGGACTTCCAAAATTCCATAACAAAGATTATGTCTTTGTTATTTTTTATAGGTTTTCCATGATGGCACACTTTTTTACCATGTGCAACCAGTATTGTGGATGTTGTCTTCAAAAAGACGTATACATCCACGACCTACACAAGAGGAGACTGCCCATTTTGTGTTCTAGAGCAAATTAATGACGATGTTTATCGCCTTGAAGTACCATGTGAGTATAACGTGTCTCCAACATTTAATGTTTCCAATCTATCCCCTCTTATTGTAGGTAATAACATTTTAAGGATCAAATGCTCGCAAGGGGGAGGGAATGATGAGGGCATCCCAAATTAGAACCACCATTAAGGTCACACGAACAAAGAGTTGACTCAAAGAGCCGAGCGAACAAAATATTTATACGGCTTACTCATACATGGATGAGCGAGGAGGTTACGAAACAAGATAGTGAAAGATGCATGGGAGGCTCTTGAACAAAAAAAGAGGATTTGGGCCAAACTCGACGAAACTTCACAACAGCTTTTTATGTTGAACCTGGGTCTCGACCCGCACACCTAAAATTGACGGGCTCAAGTGACATGATAAGGAAAGGTTGAAGGTAAAGATCTTTCCCTTCGGTTAGGAAATCTTCCCCAATGGTTTGAAAATCTTTTAAACCAATCTTATCCCACTAGATCATCTACTTTTCTCTTCGAAAGATTTCAAACAGCCAGAATATCTTTCCAATGGCTAGTAGATCAATATGTTATCCTTCTTTTATGCATCTTCCTTGGTTTAACGTGAAACATCTCCTATTTAAAGGATTCAATTTCATTTCTAATGTCAGACTTAAATTGTTGAGAAATAAACTCCTTTGTTTTCTTTCGTTTATCAAGAACACAATTTATTCAACTTGCTTCGCGAATAATTGATATCATATTCGATAATATCAAAGGGCTTTTTCACTTCTTATGGTGTTCATCATTCCACCTGAAACACCTCGTCAACCACCATCAACAGATGAATATTGGAGAGTGTCTTTAAGCCAATCAAGATACCCTCCCTATCAACCACCATAATCCACTGTCAACGACGAATTCTTGAAGAGTGTCCTTAGGCTAGTCAAGAGATCCTCCTTGACCCGATGAATCCCACTCGAGTGATCGAGGGTAACAGATAGTCATACGCGTCCTAGAACAAACACTTGAGGCATGTATCAATGGATCGTCATCTTCATCCTTGCATTCTCATCCTCCTCTTCGCCTTCATCTGTCATCGTCTCTTGTCTGTCGTCATCACTTTCTTCTCTCATTTTTTTCTTGCATCTCGCTTCGTCTCTCTCCTTCATCCATGGTTTTGCCTCCATCCTCGTATTCTCATCTACCATCATTTTGCATCGTCTGTCGTCCTCGTTCCACCCTTAGCTTCGTCTTTCGGTAATTTTTTTGATAATCTTGTATGCTGTCGTGAGTTTGATATTGTGAATTTTATTTTCCGTATATGTTTTGTTATGAATTTAGTCTGCTATAACTTATGAATTCTTAAACATGTAATCCAAGATTATTTAAAATTTTTGTTATTAGATAATGGCTTCTTCTTCAGCTTTAAATTCTACCTTTATGGTTGTAACTCAAATATCAAATTTGTAGAGAAAATCAAATGATGTTGGATGTGAATCCAGTATGTTAGTCAATCCGAATAATTTAGATAATATTCATTGCAAGTTATGTGGAAAGATTGTTTCTAGTAGAGTGTATAGGTTGAAACCACATTTAGCTAAAAAATGCAAAGAAATGTTTATGCATGTACTAAAGCAACAAGTGAGGAATAAAAAAAATGTAGGTTAGCAAACACAAGAAAAAAAACGATATCTAGTGAAAGATCTAAATATTTGTCATTCTTTGGCGATTGATGACTCAAATGAGAAAGAAGATCTAGATATTGAAGGTTTAGAGAAAAATAAATCTCATGTATTTGATCTGGTTGATTAATTTTTTTTAATTTCAAATCTCCTATAAGTTTAGGATCGACATTAAAGCAACAAAATATTCAGAATGCTTTTGCTAAAGAAAGGTTGAAAAGGTTCATGAATATATAGCTAGATGGATTTATACTAATGATGTTGCTTTTAATATTATTGATAATCGATTATTAACATCGTCGACGAAAGGATCAAAGATCGACTTAATAATCCTCTATATTTGGAGGCATACCTTTTGAATCCTCACTACATTTATAAGGATTCAATTATTCAATTGGATGAAAAAGTGGTAGATATTACGTTTAAGTGCGTGAAAGTTTTTTTCCAAATGATCTTGATGTTCAATGTTTGGTAATCAATGTTTCGAAGTACAGAAAAGGAATGTAACGTTGGAAAAGCATATGCCTTCAAAGGATGCGAGAAAAATGATGAAAAAATTATGATCGAGGTTTGTTTCTTAAATTTAATTTATTTATTTCATTCTTGTAAATCATATATACTTTAACTTTATTTCATTCATTATAGTCGATTGATGGGATGTTTACGGAATGAACATACCTCATTTGAGAAAAATAGCGATGCAAATCCTTTTTTTAACAACTAGTTCATCATGATATAAACGAAATTGGAGTAACTTTGAAGGAGTAAGTGATTAACGAAATTCATTTATTTATTTATTCATATAATTAAAATGAAATAAATACCAGATTGATGGTTTAAAGAAAACAAAACCAATTTGATATATAAAAAGTTTAAAAATCTTGTTTATGTTCAATTTAATACGAGATTGATGGTTCAAAGAAGAAAAAACGAACAAATCTTTGGATGTATTTCTATCTAATGACTCATATATGTTTAAGATTGGATTGTTAATAGTCGAAAAATGAGAGATGAATCATGAAAACAATGTGAAAGATCAAACCAATACGTGGTAACATGTGAGTGTTCAAGAGAACAAGTGAATGACTTGCTAGGGTAGATAGTTTAATGAATCTGTTTTTTATTTCGAAGAATAAGAGGTTAACTTTGAGTTTGAATTCGATGAAAAATATTTCAATTAAAAAATAGAATTTATTTTTTTATTATTTTTAAATTTTATTTATTTGTGTTTTTATAAAATTAAATTAAATATTTATAAAAGTTTTAAATTTAATATTTAAATTACAATTATGTTATATATATACATAGGGGCTAACTTCAAAAATACCCTCGTAGGACTAAAACACTTCAAAAATACCCTTCCCGAAAAAGAAAAAATTTTTAACTTCAAAAATACCCTTCTAAATGTTTATATCCCAAAATACCCCTGCGACCTTACGACCCAGTTCGACCCAGCGACCCAGTTTGACCCTGCGACCATTGTCCCTTGTTCCTCTGCGACCCTTGGACCCCTGCGACCCTTGTCCCTCTGCGACCCTTGTTCCTCTGACCCTTGGACCCCTGCGACCCTTATCCTTCTGCGACCCTTGGACCCCTGCGATACTAATTTATTATTTACAAATTATTTACAAATAATATGAATAAAATTGAAAATACAGCTCAAATCAAAATATGTTGGACCCGTGCGACCCTTCCGACTGCGACCTTTCCGACCATTGCGACCCTTCCGACCATTTCGACCCTTTCGACTAGTCTTTTCAATGTCAGACTACTGCTTTTTCCAGGTTCTAGCTATGCTTTTTATTTTACCAATGCCACATTGAAGACCTATATTAAAGGTTCTTTAATGTGGTCAATACATGCCCCTTGGTCATTCTTTGTATTTATTGTCTTTTTGGAATTTTAGGAGTCCATTTATTTTTCGTTATAAATAGAGGAGGAAAAACCGAAAAGCTACAACAAGCACCAAATCATCTCTTGTTTCGAGTCTTTCATTCTCTCAAAAGGGCGATTTCTAACATCTAACCCTAAATTCTCTGAAAAATCTTTGTTACCTTTGTGACCGTTAAGGTCACATGGTCGACCCATGGCATCGTGCTGTCTATTTGTTATTCAATGTCTTGGTAATCGTCGGACTTAGTCTGTATGTAGATACACACAAGTACTTACAACTTGGATGGAAGACTTTGTGATGTACCTGCACTACATAAGGTCTTGGTAATCGGCGGACTCAGACATCAAGCTGTATCCGCGTTACCTAAGGTCACGGTTGGAGGTCAAATTGGAGAAGTCACACACGACTCTTCTTGCGGGGAAGGGCTCCGATGTGTCTTTAAACTTCGGCAAATTTGACCTTTTTTTCTTTCCTTTTTTTTCTCGTACTTTGCCTTCTTCTTTCTCGAACTTCCTTTTTCTTTTTCTTCAACTTTTTTCTTTCCTTTTTTAACCGTTGTGACCTTTGAGACCTTATGTAAACTTATGTAAATTTTGTGACCTTTGTAACCTTTGAGACCTTATGTAATCAATATTTAAACATTGAAAATGTCTTATTTTGCATCTATTGTTCGTAAGATTATGACCCAATATGACCCGTTATGCACGCTCAATCGGATTAAATTATAATAAGGTTTAAACGGGTACGACTCATGCGACCACACATAACCCTTGCACGACTCATGCGACCCAATATGATCACATATGAACCATGGACGACTCATGCGACCAAATATGACCCATGGACGTCTAATGCGACCACATAAGACCCTTGTACGACTCATGCGACCCTATATGACCACATATGTCCCATGGACGACCCATGCGACCAAACATGACCATGGACATCTAATGCGACCACATAAGACCCTTGTACGACTCATGCAACCCTATATGACCACATATGACCCATGGACGACTCATGCGACCAAACATGACCCATGGACGTCTAATGCGAACCCATAAGATCCTTGTACGACTCATGCGACCCTATATGACCACATATGACCCATGGACCACTCATGCGACCAAACATGACCCATGGACGTCTCATGTGCCC
>CM071865.1:19192895-19205950 GCA_036759665.1 Gynandropsis gynandra
GTTCAAAAACTCACTAAGCTTTTCCGGAAAAGTTTCCATATCCTCGTACATCCACATTGAGAGCGTATGCATGAAAGCAACAGGACAAACGTAATAATTCTGATTCGCGCTGGGATCCAATGCCAAGCGAGAAGACAGCTCCATCAACGCCTCATCCAATTGCTGCAAAAAAAAAAATTAACACACATGAATACATATGACACAAAACTTTGTGAGACTAAAGGTTTAAAAAACTTACTTCATCTTCAAGCCATACGTTGGCCTTTAATATAATCTCCAAAATCTTTGGCCCCCGGGGAATATCTAGCTCAGATTTCCACCACCGCTCATGTCGAGGTGCCTTCAGGAACCAATGTAGGCTAGTCAACTTGTCATTGCTAGCCTCAATGAACGTAGGAAATCGGCTTACGTGCTTGCGGCAAATATCCACAATCATCTCGAATGTGTAACGACCCCATGGAAAGCCTTCACAAAATTCCAAGTCATCAACCATGTCAATGAGATCATGGCTGATAGAGTTTTCTGCTGAAGGCTTGTGAGCCATAACTTGCGCCAACAACATCAAAGTTGCCAACCTCTTCCGGTCGTCGGAATTCTTCGCCTTATCAAGCTTTTCAATGACTTGTTCGGGGGTCACATTTCCACGACCGAAATGCTTCACCCTGAATGTGACACCCATCATGGACTCCCATCCTATGGGATATGGTCCGCATTTCAATCCGGAAATTAGTGTTTGTTCCACTATAGAGTACCGGATGAGAATGCCGTTTATACGAACCACAACTCTGTGTTGTCCCGTATAATCACGGAGTGATTTAGTAGTACAGACATTTGAACCTTCGTCAATATGAAGTCACATTGTAAGTAATAAATGCCTAAATTGTGACTCCTTCTCGAAGTAATGCAACTCGTGTTCATTTAAGATTCCTCTCAGCGTCCTTATTGTCTCGTGAGGATAACACTTGGTGGTGATCTTTGGCATTCTATCCATGCTTGAATTCCCATCCCAGTCACTGAGACAACCGACTCACTGAATCGAATATGGTCATGCAACTCCTGCGACCCTTGCTACTCAACCGACTCACTGAGTCGAAGATGTTCATGCAACTCCTGCAACCCTTGCGACCTAACCGACACACTGACACTCACCCATTTCAAATCAATAAACCATTTTGTGACTCGAAAGCTTGCAAAACTCTAGAAATCGAACTACTTACATTTATTGACGCCATTGAAGATTGACTCGTGCTCTCTTCGTCAGTGCTGCTGCTGATTCTAGCCATTTTTCTTCTCGCCAACTTCAAATCGATCCCTCTCAAGTTCGACATCACTTATTTCTTTCTTGCTGTAAACTTTTAAACAGGTTTCACGGCGAAAAACAGTTCGGCTTTCTCGGTTTCACGTCGAAAAACTGCCAAACGTGAGTTTTTTTTTCACGTTCAAACATTAAGGGCAAATTTGTCTTTTTTTCAATTTTTTTTTCGGATTTAATAATTATTTTAGGGAAGGATATTTTTGAAGTGGTTTAGCCCTATAAGGTATTTCTGATATTCCGTATTCCGTCTATACATAGACTAGTATTTTAAAATCTTACTTTTTCATTGTGAAATAGATGAAAATGTCTTATAACCTTTAATTTTACTAATCACATAAGACACAAATATACATACTAACATAGATCTTATTTCGTAGATGAATCACCATTGTATAACAATTTGAGCATGTGAGTGAAAATTATGTACAAGAAAAATGGTAGGATTGGTCCTCTGCCGCCTTATATCTGTTCTATATGCAACAATAACACACATCTTAATAAACCCTAACCCCTTCCGCAAGTATCACGTTTATCAGCTCCACGGTTATTCATCCCTCATCGTCTCTTGAACCTCAACGCTCAAAAGTCTGAAACACGACGACCCTTCATTAGAAATCTGCTTATTTGTGCAATATAAGATGCCGTATGTGAATTTATCCATGTAAAATTATCATTACGCAATGTGAAGAAACTACAAAGAGCGATACCTAGACGTCAGGAACTCCATTTCACCCGAATAAGCTGCAGAATATAGTTTTGGATTGATTCCTCAGTCTCTTTCAGAGAATTGTTGCAGAAGATTGTAGTCTCACATTACTAAGCTTTTTAATGGATGATGTATGTTTTGGAATCTAAAGGGACTTCTCAAATCTGAAGCAATTCCTCAACGTTGACCTTCTATAACGATAACCTAAGTCAGATTGCATGTAACTTCACAGCATCCAGTCATAGAGAGTCTATAATACCTTTGGCTCATGTGGGTGAAGGATGCCATAGGCAACAAGCTTAAAAGATTGTGTTAATCATTAACCAACCAAGATATGTGGCTGCAATAAATGTTTACGATGATCAGTCCATGAAGAAAACGACTACGATGGTAGAAATATGGAAAAGATTAGGTCAAAAAGTTTCCGTACCTTGGTTCTCGTTGTTCCTCGTCCCCAGAGGAAGATATGATTGGGATCCAAATAGTTGGACCAGTCCTGTAAACCATTTATCGATTATAAAGATTGTATCTTCAGGTTTGAATGTTATGAACTGCGCAATTGAAGTCACCGGCCAAGAGGCCATTCTTCGTCAAATATCTCAGCAACTTAACGCCTTCGTCAATACATCCAAGCTCGTAATGTTTCTTTAGAACACCGATACACAGAAACTCTTCTGGAATAATTCCTTTAGTTATCATTTCTTCAAGAAAATTTCTTGCTATTTGCAACTGATTGCACTGACACAATCCCCAAACTAATGAAGTGTAGGCAAGTAAATCAAGATCCATACCAATCTCAGCCATTTTGTCTCGTAAAGCCAGAGCCTCCTGAAAATTCCCTTGCTTTAAGTTACCATCTATAATCGAGGTGTATGCTGTTCTATCGGGAACTAGGCCTTCGCTAACCATTTCCTCAAAAAGGGTCTTTGCAGCCTCGATGCAATTATCTTTACAAAGACCATCAATCATGGCTGTGTATATCACTACATTTGGTTGCAGACCAAATTCTCTTATCCTCCCAAAATAATCAACCGCCGTCGATACTAACTTGTTTTTACACAAACCATCAATCAACACACAGAAGGTAACAACTGTGACCTCAATATTTAGCTCCTGCATTTCTTCAATAAGATGCAAACCTTCCGTAGGTTTTCCTGATTTGAAGTAAGAATCCATGAGTGTTGTGTAAATTACCGGGTTAGACCTTATTCCAAGTTCCTTCATTTCAGTAATTACTAGCTGGGCTTCCTCAATCTTCTCTTGACTACATAAACCCCAGATGATAGTCCCATACAGCAATAAATCTGGCTTAATGCCTCTTCCCTTCATTTCATTTAGGATCTCAAGAGCTCTGGCCAAATCTTTTACTTTGACGAATCCATGAATTAGAGCAGTGAAGATTTGAAGGTTTGGAATCAAACCTGCTTTAAGCATAGCACTAAAAACTTCTTCTGCTTCTTTCATCCTTTCCGCATCACAAAGACCATCAATAAGTGCGGTATACGTGACAATGTTTAGTTCCACATTTGCCTGCAACATCTCTTTTGCAAGGTTCAGAGCATCTGCGAGATTACCGATTTTACAATTTGCATCAATGAGGGAAGTATAGGTAAACTCGTTAGGCAAAAGACCAACTCTCCTCATGTCAACAAAAAACTTGATGGCTTGTTGCATCATGCCCTCTTTACAAAAAGCATCGATCAAGGTACTGTAAGTCACAACATTCGGCTTCAAACCACTGTGCTTCAGCTCACGGTAAAACTCAAAAGCCTTCGGCATTCTCTCAAATTTACAGAAACAGTTGATCAAAACGTTATATGTTATAACGTCGGGCTCACAACCAATACTCTTCATCTCTTCAAACAAATGAACTGTATCATCTAATAGACCGACTTTTCCATATCCATCCATGAGAGAATTATACGTCACCGTATCAGGAATCAGACCCCTAAGCTTCATCTGTTCAAATAAGACTCTCGCAGCTTCCAAATCTCCTTCTTTGCACATATCATCTATCACTATATTATAAGTAAAAACAGACGGAGTTATGCCAGCCCCAATCATGTCTTTGAAAAATTTCCTTGTTTCATCTGTCTTTCCCAACTTTGCAAACCTATGCAATAAACCATTGCAAGATCGTGTTTTTGGAAAAACCCTAAACCTCTTCATCTTAGAGAAACATAGACATGCCTCCTCAAGCATTCCTAAATCAACCAAAACACTAAACAAAGCATCAAACACCCCAAAACCTGGAACACATACATTCCTCGTTGACCATAACACATCAAAGATATCACAACCTAGAAACCTAGCTCTCGAAATAACCATCTCTTTGAGGACATTGTTGGCATCAGAGTACATTCTGGCACAAAACAGAATGTGCGCAATTATACAATACGATTCGGTTGTATGCTGAAACCCACTTCGGGTTTTCGCCTGTTTGAAGAATTTAAAAGCTAAGTTCGGGTATTCCTTTAACTCAACCAGAACCCTCGACGCCCAAATCGGCGCCAAGGCTGAATCAAAAAACTTTTCGAGCTTGGGATCACCCCATAGGTCTTGCTGAACGATCTTACGGATCGAATCGCTATCGAGATCTTCGCAATAGCTAGCGGGACTGCTTTTGCTAACGAAAGGGTACCGTATGAGGCAGAGAAAACTAGTGAACCAAACGAAAGGACATGACACGAGAGAAGATTGAGGAGGTAGATTGCAAGAGAATAGACTCTGATTTTGAAAGAGTGAGGTAGAAGAACAGCTTACATGGCGAGGGAATCTTCGACTAACATGAAGAAAGTTACGGAGAGAAAAAAGCATTTTGAGAAGAGAAGCAAAAAATAAAAAGATAAGCACCATCGTTAGGTCAGAGACAGCATTCTAATGGGGTATCGAAGTATTCCTCAGCTATGGTACCTTAAGAAAGAGAAGGTGAAGGAGAAGAAAGTAGGGTTTAGGAAGTCTGGGTTTTGTTTATTTTGATTAATTTTTTTCTCGCAATTTTTTTTTCGGTTCTGTTTGTATATATTCGGCCGAGATCGATAAGGGTTGGGCCATGGGCTAAAGCAAGTTTGGATCTTAGAAGCCCAGGAGATATATTCGTATTTTTATGGAAAAAAAACCCTCTAACCCCTAACTATCAATCATGTTTTACCGTCAATTTCTTTTCACACAATCAATTTCCTCGTCAAAATACATCCGATTTCTCCCTCCATCGTATAAACTGTATAATGGTGTTAACCGACCCGATTTCACTCTATTTTGACCCGATTTTGACCCAATTCAAATACCAAATTTTAACTCGTATTATAACCGATTTTAACCCGATTCCGACAAATTTTTAACCTAATTTCACCCAAATTTAATCTGATTTTACCCAATTTCAACTCAATTTCACCCAAATTAACCCGATTTAACCTAATTTTAATTCGACTTTACCAAAATTTAACCCAATTTCACCAAAATTAACCCGTTTCACCTAATGTTAATCCGATTTCACTCAATTTCAACTAGATTTCATCAAATTTAACACGATTTTCACCCAAATTTAATTCAATTTCACCAAAATTTAACCGATTCTACCCTATTTTAATCCAATTTCACTCAATTTTTAATCGATTTCACCAAGCTTCAACACGATTTCACCGAATTTCAACCCGATTTATTCACTTTTAACTCGATCTCACCCAATTTTTACTATTTTCACCGAATTTCAATCCAATTTAACCGATTAACTCACTTTTAACTCGATTTATTCACTTTTAATTCGATTTAACCCGATTTTCGATTTACCTCAATTTCATCCAATTTAATATAATTCCAACCTGATTTCACCGAAATTTTACTAGTTTTCTCCGAATTTCAACTTGTTTTAACCCGATTTACTCACTTTTAACTCGATCTAACCGATTTAACCCGATTATCGATTTACCTCATTTTCATCCAAAGTAATATAATTTCAACCCGATTTAACCCAATTTAATATAATTCCAACCCGATTTCACCCATGTTATTCAAATTTTATTCGATTTCGCCGAATTTTATTCGAACCGAATCCATTACAAACTTGATTCTCCAAAAGTTACCTTTGTTGAATCAAGTTTGTTTTAGATTTAACTTTTGGAGAATTATTGGATTCGGTTCGAATAAAATTCTGCGAAATCGAATAAAATTTGGTAAATTGGGTGAAATCGGGTTAATTTGGGTGAAATTGAGTTAAAATTGGGTAAAATCGGATTAAAATTAGGTGAAATCGGATTAATTTGGGTGAAATTGGGTTAAAATTGGGTAAAATCGGATTAAACTTAGGTGAAATTAGGTTAAAAAATTGTCAGAATCGGGTTAAAAATCAGTTATAATATGGATCAAAATTGGATATTTGAAATGGGTCAAAATCGAGTAAAAAAACGGGTCAAAATCGAGTGCAATCGGGTCGGTTAACACTATTATACAGTTTATATAACGGAGGGGGAATCAGATGGATTTTGTAAGATGACGGGGAATTGGCTGTGTGAGATAGTTCAGGAGAATTGGTGTAAAGCATATAATTAAGGGGGGGTTAGAGACTTTTTTCCTTATTTTTAAATAAATATATAATTAAAACTATTTTTTTTTGGAAAAAACTCATTTTACCCTTAATATTTCTTGCTTTATGTATACCACGAAGAAAAGCTATGAAACAGAATTTTAAAAAAGTTAAATTATATATTTAAAATTAATTTATCATAAATATATAATTATATTAGGAAGAAGAAAAAATAACGATGATGTCATAATATAAATATGATATTATGAAAAATGAATCAGAAATTTACATATTATTTTTCAAATAAATGATAATTTTAATTAAAATATGGAAACAAAATCTAATGAGTATATGTTCGAATTTCATAGTTAAATTCTTCATGTATTCCTTGTTAGATGTCCGTCTCGAGGCTAATTGTGTGTTGTTCAAACCGGCTTTCCAACAAACAACCTCATTAGCTACAAATCAATCCAATCATCACATCTTTAATTGAAATTCAACATCGTTCTAAAAACCCTTCCGAACTTGTAAATAACGTTCTAATTCTTTGACAAATCTAGTCGTAAAATCTCATTTTCTGATATGTTCTTGTCCACGACTTACCATTTCTCGACCAAGATTTAACAATCATGATTTCAAAAGTCTAAATGGGAACTACATCAAGTCAAATGCATTTCATTTATAATCGTTCTAACAAAACAAAATTTTACACCTGAAAATCCGGTATACATCTCTACAACCGAACATATGAAATGGTATTTTCATTCTAATAAACCAAACTTACCACAACATCAGACCAAATGATCTTACATTTATTTCGAAGAAATTAAGTCAAGGGAATAAATTACCCGATAAATTGAAATATGAAAGGAATGCTTAGAGATATGCTCCAGCAAACGTTTAACCAACGAAGAAGCAGAGTCCCTCACTGGAAGATAAATCCAATTTCTTGACCCTATGGATTATTCTCTATCTATTTACAACAAATTGAAACCGAGATCATGCTAACATTTCAATAGATAAAAATAGAGTTCAGGGAATAAAATATCCAATACACTAGAGTATGGAAAGAATGTTTGAAGATCTGCTCATGCAAACGATTCCGGAGCATAGCCCCTAAATGGAAGAGAAGAAAAAAAAACAAAGTGTCCGTATCGAGAATCTTGGGTTCTCTTCTAACCTTCCGGTGCGGCCATCTACACTCTCTCCTCTACAATAGGCGACAGATTTGGATGAAGGGGATGGAATGTCGATTTCCCTTCCCAAAAAAGTAAAATCGAATAATGGAAATTTATTACTCTTTTAAAATTGTGGAGTTAAGTCTTAATTTAAGGGATGGAACGTCAATTGGCCTTTCAAAAAAGAGTAAAACTGAACGAAAATCGTTTGAAGATAAAGACTAACATTTGGGGAAGTAAGAATCTGGGTGACTCTAAGAATAAGGAGGAGGAAGACGTGCAGTCGATTCTGGTGGATTTGGATGAAGATGTGTTGTGCGTCGTCACCATTCACGATAAAGAGTAAACGAAATGGTATTTTTGTTCAGTTTAGGTAATGAGATGAACGTTTGGGATGATGGATAGGTATTTAAAAGCTAGGACGCGATCTAGAATATGGTGTAATAATATTACTGTGAATTTAATTGATTGATTTAAATTGATAATTAAATTTTTGTAGTTTTTTTCCGTTCATGGTGATATAGATGGTGATAATGGCTCATATAAATGGTTGATATTAATATATTTTAATGGATAATGAAGGCTCATATAATCTATTATAATGAGTAATTAAGGTTGGTGTAATTATTTGGATGTTATCATATTTGTTCTTTGTATTTAAGGTTAGTGTATTCATTTGGATACACCCAAATGTTTTCATTAATTAAAAAACTCATTAATGATTTTTTTTATTATTTTTTGGGTTTCTTTTCTTTTTATTTTGTTGAGGTGGCTTCACCACCGGAAGCACCGGAATATTTTTCTTTTTATATTATAATTAGTTTTTAAGCCCGCACGATGCACAAAATTTTATTGATTTTAGTGTTTTGTTTATTGTCAATATAAAATAAAATTAATATTATGTAAAATCATTTTACTAAATAAAATATAAATGTCTAACTAGTTAATATTTAATTTGGATCATATATTTTTTATAAATTTGTATCAATTTTAAAACTATATATTTTTTGTAAAGATATTGTACAAAATAATATCTTAATCATTTGTTATATGTATTGGTAAAATTGTTGACTTGATGCATGAAATTTTTATCTTTATAAATTATTGTAGAGTATAAGGTGTGAATTGTCAAAGTATATGAATCATAATGATAAAAAATAGTATTGATATTATTTATATATATATTATAATTATAATATATTTATGTGTAATTTATATGGTTTAATAAATATCGCCGAACAATTTACAATAATGACGATCATGATGATTTTTTTTCCAAAACTAAATGATTTTTCTAGTATCTTACTCATTCAATACTAGGAATAGGTTATACCTAATGATGGATGATATGTATTTGATCATGTACTACCAATTATAATTTAATAACATTAACAATTTATAAAATTTTATAAGTTATGATGAATATTATAGTATAAAATATAATTATAAATTAGTGTAATATTGATAACTTGGTATTTCTTGATTTATCTTTTCAAAATCTTAAATGTTATATTATACACAAATATAACATTGTTGTACAAAACATATTTAAAATCTAAACATATTTAAATCTCATCTTCATGTAGCAAACATAAATTAAGACCTCTTTATTCCTTTTCTTAACCTTCAAAATAGTTGTAATTTTTTCGAGAGAGAATACAAACACCGAGCCACTTTCAGGAAGTTTCTCACTTCCCTTTGTCAAAATCTTTGTGAATAAAACATGTTCATTGTTAAAGCTCGAACCAGAGTATGAGAATCTAAAAGGCCACTTGTTTAGTACATGAAATCTACAATAGGAAAACTCAAAAAGTTGTTGAATTGGTTTCTTTCACATGATTCAAGCTTTTGGTGTTGGTGGGCGCAAAGAAAAACTCGTGAGAAATTGTATTTACAATTTTAAATTTCCATATTATTAAAAATTAAACATAGATCGATAATATATCTATAAATATGTATATATATATATATTTTATATATAATATTAATAACATGTAACGTTATTAATAATAAGAATAATATATATAAATATATTCTTATATGTAATATATAAATATGTTTTTACATATTTTTATCTTATGTATAATATATATATATATATAATTAAGAAGTAAATAGTATATATAAATTAAGATACTTATATATTATATATAAATGTATATATATAATATATTTATATATAAAAAGTAAATAATAAAATAAAAATAGAAATTACCAAAATAAATTGAAGGGAGAATGAAAAGAGAGAATTTGATTCTTGTAATGAGATTTCTTACAATTTTGGTGTGTTTACAAGAGTCAAGGAATTTCCTATTTATAAACAAAAATTTCTAATTATTTTGAATTACAAAATTAGATGGGTTAGCCACCCATTTTGACATTCACATTTTAACACTTCTCCTTGAATGTCTATTGACTGCCTTGTTAAAAATCTTATCATGGAAAAACCCTTTGGGATAGAAACCATGATAAGGAAAAAAGAGTGCAACCATAAAAAAACACTTCTCTTCGATTTGTCAACCCTTTGTTTCTTCACAAGTTTCGAAGGTGACGCATCCTAATATTCCGAATGTATTTTCTCAATGTTGAAGTAGGGAACGCCTTGGTAAATAAGTCGATTATATTTTCGCATGATGGTGTTAAGAATTGATTCTACATATATGAGATTAATCATATATGGATAGATTAGTTCTTAATAATCTCCTAAGGATTAAATAAAACACACACAACTATATTTGGTAGTCAAAGTGGCCGTTGGAAGGAAGGAAAGGAATATTGCTATTTTTGAGTAATTAGAATCACATGTGCAACTCAAGAAACCAAGCAACAAGGAGTTGTCCCTTTCTGCTCTATAACCGTGAAAGATGAGGACAAATTCATTAATTATGTTGTACTTCTAATTGTAGTTTAAATTCAGCTCATGGTCTCTATATATAGAACCACTTATGTAATGCTTAAACTCATGGAATGAATTCAAGTTTATTCCTAATTCTTCTTTCTATTCTCTTAGTTCTACAAACATCTTATTCTCTTCTTAAACACTCAAATTCTAACATGGTATCAGAGCGGTTTTAATTTATTCTCTCATCATTCTCTTGTGTTTCTAAGCTCAAACTCTCGATCTCTCTTCTTCTTCTTCATATCACTAAAATCTCTTTACAAGCAAAATGGATATGGAAGGCACAAAAATGGTTGTTCCCATAATCCTCAAAGGTCCAAACTACCTATTATGGTCAAGATTAATCAAATCAGCCCTAGGAGGCAAAGGACTTTGGAAGCATATTGAAGAAAATGAAGCTCCAAAGGTAACATCTCACGGTGAAGATGGAAAAGAAGTTATCACCATGGACTTGGAAAAGTGGACACAAGAAGATCAAGCTGTCGTATCTTTCCTTCAAAACTCACTTGAGCCATCAATCCTTGAAGCCTATTCCTATTGTGAAAGTGCAAAGGAATTATGGGACATCCTCAAGAAGGTTTTCGGCAACATCTCCAATATAAGCCGGATTTATGAAGTGAAATGAGAAATCAACAATCTCACACAAGAAGGGATGATCTTCAACAAACATTTTGGGAGGTTTAGGTCCTTATGGGCGGAGCTAGACATCTTAAGGCCGAGCTCCATTGATCCAAAAGTTCTCAATGAGAGGAAAGAGCAAGATGAAGTCTTTAGTCTCCTCTTCACCCTAAGTCCCGCCTATAATGATGTTATCAAGCACATCCTTAGATCCAACACTCTACCAAGCCTAGAGGATGTGTGTGCTCAAATTCAAAAAGAAGAAGGGTCACTTGGCTTATTTGGAGGCAAAGGCGAGATGATTCAACTAGCAAACAAGGGACATTTTCAACAAGGAGGCGTTGGAGGCTTTGGCGGCAAACAAGGATTCAAAAAATGTGTGTATTGCAAAAAGGAAGGACATGCTAAAGATGAATGTTGGATCCTTCATCCCCACCTCAAGCCACCAAGGAACAATAATTTCAAGAACCAAAGAGCTCACTTTTCCAACAAAACACAAGGAGAGCCGACCGGTGCATCTTTTTCTCAAAATCATGGGGATGAATTCAAGACTATGGCCGCCTACATGATGAATGCTCAAGCTGAGATGGTCAAGAAGTCCGACCTTGAAGCACTCATCAAAGCCTTGAAGGAGAATTCCTTAATGCCAAGATTAAAATTTTTAGATCGGATAATGGTGGAGAATATATGAGCACAACCTTCAAATTACATCTATCTAAGCATGGCATAATCCACCAAAAAAGTTGTCCATCTACTCCCCAACAAAATGGTGTAGCCGAGAGGAAAAATAGACATCTAATGGAGGTGGCAAGGTCTATGATGTTCCATACAAGTGTACCAAAAAGGTTTTGGGGAGATGCGGTTTTAACCGCATGCTATCTTATAAACCGAACCCCTACAAAAGTTCTACAAGATCTCTTCCCATTTGAGGTATTAAACAAAACTAAACCTCTTATTAACCACTTACGAGTTTTTGGTTGTGTATGTTTTGTATTAGTACCCGGGGAACAAAGAAACAAACTAGAGGCGAGAAGCACAAAGGCTATGTTCATTGGATATTCTACTACCCAAAAGGGGTATAAGTGTTATGATCCCTCTACACGGCGAGTTCTAGTATCCAAAGATGTCAAGTTCATGGAAGACAAAGGGTTCTATGATGAGAAAAATTGGGAAAGTATAAAGGACTTGGCTAGTTCACCTTCGGACCAAGCTAACAACCTTAAGAAAATTTTGGAGACACTTGGGTTAGGAACCGTTGAACTATCAAGAAGGAACGCAACCATCCATCTAACACCAAGAAGCGTCGGACTTGAGGAAGAAAGAGCCGGACTTGAGGAAGAAAGATCACAAGAAGGCAATACCGTTGATCATGAAGGGGGAAATGAAAATGGACAGTCCGAGGCTGATATAGATGCCATGGATGAGATGAACTTTTAAGAGGAAGAACATCAAGCTCATGATCAAGGAATTGACGACGTACGAGAAGTGCAAGATGTAAATGAGGCCGAGGTACAAGAGGAGCCGAGGGTTGAAACACAAGAAGTGGTACAAGGATTGAGAAGAAGCGCAAGGCTAAGGAAGGTAAAAAGAGTGTATTACAATTGTGAAGCGGTAGCTCATCCAATTCAAGCAACATGCTCTCTAGCCGTGTACCCTCATGAACATCAAGTCTTCATGGCCAACTTGGATGAGGAGTACATCCCGAAGACATATGAAGAAGCAAAAGAGCATAAAGTGTGGAGAGATGCCGTGGAGAATGAGCACAAAGCAATGGAGATAAATGGCACTTGGTTTGAGTCGGAATTACCTAAGGGAAA
>CM071865.1:19205960-19222829 GCA_036759665.1 Gynandropsis gynandra
GTTTTGTCCCATTGGGTTTTCCCACTTAGGTTTTAATGAGGCAAGGAGCCATGGGTCAAGCTTCTCAATAGTACGTAGTACACTATAGTTAAGCTTGAGGGGGAGTGTTAAGAATTAATTCTAAATATATGAGATTAATCATATATGGATAGATTAGTTCTTAATAATCTCCTAAGGATTAAATAAAACACACACAACTATATTTGGTAGCCAAAGTGGCCGTTGGAAGGAAGGAAAGGAATATTGCTATTTTTGAGTAATTAGAATCACATGTGCAACTCAAGAAACCAAGCAACAAGGAGCTGTCCCTTTCTCCTCTATAACCGTGAAAGATGAGGACAAATTCATTAATTATGTTGTACTTGTTTACTTCTAATTGTAGTTTAAATTTAGCTCATGGTCTCTATATATAGAACCACTTATGTAATGCTTAAACTCATGGAATGAATTCAAGTTTATTCCTAATTCTTCTTTCTATTCTCTTAGTTCTACAAACATCTTATTCTCTTCTTAAACACTCAAATTCTAACAGATGGGATGTATCGAAGATCGACTTCTTTCTTCTTCTCGAGCTCTTAGGTATACATGAAAATTTTTTGAGGGATATGTTTTGTTCAGTCACTTTTGATATGTCATTCCTTTGTTTGGGCAACTCATGTGACATTCATATAGTATCGTTGGATTGATATTAGTTGATAATCCTCATGCCTCTTGTATGTGTCTAGTTAAAGCTCTGAGCCACATACATTCTTTACTTGCTTCATGAAGTGCTATGTCTTTAGCATGATTTGAAGATGTTGCAACTAGTGTTTTTTCTGTGAACGTCATGATATCGTTGCGCCTCCAATTGTGAAAGCATATCATATTTGTGATCTAGATTTATGAGGATCTGATAAATAATCTGCATTTGCAAAACCAATCAACTTACGGTTGGAATCTCTAAGATAAAATAATCCTAAATCAATCGTCATTGTAAATATCAAAAGATATGTTTAATCCCTGTCCAATAATGACGTGTAGGGGATGAACTATATCGTGACAAGAGATTAGTAGCAAATTCTATATCAGATTGAGTGCAATTTACTAGATACAAGAGAGTCCCTATTGCACTCATATATTACACTTCTTGTCCAAGTTTCTCTTCATTATTTTCGCAAGGACGAAATGGATCCTTTTCAACATTTGAAGATTTACATACCATTAGAGTGTTTAATGGATTTAATTTATCTATGTTAAAGCGTTTTAATACTATTTTTTATAATTTGATTGATGTACAAATATATCATTCTTTAGATCCTCTATTTGTAAACCAAGACAAAACTTTGTTTGTCCAAGTCATTTCAAATTCCTCTTTAAGATAATTTTGAGCATTTTCAATCTCTTTTTAGGTCCTAATTATATTAAGATCATCCATATAAACAACTATAATCACAAATCCGCTAGTTGTTTTCTGAATAAATACACAAAGACAAATAGAGTTATTCACAAATCCCCTTTTCAATAGATACTCACTTAGACGATTGTACCACATACGTCCAAATTGTTTCAATCCATATAAAGATCATTTCAATTTGATTGCACACATTTCTTTAGATTTTGAGTTTGATGTTTTCCTTCAAGGATTTTCATGTATATATCATTATCCAAAGATCTAGATAGATATGTCGTAACCACATCCATAAGGTACATATCTAAATTGTTGGATGATGTTAAACTCATCAAATATCTAAATGTGATTGCATCCATAACAGAGAAATATGTATCCTCATGATCAATTCCAGGTCTTTGGGAAAACCCTTGTGTGACAAGGCGTGCCTTATATCTCATGACCTCATTATTTTCATTTCTCTTTCGTACAAAAACTCATTTGCATCCAACTAGTTTAACACCATTGGGAGTTTGAACGATGGGTCCAAATACTTTTTTTATTTAATGAGTCTAATTCTATTTGCATAGTTTCTTTCCATTTTATCCAATCACGTCTCTTTTGATATCCTAACACTGACATTGGTTTTGGATCTTCACTATCATTTTCAATTTTTTTTGGATACAGAGAAAGAGAATATTCCATCATTGTCATTTATTTCATCTCTTGTTATAATCTTGTCATCATAAATATAGTTAATGGAAATCTCATTATTCTCTGTATCTTTATGATTATTTTCATGATTTTCATTCCAAAGATCATCTTACTTGTTTATTTCTTTATGGATATTCTCTATGATCTGAGAATCAACATCATTATCAAACATCTTTCTCTTTCGAAGATTTTTATCTTTAGAACTAAGTGGTCGTCCACGCTTCAAGCGTATTGTAGACTAAATTCTTTCACCTGCATGCCCTTTTGGTATTTCTATTCGAGCATGTGTATTTGCAGTCGGTACAAATGATTTTGTAACCCGAGTTGTATCATTGAACCCGTCTGGAAGTCGATTTGCAATATTTTACAAATTTATTATCTTTTGTGCTTCCATATTACATTGTTTTGTAGGAGGATCAAGATATAACAATGATTGTGTTTTCCATGTTAGATCTTGTGAGGCTTGTTTTATTCCATCTCCTAATGGTGAGAATTCATTCTCATTAAAATGAGAATAAACAAAACGAGCTGTGAACATATCACCCGTTTGTGGTTCAAGATATCTAATGATAGATGATGAATTATATCCAACATAAATTCCCAATATGCGTTGTGGACCCATTTTTGTCCGTTGTGGTGGAGCAATCGGAACATATACTGCACAACCAAATACTCGTAGATGAGATATATTTGGTTCTTGGCCCTTTGCTAATTGCAATGGAGAATATTTATGATAAACACTTGGTATTATTTAAATTAGTGTTGCAACATGTAAAATGGTATGCCCCCAAGCAGAAATTGGGATTCATTAGCAATGGTCGAGCAATAAGTTGGAGGCCTTTAATCAATGATTCTACCATACCATTTTGTGTATGAACATGTGGTATGAGATATTCAATCTCAATACCAATCGATCTACAATAGTTAGTGAAATCTTGAGAAGTGAATTCACCATCGTTATCAAGCCTCATAATCTTAATAGGGTGATCGGAGAATTGAGCTCGTAGTTTTTTTATTTGAGCAAGAAACCTCGTAAATGCAACATTACGGGTTGATAATAGGCAAACATATGACCTTCTACTTGAAGCATCGATTAATACCATAAAGTATCGAAATGGTCCATTTGGTGGATGAATAGGTCCACATATATCGCCATGTAATTGTTCTAAAAATGATGGTGATTCATGTCCAACTTTGACCAATGATGGTCTTATTATCAATTTTCCTTGAGAACAAGCACTACATGTGATCTCATGAGATTGAAATATCTTTTCATGTTTTAATGGATGACCATTGGATGATTTTTCGCATCATTACTGAACCAGGGTAACCCATTCGATCATGCCAAATCTTAAACATGTCGTCATCCTTTGGGTTGAATGTGGCATATGATTCCACCATTCTTATTTTTGTGAAATATATAATCTAGAGGATAAAGATGGTAATATTTCCACAATATGTTTCTTTCTAGAAACCATTATCGAGATATAAAGATATTCACGATTTTCATCATTCATTGTTCAACATGATAGCCATTTTGGTGAATATCTTTGAAACTCAATAAGTGTTTTTTTTTTGGGATCATGGAGAGAACAATGCATCTTGTATAATAAATTTTGTCCCTCTGGACATTATAAAGTTTGCTTCTCCACATCCCTCAATTATTTTTGCAGTTCCAGATATCGTATTGACACTGGATTCATGTATTCTTAACTTGGAGAAATACTTTTATCTTTCAATATTATGTGTGTCGTAGCTGGTGCGTATCAAGTTAAACAAGTTAACCTAAACTATCTGCAAGTGCGCGGCACGTGTGTAGTAATTACGGTATCGATCCCACAGGGACTAATGTGACACGTTCTAAGAAACAAACTAGAATCAGTGCTTGCTGCGTTGAGATGATGGTTATAAGATGCAAGTATGATGATGCAGTGGAATGAAGAGTTCTAAACAAAGAGATAAAAGTTCTAGAATCCGGTTTCACCGCATAGCTTCCGAAACCTATCTCTGATCTATCTAATCATGCATTCCCTATCAAGATATCTAAGACGAACGATCCTAATGTAGATCTTACCCTCTCTCACGGCATAGGAACATGGTTCGATTGAGTCATCCCCTACTTTTGTGGCTGACACCCCAACTAAACCCACGATTCATGATTCACCCGATTCAACGCTCAACCATTACTACCCTACTTTCGTGACCTAGTCTCGGTTGTTCTGAGCCTGATCTTCTAGGACTAGAATTCTCCTTTCGGCCCTTCTCCTGATCCCGAACACATGCATTTACGTGGCCTTTGTAAACACAAGACAATAAGCACTCAGACAAAGAATAGATAAACAAAACAGAGAAATGCATTCGTAAATAAATCAAAGATGGTTCCAGGATAGTCATGGGCTAATCCCTTCTCCTAGAACAAATCTACTACTCGATCATGATTCTAAACAACATAAATGAAATAAGTAGAGTAAGGAGCATAGAAATATCAAACGAGTGTCCTGAATCAATTTCCGACTCCTTGTTGTGTCTCTCGTCAAGAAAGCTCTTGGATGGATTGATGGATGTAAATCTCCTCTCCTTGGGTTCTTCTCTATGTTTTCTTTTATCTGAACTCAATTGGGGGTCCCTTTTTCAACAAATTCCCCGTTGGAGAACTTCTAGGGACGTTTTTACGAACATGCCCAGCACGGGCTAGGAAGCCAATCCGCATGGGCTCTTCACTCTCTCCATGACCCGCGTGTGCTGTAGGTGAGCACTACTCTGGCAAGTGCTGCTGGACCATCATCCCGCACAGGCTAAGGAAGACACCCCGCGCGGGCTCCTCATGAGGCTCAATCCGTGCATGCTGAAGGTGAGCACGGGCCGAGCATTTTCTGTTGGATGTTCAGCCCGAGCAGGCTAAGTAAACCATCCTACGGAGGGCCTTGTCTCCTCATGTCGTATCGCATTCCTTACCCGTTTCTCGTCCAGTTTGCTCCGTAGTAATCTTTTATGCTCGTACTTTTTTTCGTATATGTTCTTTAGCTCCGAAGCGAACCAAATATACATTAAAATCTATAAGAACATGAAAACACAGAAACAAGTAACATGGATACAAAATCATACGTAAACATCACAACTATCGTCATAAACATATATAAAATCATGCGAGAATTGTATACGAAAATGAGATGATCAAAATCTCCAAGACTTGAATGTTTGCTTGTCCCTAAGCAAATGTAAACGTGGAACACGTGAGAGATATAAAAGTCGAAAATTCCCCTTTCCCTAGAAACACCGCTAAAGCAAACCTAATCGATCAACTTACAAGTTAGAGCAAATTTTGGCCTCATAACTTTCAGTCTTCATCTTAGGTTCTTCATGACTACCTATAAGAAAGCAAATCAAAGACAAGCTAAGCAAGAAACCACAACTCTCTCTACCAAACGAGACTTCAAACAAATGCTAATCATATAATCAAAGAGGATACTTGTTTTATTCTCGAGCTTCTTTATTCTTTCATTCCATTTTTTTCTTTCTTTATTCTTATTTTATTCATATTGTGAACAAACTAGATTTCTAGAACGTCGGATTTGAAGGGATTCAACTTCTACTTAGACCCAAGTTATCGATGACGGTATACTCTTGCATCTCATGCAAGAGAGCAGCGGAGTAGATGGTCTTTTTATGCGCCTTGCTCTTAGGACGTAGAAAGATGGCGTTTTTACGTGAATTTTCCATATTTTTTTACTTTCCTCATTCTTCATGCATATCACATATTCACTTTCCATGTTTCTTACTTTCGAGTCTTCATGCATATCACAGATTCATACATATCGACATGCATATCGTAGATCTAGCATGAACCAACTTTCATGCATATAGTAGATCTAGCACGAGCCTAATATAAAAGCAGCCATGCTACTCATTAGGTGGACATCCTCGAGATCGTCGTGTACGTAGCATCTCGCATGCATAGTGTGCACGATAGGGTGTAGCAAGCAGATCAGTTGGATTCCTTGCACGATCGGTCATGTCCTCCCTAAGCTCGGTCGTGTTGTTCCCTATGTTGGGGGCTAGATCATGCTATCCAAAGATTTTTGTTGAGCTATCCATAAGTCCGGTTATGCACTCCATGAAACCGGTTAGGCGTTCGTCTCTCATTTCTTTCAACGTCTCCGGAATTTGTTGGTGCGTGAACCCTTGTGGTGAAAACTTCATCTTCACCTTGGATGCCTTATCGATATCCCAATCAGGTGCTGGACATTTGGCGTGGCTGTTAGGCATCTCGGGAATGGTTGAACTCGCGTTACAAGCTGCCTGAGGCGCACTGGAATCTGTCTGGAATGCATGGAGATTTGTGCACTGGTTTATGACGTTTTCTTGACTTGAATTGATGTCCACTTGAGCTGTGCTTATGTGCTTGTGAGTTGAGAACTCTTCTTGATAAGAATTGTCCAAAATTCGACATTTTGCTTGAGTTACGACCTGCTGTGCTCAGATTGCACAGAAATCTGCTCGAAGTGCGTCTAGCTCAGTGTTCAGGGTTTCTTTCGTATTTCCTTCGTCTAGAAGCTTTGAGTAATTTTTCACTTCGTTAGGGTCCTTATAAAGTCCCTCCCCAGCTGCTAAAAGAGCCATCTCAAGAGAATCCATGTTCCCGAACTCTTTAGTAACTTCCTCGGTTAGTTTCTCTAGGACGTCTATGTAGAATACCGAATCTACCATACAAGGCTGTTTGAGCGTGTCGTTCAAATTAAACTCGACTTCTTCATCTCCAAACTTCAATGTGAGTCTATCTTCAGCACAATTTATGATCGTCTTGGCCATATTAAGAAACGACCTACAGAGAATAATTGGGATTTTCTTGTCCTCCTCCATATCCAAGACAACGAAGTTGGTCGGGACGAAGAACTTCCCAACTTGTAAAGGCATGTCTTCCAGCATATCCTCGGGTATTATAACACTTTGATCAGCCATGGTAAGCGCCATTCGTGTAGGTTGAAGATCCATCCTACCCCTAAGATCCAATTTTTCGTATAATGACAATGGTAGCACACTTACGCTTGCTCCAACATCGATTAGTGCAGGGTTAATTTCATAATCTTCTATTTTACGAGGGATCACAAATATACCTGGATCGGGCATCTTTTTGGGTAGGTTTGGTTGCAGCATCGAATTAGTCACCATGACGGTTTCCGTCTCCACATCTTGCTTGTTTGAAAATACATCTTTGAGGAACTTGGCGTATGAAGGCATCTTCTTCAATGCTTTGTGGAATAGAATGGTGATGTGCATCTTCTTCAACATCTCAGCACAGTTTGCAAATTAAGCATCCTCGTTCTGTTTGTGTTGGCATTGAGGGAACGATAGAGGATGCGGTTTTAGATCGTGTTTTACGTATTTTGGCTCCTCCACTTCGGTTTTCTTTTTATGCTCTTCAATGTTTCTGCCCTTTTTTGTTGATGTACTAGATGTTTCACCTTTATCAAATGTTGAAGGAGTGGGCTGATCTATCAATTTCTTGCGTTGACGTTGTGAGAATAGCAAAGGAGGTAGTCTTGGTTCGGGTTTTACATATTTTGGCTCTTCTTTCTCCTCGGTTTTCTTCTTGTGCTCTTCAACGTTGCTGCCTTTTTCTACATCTATACTAGATGCTTCACCCCTTTCAAACATCGAAGAAGCAGACTGATCCACCATCTTACCACTCCTTAGGTATATGCTGTTGACGTGCTCATGGGGATTAGTTTCCGGCCTTCCCGGTAGAACCCCTTGTGGACGTGCTGCCTCTTGCAAGTTATGCAAATTGCATCTCCAAGTGTCTAGGGTGAGTTTGAAAGCTCTCTGTCTGCTTCTTGGTGTTCTCTTGATCCGCCTTCACTTTCCTCACTTAATTATTCTGATTTTGTTGCACTTTCATCAACAAGTTGCTTTGGTTTCTTGGAATTGGAGGAGACGGGTGAACATGGTGTTGATGTCGAGGGATACTTCGGATTGGTTTGGTTGTGGATGAGGCGCACATGATTGATAATTCCAAGTTTGGGGCTGCGTCCTTTGCTGAAAGTTCTGATTTCTTTGCATCATTCGTGGCTGAAAGTTTTCCGATAATTGTTGCGCGTTCAATGCATTATCAGAGTTCTTGTAGGAGAAATTAGGGTGATTCCTCCATCCGAGGTTGTATGTGTTCCCCAAAGGTTGGTTGTTGCTCATATAGTTCACTTCCTCATACCCTTGAACCCCTTGTTCCTTTGATTGCTCCGAATAATGAGGACAGCGCGACTCAGATAGAAGATTGTAGATCCCTACGACTTGGTCTTTCACATTGGCTAGACCGACGTATAAAGCATGCCTTCATCAGCCATACAATCGATTAGGTCCTAGATATGTGGAAACGTGAGGTTGTTCAGAGAACCTGCAGCTGCGGCTATGATCAGAATTCCCGTGTTGTCCATGAGTCCTTACAGAAAGTTGTGTATAAGATAACTCTGATCCATGTCGTGATGTGGGCAAAGGCGTTGGTAGCCTTTGAAACGTTCCCACACTTCGTATAAACTCTCAGGTTCTCCTTGGAAGAATGTGTTGATTTGATTCTTTGCGAACTGAGCTTTACTCTGAGGGAAGAATCGCAACATGAATTTTTCCTCTAGCTGTTCCCACGATTGTATAAAGTTCACCGGTTGGGAATAAAACCAATCTTGCGCTTTATCTTTCACTGAGAATGGGAAGGCAGCGAGCATGACGTCCTCGTCTGAGACTCCTCCGGTTCTGATGGTTTGGCAAAGCATCTTAAAATCAGTAAGATGCTGATTTAGATCCTCGGTGGGTCTCCCTTTGAATGTTGCGTTACTGAGCATTTGAATGAATGCTGGTTGTAATTCGACGCGGGCATCCCTTCTAATGATGCAAGACAAGGGTTGCGTATGCCTAGGAGCCATGTATGTTTCATAGGTTAACGCGGCTGGAATTGGTGGCACGTTTAGGATGCGACGTTCTGCCATTTGTTTTTCTTGGGGCAAACAATTTCCTAACCAAGTCTTTACAGACTACAGGGTAGGGATATCGTTTCCTATGAGTAATATGTCATCTACATATCACACAAAAAAACTATGGTGCTCCCATTAACCTTCTTATAGACACAAGGTTCATCTTCATTTTTGATGAAACAAAACCCTTTGATTGCTTCATCAAAAAAAAGATTCCAACTCCGAGAAGATTGCTTCAATCCATAAATGGATCGTTGTAGCTTGCAGACCTTATCAACATTTTCTAAATCGGGTTGTGTCATGTACACATCCTCAAGAAGCGTTCCATTAAGGAAAACTGTTTTGACATCCATTCGCTAGATTTTATAATCATGGTATGCAGCTGGTGTGTGGAAACATGAGGTTTATTTTTCCTAGACCACTTCACCGCAAGTATACGGATCGTGTAGTACCAGGATCGATCTCTAGGGACTAAAGCAGCTAAACTAAGAACAAAACTAAACTAAGATAGGAAAAGATAGCAGGGGATGTGATCCTAAAACTAATCCTAATGGTGACAACGAAACTAGGTTAGGGATAAAACTAGATATGGTAAGCACTACGGGGGTACGGGATCCGGGCATTGCATAGATGAACGACTAAGGAACATAGATCTATAACCTATTCTTGACAACGGGAAATTCATGCCCTACGATGATGAGTGATTCTTTCGGGCCTAAACCTCCTAACCATGGATACGTGCGACCCTACCTTCCAGCAGTGATTAACACGTACCATGGCAGCATTACGATCGCAATCACTATCCCTTTCCCTAAGTTGACTAACCGACCGGTCAGATTCTCATTAGCCGATCTTAATCTACAACTTAGCGGACCAGATTCGTTCCTTAACCTTCCAGCAAGGTTCGAAATCCTATGTTGCTGAGCGGTCAGCAGTAGCGTAGGAATGATAATGCTAAGTGTAGAACCGAAAATCAAGAATAAATTAATAAAACTAAGCATCAACGCAAAACATCGTTCATACACACAAATCCGATATCCCCACCCGCAGTAGGGACTCTACTCACTCATGGAAGAAACAAAAGAGGAAGATAAAAAAGTCCTATACATGATAAACTCTAAGGAATTCGATGCCTCGACCTTCCCAATTGTGTTACCGGTGTACGGATTGATGCTTCTCTTCTTCTTCGATGCCTCCTGAGCCTTCCCAGATGTTTCTCCAGCCTTTCCTTGCCCTGTTCGTCGCCCCCTTTGCCCTAGATCTATTATGTTCCTTAAATCCGCTCGTTTGAAAGTTAGATCTAGGTTGTTGCGGATTACACGGCCCGCTCAGGCACAGGTGTTGCCCGGTCGTGCAGAGGCTCGCCCGGTCGTGTAACTGTCTGGTGCCCGATCGGGTGGATGTCACCCGATCTCGTGTTGCTTCATAGTGCCCGATCGGGGGGAAGTCACCCAATCGCTTGGTTGAGCGGCCCGAGTCGTGTAAACTTTCGGGCAAACTGGATGATCAACGCCCGAGCGGGTAATCATCTTGTGCCCGATCGGGTAAGGCTACCCGATCTCGTTGCCTTTGTGCCCGGGTCGTGCTGGGTGTGCGCCTAAAACCCCGTAGGTTTTACCCGAGCGGGTGGATGAATAGTGCCCAACCGGGCACCCTTTTATCCATGTAATTGCTCTTTTCCGCTCGTTGCTCGGGTGTTCCTTTGGGTTTTGAAGCTCGATCTTGGCTCTGAGTAGTTTTCTTTTTGAAAATCCATTTACAACCTATGGGTCTCACCCCTTCAGGTAGATCAACCAAAGTCCATACTTGGTTTGTATACATGGAGTCCATCTCGGATTTCATGGCCTCAAGCCATTTCTCAGAATCTGGGCTCGTTATGGCCCCTTGGTAGGTCGTAGGCTCATCATCTTCCAGGAGCATTACATCACCATCTTGAGTCACTAGAAATCCATATCTCCGTGGCACATGATGTGATCTTATAGACCTACGCACAATCTGTGTCTCATGAGCAGGTTCCACATCAGTTTATGGTTCTGGTTCCTCAATTAATTGTGGTCCCGGTTCCATAACTGCTAGTGGTGTCTGCTCAGTTTCCATCTTAGTGTCAGGAGTATTGTCTTGTGGTTCTTGAATTTTTTCAAGTTTTACAGTATTCCCATTAGTTCTTCTAGAAAGAAACTCTCTTTCTAGAAAAACACCTGTACAGGCAACAAACACTTTGTGTTCTGAGGGTTTGTAGAAATAGTATCCTTTAGTTCTTTTAGGATACCCCACGAAAATACATTTATCTGATTTAGGATCAAGTTTGTTAGACATCTGACGTTTAACATAAACCTCACATCTTCAAATATTCATAAAAGACATACTAGGACGTTTCCCAATCCATATCTCATATGGTGTCTTTTGAACTGACTTAGATGGAACACAGTTTAATATAAAAGGAGCCGTTTCCAATGGATGTCCCCAAAACGAATGTAAAAAACTGTTTGACTCATCATCAGTAAAGGTAATAAAGGAAAAGAAACCACCTCTAGCTTGTGTGTTTAATGGCCCACATACATCTGTATGTATGAGATCTAATACATCACTTGTCTTTTCATTTTGTCCCTTAAAAAGGCTTTCGTCATCTTGCCCATTAAACAAGATTCACAGTTTCAAATGATTCAAAATCAAATGAATCCAATATTCCATCTTTATGGAGTTTAGAGGTGCAGTTCTCATTTATATGGCCCAAGCGGCAGTGCCAGAGATATGTTGGATTAGAATCATTAGGTCTAATCCTTTTATTATTCACGTTATAGATAGGCATATCAAAGTTCAGAACATAAAGGTCATTCATCAAATGTGCAATACCATATACAATATCATTCAAATAAATAGAGCGACAATTGTCTTTTATTATAAATGAAAAACCTTTCTTGTCCAAACAAGAAATAGAAATAATATTCTTAGTAATGGTAGGCACATAATAACAACTCTCAAGTTCTAAAACAAGTCCAGTAGGCAAAGTTAATACATAAGTCCCTATAGCTAATGCAACAACTTTTGCTCCATTTCCAACTTGCAGGTCGACTTCGCCTTTCTTCAACGATCTACTTCTTCTCAATTCCTGCACATTATTACAAATGTGAGAACCATAGCCGGTATCTAATACCCATGAAGTAGAAGTAGATAAGTTGACTTCTATAACATAAATACCTGAAGCAGAAGTCTCACTTCCCTTCTTGGTCTTTAGTTCTTCCAAATACATTGAATAGTTTCTCTTCCAATGACCGGTCTTACCACAGTGGAAGCAGTCACCTTCCTTAGCCACCCAACCTTTAGGCTTTAAGACTTTACCAGACTTGAACTTGGGCTTTTGACCCCTTTTGTTCTTGCCTTTGACCTTGCCCTTGTGATTCTGAACCATCATAACAATTTTGGGCTTGGCCTTCTTGATGTTTACTTCAGCAGTTCTTAACATGTTCAGTAATTGCGCCAGAGACTTATCAAAATCATTCATATTATAGTTCATGACGAATTGATCATGATATGATCCCGGACGAAGTCGAGGATGCGACCTGTAATGCTGAGGAGGACGCGACCGGCATGGTTGAGGAGGATGCGACCCGCACTGCACGAGACACGACCCGTGCCGCAAGCGACCCACGTCGCGGAAGAAACGACCCAAGCAGAATGGATGGTGGACGCGACCCGAAAGAAGGACGTAGGTCCTGTGACCCGTGCTAGGGCTAGGTAGGAGGAGGAGGCCTTGACCTTACCAGCAGAACCCGTGACCCGAGCTAAAACTAAAAAGCTCAAGGAGGCGATCATCGGGATTCTCACGGCCATCCAAGTTCAAGACGAGTATTCGAGTCTTCATGAGATCTCTAATACCCGTATCATTCTTCAAGCCGAAGCACAACTCTCAATGATCGATAACTAGAGTAAGTGCTTCGCGTGTAATCTTTTCCCTTTGTTGGTTTTGTCCCAAGGGATTTTCCAACGACGATTTTTTAACGAGGCCGCGACTCACTTCCGCGACCTAATTATTGACCCGAGGCTTCAAGACAAATCCATATATCGAAAACACATTTTAAAAATATGTCTTATTTATGATTGGATATTTTCTAGATCATTTACTTCTAGCCTTGCATGGCTACCTAGCATTTATGTCGCATTTAAAGCCTTGCATGGCTACTTTGACTACATATGGCCGGCCATCAGCTTGGTGTAGAACACACTTTGGAATTTTTATTTTAATCTTGATTTTCTTTTGAAGAAATCATCTTGTTGGTGTGTCATATCCAGCAAAACCCGTTGGTGAGTAATATCCAACGTACGTTCGTTCTCCGTAGGTGTGTAATATCCTTCGAAGATGAGCCGGTAAATCGAGAGCTTTTCCGTAACTCTCGTGTGACCATTCGCTCCACCCACCTTGTGAGAAGAGTCGTGCGACTCGGCTGCAGCAAGGCCTATCCGTTCAACCTTCGTCTAGAGCGTCATTCCAGTGGGGATCACGTCAAGTGGTATCAGAGCTCATTCTAACAAAGGTTGCTTCATTCTTGGCTCTTTGGTTGTTTAGACCGTATCTAGGGTTGAACCGTGCGTAGTTTCTATTCGCCACTACGTATATTTTGTGTTAGGAGTCTTGGTTGCTCGTACGTTTCTTTTGGTTTTTGCTCGTGGCTGCTCTGGTGTGCTAGCGTGCAGGTGGACCGTGAGTTTGCAGTATTTTAATCATCAACAAAATGGAAGATAAGGGAACCGAAATCAGCCGAGTAAATGAGAGGTTGATAGAGGCTCTCGCGGCTCGATTAGAGCAAAGTCTGAGCAACAAAATGGAGGAGTTTTGGCAATAGTTTCAACACGGAAATCACACCCGACCAAGAGACAATCATGCGTTCCAGCAACGAGAAAGGAATCAGCATGAGGAGGACATAAACTATTACGAACGAGGCAGTTCATCCTCGTATCGAAGTAGTCAGAGGCGACGAGTGATGAGGGAACACCGAGATGACCCGAGGGATGACCTCGCTGGTCTTAAGCTGAAAATCCCTTTGTTTCACGGCAAGGCCGACCCGGACGCCTATCTAGAATGGGAGAAGAAGATAGAACTTTTATATGGTTGTCAACACTTCACCGAGGCAAAGAAGGTTAGGGTTGCTGCCACAGAGTTCCACGACTACACCTTGAGTTGGTGGGATCAACTCTTGACTTCTAGGCAGCGAAAATGGTGAGGAACCAGTAGCTACGTGGATGGAAATGAAGGCCATCATGCGCAAGAGGTTTGTTCCAAGTCATCATCACTGAGAGATACATAGAAGACTAAGAAAACTTACCCAAGGAAACCGAACCGTGGAGGAATATTACCAAGAGATGGAGTTGTTGATGTTGAGGGCTAATATCCCGGAGGATAGAGAGGCGTTAATGTCTCGTTTCTTTTGGAGGCTTAAATCTAGAAATTCAGGACAACTTGGAGATGCAACACTATGTGGAGATTAAGGAGACGCTCAATAAGGCGATTTTAATCGAACAACAACTCCAGCAGAGAAAGAGCTCCCATTCTAGCTATGGGGCTGGAAAATACAACCATCAACGAGAGGAAAAACCGAGCTATCCAAGGAAAGAAAACACGGTTCCAGCGACCTGAGATGCACCCAAAGTGGTTCAGTGGCACCACGGGATAAGGGAAAGACCGAGGCCACTACCTCGAGGGCTCGAGACGTGAAATGTTTCAAGTGTTACAGAAGAGGACACTATGCAAGTGAATGCACGAACAAGAGAGTCATGATCATTCGTGACGACGGCGAGTTCGAATCCAAGGACGAAGTGGCTGAAAACTTGGACAAAACTCATGAGGAAGAACCGAAAAAAGGAGAGTTGCTGGTGGCACGACGAACCTTAAGCGTACAGCCTAAGGCCAACGAACGAGAACAATGAGAAAACTTATTCCACACCCACTGCCTTGTTCACGAAAAAGTATGTAGCGTGATTATAGACGGAGGAAGTTGCATGAACATTGCAAGCACTACCATGGTCCAAAAACTCGGGTTGAGGGTTCAAAAGCACCCGAGGCCATATAAGCTCCAGTGGCTTAATGAAAATGGCGAGATGAAAGTGACCAGCCAAGTGACCATGCCTATTTCCATAAGCAAATATGAGGAAAAAATCTGGTGTGCTTGTCCTACCAATGGAGGAGAGTCATATCCTTCTCGGTAGACCATGGCAATTGGATCGCAAGGTAAAACATGATGGTTTCACTAACAAACATTATTTTGACTTTAATGGCAGGAAAACCGTTCTTATTCTGTTGATGCCAAAGGAAGTGCTGCAAGATCAAATGCACTTAAAATAGTAAGGCGCATACATACTTAAGTCTTTGAACTTCTACGCGAGATCAGGTGAGATCAAGAAATCTCTTCACTCGAATCAATCCGTGTTATTATTTGTGTTTAAGGAAGCTCTCTCGAGCTTAGCTAACCTTGCACCGGTGCTGCCGAGTGAGATTACCTCATTATTGAAAGATTATGGAGACGTCTTTCCCGAAGACAACCCCACGGGATTGCCCCCGATACGCGGTATTGAACATCAAATCGACTTCGTTCCCGGAGCCGTGCTACCAAATCGACCAGCTTACCAAACCAATCCAGTGGAGATTAATGAGTTGCAAAGACAAGTGGAGGAACTCATGGCCAAGGGACACATCCGAGAATGCATGAGCCCATGCACCGTGCCCGTTATACTCGTGCCAAAGAAAGATTGCAGCTAGCGCATGTGCATTGATTGCTGCACAATCAACAACATTACGGTGAAGTATCGACATCCTATTCCTAGGCTAGATGATATGCTAGATGAGTTGCATAGAAATAGGATATTTTCTAAAATTGACCTTAAAAATGGATATCATCAAATTAGGATGAAAGAAGGTGATGAATGGAAAACGACATTTAAAACTAAAAATGGATTGTATGAATGGTTAGTAATGCCTATTGGATTGTCAAATGCACCTAGTACTTTCATGCGCATAATGAACCATGTTCTTCGAGAGTATATAGGTAGATTCGTAGTGGTTTACTTCGACGACATATTGATTTACAGAAAAACTTAGAAAAACACGTTGGAAACCTAGAATCAGTCCTAAAGGTACTTAGGAAGGAAGAACTATATGAAAACTTTAAGAAGTGTAAGTGCAGAAGGCGTAAAGGTGGACGAAGAAAAGGATAACCCATTCGGGAATAGCCGAGCCCAAATACAGTCGGGGAAGTCCGCAGCTTCCATGGACTCGCGGGGTTCTATCGACACTTTGTAAAGGACTTCAGCACCTTAGCCGCCCTTTCACCGAAGTCATCAATAAAAATGTTGGATTCAAGTGGGGAGAAGCGCAAGACATGAGTGCATCAATATTGATGGTTCGGGTCTAAGTGGTGGGTCGAGGCCGTTTTTCTACGTCCTAAGGGTTAGAGTCGATGCGCATTCACACAAGTTAATCAAAAAGAAAAAAACAGAAAAGAAAAAAGAAAGAAAAAAAATCAGCAAAAGCGCAACCTCTTCACTCCGCTAAAGTTACGAGACCTTATGAGTGTGCCAATTGGCAACCTGGGTCTAAGTAGAAGGCTGTCCTCTTCAACTCCGACGTCCTAGAAACCGAGTGCAAATTTAAAAAAATTGTATGTGGAAACCGAAAAAAAAGAAAAGAAAAACAAGAAGAAAAAAAAGAACCGAAAAAGAAGAAAAATAATTGTCTTAAGAATGGTATCGAACTGTTTGCGCATTAGAATAGGTATGGAGATTGCTTGGATGTTGTCTAGGGGTTAGTGAAATGAACTCAGGACATGTGTAGGATTG
>CM071865.1:19229642-19277413 GCA_036759665.1 Gynandropsis gynandra
TCTAGTAGGTGAGATACACAATTGGGAGATTGGTATACGCATGCTAGATAGTGGGTTTAGGCATCGGGAGAGTCATTCCCTAGAAAAGAGCTTGAATTTCCCGAACACGTAATGATATCTATAACCATGATCTTGTTAGAACTTCGTTGCATCATCGTGCATCTCTCGAAACCTGTGGTGTCTAGTTCATTGAGTTTTAATCCGATAGTTAGTCTAGTTTAGTTTCATTCATAGTTCCATCACTTATTGATTTCACACGTCTTATTCATTAGTTTACTAGCTTTAAAGTTGCATCAATTCCTTGTGTTCGACCCTGGTACTATACGATCCGTATTCTTGCGGAAGCGTTCGTCTAGGTAAATTATTACTTGAGATTAACCACATCAAGAGGCCTTGAAGGACATACATTTTCTTTCTTGTTTGAGGACAATCCTCAAGTTCATGTACCAATCCAGGAAATTTGTCCCATTCAGCTTATCCTTCGTAAGGATTGATCGCAAAGACAACACGTGTGTGTTATGCGATGGTCACCTAAAACAGAGATACACAGAATATGAGTATCATGAAAAGAATCATTTAAACATGGACTTTATGAAATGATTCTCCCACTAAATTTTGCGAATAAATAGCCCTCACTATGAATTCGAAAAGTAATATTCATAACTTTCTTAGTGGGACAAGATCCATATTTCACCTTGTCTAGAGTTTATTTTGGTAAATCACCCTAGATTTGGTTATTTAGGTAGACAACTCTTTGTCAATTACATCTCATGCAATTCTTGGATAGAAAGGTGAACACCCTTGTTCCAATTCATCTCATAAATAGACACCCAACTTTATGTCTCTAAGTCCCAATCTCATTGATATCTTAGTTAAGTCGACCCAATCAACGAGCAATAGGATATCACAATTATCTGATCGCGTCTTACTAGGATTGATGTGACAATTCACTTTGGCAAATCTACACACATTAATCTAAGTCTTGACGAGTGCTTATTCATTGGTAGGCATTTAACTTGACTTAATCACACGAGGGATTTTCACCGCAATCAAACATATTTCATAAAACATAAACTTAATTGGTAAAAGAACTATCATCTGGAGAAATATACTGCCGTTAGATCCCATTATTTATGAGACAAGTGATAACCTTAAGTGTTAGCTAAGTAGTTCCCAGGTAAGAGGGAGCGAACTCATAAGAGTAAATAATTATATAACCTCTTGTCCTTAGTCAGAAGTGACTTAGGTAACATTTATTCGATCACGAGCAATCACATATCCCGATTCACCGAGAATCGATGTATATTGCATTGTATTCCGATTCCCCGAGAATCGATAGATACTACCTAAGGGATTTAACAACCGCTAATATAGGTCGCCCCTTGTGGGGTGCGGCGCAGCGTCCCGTCAGCGAAAAATTTTCTCAAAATTTTCACTTTCCCTCTGTGGAAAAACATCATCGAAAATCAATCATATCAATTTTATGTGAATTCTCCATGTTTTTAACTTTCCCGATTCTTCATGCATATCACTGATTTACTTTACGTGTTTCTTACTTTTCCGATTCTTCATGCATATCAAATATTCAATCATATCGATTTTATGTGAATTTTCCATGTTTCTTACTTTTCAGATTTTCATGCATATCACAGATTCACTTTCCATGTTTCTTACTTTCTCGATTCTTCAAGCATATCACAGATTCACTTTCCATGTTTCTTACTTTCTCGATTCTTCAAGCATATCACAGATTCACTTTCCATGTTTCTTACTTTCCCTATTCTTCATGCATATTACAGATTCAATCATATTGATTTTACCATATTTCCTACTTTTCACATTCTTCATGCATATCAGAGACTCACTTTCCATGTTTCTTACTTTCCCGATTCTTCACGCATATCACAGATTCATACATATCGACATGCATATCGTAGATCTAGCACGAACCAACTTATATGCATATCATAGATCTATACGAAACAATCATGCTATGATATATCTAGCAAATTAACATGCATATCAAAGATCTAGTCATGAATAAATCAGATTTACACGAAGTATGCATGCATATCACGGATCTTGTCAAACAAATCATAGATCTAGAATGAAAATTATACATTCATATGGTAGGAAAGATAATCAGGGTCTCTGAAACCGAAGCTCTGATACCACTGTAGGGAAAACCGAGAAGAAAACACGCAGCAAAAACACATAGTTTTTCTCGGTTTTACCTTTAGTAAGATCTGATTCGGAGAGAGATCTGATTAGTGTTTCTTAGTACATACCTTGGTGTAACATAAAGCTCAGATCTGTGAGTCACGAGAAGTAGCGAATCGCTCTTGTCTCTGTCGGTATCCACACGGATGGAGAAGATCTGGACAAAGTCAAAAACCCTAGTTACTAGATTAGGGTTTCGGCCTCTATTTTATAATGAGCGGAATTCCTTTGCTTTTTTGTGTTTTCTGTGTATCGAGAACATAGCTTAAGCACTATATTTATAGGAAAAAATGGTTTAACCCCAACTTAAACCTTAATTAAGGTTTTGCCCAATTAATCCTAATGGTTCGAATTAGGCCCAATTAAATTGAATTCACAATTCAATTAGAATTGGCCTTAATAACTCGAATTATTCTCAATCTTATTCATACTATGATTGGCCCAATTACATGTCCAAATCTATTCGTCTTTGTGTGTGGCCCAATAGATTCTCAATGCGTTGATCATAAATAATGAGCGGTGTCTAGCAACACATCGTTATTTATTAAGCAATGAAAATGTATGTGACTCGACATTACCAATATCGTGATTTATGTATATTAATCCTTTTGTCCTTGATGTCTAGATTGGACATGAGTCATGGAACGTATCATACTCATCTAAACAAATCTATGAGCTTGTGACATCACTCCTCTTATATAGGAGGGACAAATCCTTATCTCGATCAACCAACATCTTACTACATAAACAGATTGCATACCCAATCACTATCTTGTTCGTCCACCCATTTACGAGTGACGTTTGATAGTATCAAAGCATGCAATTTCTTATGTTAAGATCTCTGGCGATCTCAAATCATAGGATTATATGTACCATAATCACTATGAGAATTGCTATGATACTCATATAACAATCCATGCAGCAATCTCATGGCGGATCGTCTAGTACATTGTTCTCTAACATGCACCTATGTGTTAAATTGATATCTCATATCAATTTACACATACTAGTCTTAATGCAACATTGATATCCTTATTCTCAATGATGTTCGACTAGGGATGTTTTAAGACTATCTTAAATCATATTTTTAAGGATATTATTTCATCTATTTATATACGCAGTTAGTAAATTAAATGAAATAATAGAATGCCATTTTTATAGAAAATATCATGATACATAAGAAATACTCAAACAAGAATCATCCAAATGATTGGTCTCTAGAGCATACTCCAACAATCTCCCACTTGCGCTAAGACCAATCAGACCAATCGGGTATATCTCTAATACCTAATGGTCTAGTATGACGATCATGCCTATGCTACACCAGAGGCTTCGTCAAAGGGTCTGTGACATTGTCATCTGTTGGTACTCCGCATATCTTAATGTCTCCTCTCTCCACGATTTTTCGAATGAGATGGAAGCGTCTGAGTATGTGTTTGGATCTTTGGTGTTATCTGGTTCCTTAGCATGTGCTATGACACCATTATTGTCACAATAGATCTCAACAGGGTCTTCTATGTTAGGAACCACTCCAAGTTCAGATATGATTGTCAAAAGATGAAACTAAACCATCAAGGTTTCCTAAATTTTACCTATGACATCAATTATGAAGCATTGAATTAGATGAAGCAACAGTTGGAGGTTCAAAAATACATAACGTCAAGAGATATCTAGTCCAAAACATTCATACATTCATTTAGAGAGACTGATTTTACCAAAGAGATCCCATGGCTGATTTAATGTTGCATATGTACCATCATTCATAGAGGGATATATAACTTTCGAATACAAACATTATATGTAAAGGATACATGAAAAAGATGGCACTGACTTTAAGATTTAGGAGTGATAAGTCTTTTGATAAATCGTAAAGGATATGAACTCTTTCGTGATCAAGATTATATTTAGATTCTATGAACTTTGAATAGATCATAAATGATTACGATACCATGAATTCTAACACCACCTCTATGTAAACTTTGGATAATGAATTCTCCAGCATGTCACTGACACAGAAAACAAAAAAAAACATAGATAAACATGAAAACCACATATCAGTATTTCATCATGAGCAGAGAAGACAAACTTTCTAAATTTTCTAACAATCCATTTACCATAGCATATCTAACAGCTACAATGGAAGTTTTCCAACTTTTTAATTGATTTCTAAGTATACATGAGCCACAGAGATGCATGACTTAAACATGAAGCATATGGCTTCTACAGATTCGATCACGAATATACCTCTTATGAGTAGAAGTTTGGAACAACTGCTTTCCTTTGTCCTAAAACTAAAGGACCTAAGAAGTTTTGGGTTTTTTTTTCGATAATAAGAACCATAAGAAGATCACAAAAGAAAATGCTGAAAAGAAGAAAGTACGTTAAATATATACCAACATCTACGTGACAAATATGTGTTCAAGTGGTCCGAATTAAAACAGAACAATGAAGCTAAAACTTCTCAACCAGCCAGTGTTTTTGATAACCAAACCACATTTTTTCTTCAAAAGATAAAATATCTTAATATGTTTGTACAATTATGTACATGAAAATATAATTCAAAAGCTTCCATTAATAGACTGCAATCGATGATCATTTTCACCTTGCAAGCTATCTCAAACACACCTTAAAACAAATTACTTCCTTAACAATAACATATGTAATTCAAAACTCACCTAAAATAACCCACCAAACCCGACGATCCATTAATGAGGGAAATACTTAGTCCACTGTAGCTCAAAATTTAACCTAGAAATTGCTCCTCGACAAAGTGAGGATGATGAAGCAACGACATAAAACTGGTCCACCAACGTCAAAGAATGATTTCATTCACTTATAAACCAAACCCAAATTGAACAAATTCAGTATCTATTCACCAAAACAAATACAAGAATTCAATCAGTATATCTTCTGCATGCGACAAATGGGAAAAAAACTCAAAACACAATTGACCATCAAACAATTCCTTAGATTTCCCATGAAAGGAGTATAAATATAATGTCGAGGTGATCATACCTTTGATATCGAACGAAAACCCAAACACGGGAAATCAGAGCTGCTAGGAATCATAAAAGATGAGGAAGAAGCTCCAAAGAAAAAGCGAACAAAGAAACAGATGGCCAAACGTCAACTGATTTTGAATAATAGAATAGAAATAGGAGAAAACACAAATTGAATGAACATAATCTCACTGTTGAGATCTCGTGCTCATAAATCTTGTTGATCAATGTTCCGTCTCTTCTTGGAAAATCTCATAATCTGCCAAGCCCCAAGAAAAGCTCAAACTGAAAGGATTTCACCTCCTGACACATCGAAGAAGAAAATGTGGGGGAAGAGAGAGAGAAGGAGCAAACTGCTTCAACGAAGAAGAAAATATAAGGTCGATTCGAATTCCGAAAAAATGATAAAGAGTCAAATAATCAATTAAGAAATCATTTAATCCATGGAAACATGGAGATAAAAAAACACTCGCATATTTATGGTTTTATTTTACGAAGACGATAAATTTTTGAACTCCTTTATAAAAAATTAGAAATTTTCTCTCTCTTGGTTATTGCTTCAGAGCTTCACAAAGAGAAAAAATATCTTTATTTATATAAATATTTTGAGAATAATTTCAGTTAACTTTTTTGAGTTGATTTAAATTATTAAATGGATGCGAATATAATAATTTATAATAATTTTAAGAAAAATAGTAATTCATAAATCCCATATTCTTATACTAATTAAATTTAAAAATTATGATTTGTTTTTTAAAATTTTGATCTCTATATTATATCATATGAAATTTTAACAAAAATTAAAAAATTATTACTGTCAAAATTAATAAATTTATGTATTTAAGAATGTATACTTTAGATTTATAAATTAAAATATAAAAAATTAAATAATATTCATAAAAACATAACATAATAGATGATATATTTTAAAGTAAACCAAAATTTAATTAAAAATGGTAATAAATTTGAACTAAAACTCGATCATCTTTTGGGTTAAGGTAAGTGTCAAATCAACATCGATTTCCATGACTTCTATTATCTACAGAAAAATTAACAATTATAAATAATATATTAATTTTTAATTAAGTACAATAAAATTGTACAATTAAAAATTTTTTTAAATAGTTTATGTAAAATATTATAATGTTAGATTTGTTGATTGGATTTCTATGTCATTGTCGATGTGATGATTCAAAAATTCAACAAACCTAAATTTTAAGCGTTGAATTCCATGACATCTATTATCTAAAAAATTATTAACAATTATAAATATATAATAATTTTTTATTAAATATAATAAAGTTGTACAATAAAAAAAACATTTGAAATAATTTATGTAAAATATTATAATGTTAGGTTTGTTGACTCGATTGCTATGTCATTATCGACGTGGCGATATTAGAATTCAACAAATCTAATTTTTAATATATAAAATTTTTCCTCAAAATTTTTTATCCCTAATTTTTTAATGTTTTTCAATTTTAATCTATTCTCTTTCCGCTTATATTTTATTAAATTCATTATTCTAATATGAAACTTTGAAACATACTCCATTTTGACTAGATCCAATTTGACCATCTTTTTTTTTTCATAAATCGATCCTATTTTGTTCCAATTTTACATTCCCCTTATTCTCCCTAATGTTTTTCACTTTTGCCTTATTCTCCCAAAACTTTTTTCACTTTCGCCTATACAATTTTATGAAATACATCTCTTTTCCATACTATTATAAATTTCATTCTTTTTTCTTAAAAATTATTAAATGTGTCATGATCAATACTAACGTTAATTATTCGGTTAACTAGTTAAATAATTGTGTGTTGGTTTTTTGGATAAACAAAAAAAATATTCAACAATATATTAAAAATAAAATAAAAATTATAAAAACTTCACAATCATTTGGTTACTTATTTGATTGCATATTTTTCTAAACACAAATAATTATGTTTTAGTTTATTGGGATATAAACACAAAACTAGGTCAACTTGAGTTAATCGTATCGATTTAATTTGTTTTTTTTTATCAAAATTAGATTCAGGCTAGTTAAGCAATTCAAATTTAAGTTAATCAGATCATTTAATTGGTTTCGGGTTAAAATTAGGGTTGGGTCTGTCAATCACGTCAAAATCTAGTCAAATTGAGTTAATCAAATCGGTTTAAATGTTTAGGATAAAAAATTGGGTTCGGGCCACTTAATTGTGTCAGAATCGGAAAAATCAGATCGCTTTAATTGGTTTCAAACTAAAACTAAATTATGGTCGGTGAATTACGTTAAATTAAGGTAATCTGATCGATTTAATTGGGTTCGGATCAAAACTGTATCAAAATTGAGTTAACTGAATCAAATTATTTGGTGTTAGATCAAATTTTGAGTCCAATTCTAGTTAGATGAATCAATTTAATTGATTTTTTTATTATAAAAAAGTAGGTTTATATCGGTTAATCATATCAAAATCAGGACAAAATTGATATCGAGTTTTTAGGATTTTAGATTTAAGCGGTGAAATTAATGAAATTTAAATAAATAAGGGAATATATTGAAATTTCAAATATCATGTAATAGGGTGAATGTAAAACTTATTGAATAAAAAATACATGTAAAATAACAAAAATGGAGGGAAAATGTGATTTTTTTTCCTGTATGTTTTTATGAGAATATCATAATCTATACTAAAAAAAGATATTCTCAACTTGTTGATCCCTGTTGGACTAAGCATTTTTTTTATTTTTTGTTGGTTGATTTGTGGCTTATAATATATTACCATTCTCTTATGATGTCTACATGTTTTGTAACCATAAAACATTATATAAAAAATGTAATTCTATTATTATCTGCATTATTAGGGAGAATATCAAGGATAATTTTGTAGGGCTTGAGGACTTCACGTCTACCCTCATAAAAATAATTATTAAATAGACAAAAAATTAGGGAAAAAAATTTGTCCTTAATTTTCGCACGTGAAAACACACACGGTTTGAAAATTTTTTAAAATGAAAAATTGTTTCAAAGTTGAGAGCAAGGATCGAATTCAAAGTCAGCAAGAAGGAAAATTCAAGTTCAGGCCAAGGAAATTTTCAAGTGAGAAAGAAATGGCAAGAATCAGTAGTGAAGAAGAGAACACGAGTCAATCTTTAGTGGCGTCTATAAGTGGATCGATTTTAGGGTTTTACGTTGTAGATGAAATACATTAGAGATCAGGCTGTTGAAAGCAACATTGTTTGTTGATTTGAAATGGGTGTGAATCTCAATGAGTCGGTTGAGTCTCAATGAGTCGCTTGAGTGGAAGAGGGTCATGAGTCTCAGTGAGTCGCTTGAGACTTATGACCCTCTTCGACTCAAGCAACTCATTGGATCTCAACAGTCGCTTGAGTTGGAAGGGTTGCTTGAGTCTCATTGAGTTGCATGGGGTTGTTTGAGTCTTATTGAGTCGCTTGAGTCAAAGAGGGTCAGGAGTCTCAGTGAGTCGCTTGAGACTCGTGACCCTCTTCGACTCAAGCGATTCATTGGGTCTCAAGGGTTGCTTGATGCAACTTCATTTCTTTTACATGCGATTCTCTTGAAACTGGAATAGTGTTTCTTTTACATTGTGAGTGTTTTTATGCAAATCTTAGATATTGTATCTAGGGGGTGAGTGATTCGTAGAGTCATTCAGAAACCTAAGGCTATTGTGAGAATAATCCTAGGCGGTCACATACGGGGTGTGTGACATTTGGGGCTTGGAATTTGAATTCAAGACGGGCAGAGTCTCAGGGTGAGTCTAAGTCTGTATTCAGGTGTACCTGGAAGACCGTTTGAATTAAATAGGAAGTCATTTGGAGTTTTAAAACTCCACTGAAACATCTTGGCCATCTACTCTTTAGTTTTTCAATTGCTATCAAAGCTGGAAACGAATCAAAGAATTTAATGTTCGTTTGAGATCTTGTTAAAGAGAGATATGGAAGGTTCACGAGATCTATACTCATATTGCAAACCCGTAACACTCAACTCCTCCAGTTATGGATATTGGAAGGTTATGATGAGAGCTAACATTCGTGGCATAGACGAAGATGCGTGGGGATCTGTGAAGTATGGTTGGAATCCTCCAATGGTGATCGATGACAAAGGCAATGAAAAGAAGAAACCGTTTGATCAATGGACACCGACCGAGAAGAGATCATCCACATACAATGCAAAGGCATTAGCTGCAATATTCGCCTCTGTAGACATGGATGAATTTAAACAAATACAAGGTTGCGAATCAGCTAAAGATGCTTTGGACATGCTTGAAACAATTCATGAAGGAACTCCAAGCGTGAAGAGAACAAGATTGGATATTCTCGAACATCAATTTGAAAATTTGAAATAGGAGAGAATGAAAACGTGAAAAAGTTTAGTGGAAGACTAAACGCCTTGGCCAAGGTCAACCTTATGAAGATAAGAAGCTTGTCAAGAAACTCTTTCGATGTTTACCTAAGAAGTTTTCGGCACAAAAGGCAGTTGTGAACATGTCACTCAATACCAACACAATAAGCTTCAAGGAAATCGTGGGAATATTGTCCGCTTATGAAATGGAGCTGCAGCTAGAACAAGGATCATTTAGCAAAAATTCATCTCAAGGTATAGCTCTGAAAGCAAAAGAAAATACGACAGAGGATGATGAACTTGCAGGAGAAATATCCTTGTTAGCGAAAAAATTTAATAGATTTTTAAAAAGAGGACTAGGAGGATACCCCAAGACACGCAAGGCATACCCAGAGCAAGAAGATAAATCTAAAGTTCAATGTCATGAGTGTAAGGGATACGGTCATATAAAGAACGACTGTCTGAGTGTTCAAAACGAGAAGCAACCCTGAAAGCTTTGAATGCAACAAAATGCTTCAATTGTCAAGGTTTTGGAAACACGAAGAATCAATGCCACGATGTAAAAAAGACAAACAAGTCTCTTCGTACTCAAGAAGTTTCAACTGAATCAGAGGAAGAAAGTGAAGAAGAGGACATGACTAGTTATGTTACATTCTACGGTGTCATAGCAAGTGAAGATGAACAATCGAATGAAGAAAGTGATGGTGATGAGCTGACCATGAGAAAATTATACGAGAAATGTATTAAAATGAGTCAACTCAATTTGAAGATTCTCAAAGAGAAGAATGGTGATGAGTCACAATTAAAAGTTTTCACGGAAAACCTTATAAAGAAGGAGGATGAAGTAAATCAGATCTCGAGTCAACTAGAAGAAACGAAGAAAAACTTGAAGATGTTATCAAATGGAACGAAACAGTTGGACTATCTTTTAACGATAGGAAAAAGAGATTCAAATAATTATGGACTTGGTTATAAAGGAGAAAGCTCGGGAAATAAAGGAAAATTTGTTAAAAGTGAAGTTCTACCGAAGCCAGAAACACCTCAAATATCACAGAGTATACCTCCAACACATGTGAGACCTAAATATCAACAAAAAGAGCAGAGAAGATGTTACTACTGCGGGATAAAGGATCACATTCAAATCAATTGCTATCAAATGAATTATTATAACTGGAAATCTCAAAGGACATTCAACACAAAGAAAAGGACGACAAGAAGAAGATGGAATCAATTTCAATCACGACGGTCTCAAGGAAAGTCACGAGGATGGAATCAATCACAACGGTCCCATGGTAAGTCATGAAAACACCAAGGTGAGTTTCCTTTTTGGTCAATACCTAACGTTAGACAAATATGGGTTAAAAGGGGTGAAAGATATATGACATTAAGGAAGCCTATGATTAAACAAATTTGGGTAAAGAAATCGGATCTTAATTGCAATGTTGCATTCACCTCAAAACAAAATGAGCAAGATTCTATGTGGTACTTTGATAGTGGTTGTTCAAAACATATGACATGTAATCTTAGCTTGTTATCAAACTTTAAAGAAAGGATCAAAGGTGGAAGTGTAATTTTCGGTGACGGACGTAAAGGAAGCATACAAGGAAAAAGTGACATTATAGCAATTGGACAACCAAAGCTAGCTAATGTACATTTTGTACACGGACTTCAAGCAAATTTGATCAGTATTAGTCAGCTATGTGATCAAGGGTTACGTGTCTCTTTCTCACATGAGAAATGCGTTGTCACAAATGAGGATGGTAAGAATGTTCTCATAGGAAAAAGAGCATCTAACAACTGCTATATTTGGCAGAAGAAGTGAATTGCTATCATGGTACACAAGATCCAATTCACCTTTGGCGTCAACTTTGAGGACATATTAATTATCGAACTATTATTAAATTGTCTAATTCTGAGTTGATTTGAGGTATGTCCAGGATGTCAAAGACAAAGGATGATATCTGCAAACCATATCAACAAGGTAAACAAGTTCGAATTAATCACAAGAAGTTTCCCCAAATCAAAATCACTCACATACTAGAATTGCTTCATATGGATTTGATGAGACCTATGCAAACTGAAAGCATAAGTGGAAAAAATGTATGTTTTCGTATGTGCTGATGATTTTTCAAGATATACATGAGTTAGATTTTTACGAGAGAAAGGTGAAACTTTTAAAGTCTTTCATTATTTGTACTTAAACTTGATAAATAAAAAAGGAAGAGTTAAATGGATTAGAAGTGATCATGGCCGTGAATTTGAGAATGATTCATTTGAAAATTTTTGTAACAAACTTGGTATTTCACATGAATATTCTGCTCCGAAAACTCCAAAAAAAATGGAGTTGTGGAAAGAAAAAATAGAACCTTGCAAGGAATGGCTAGGGCAATGCTACACGGTAAGAAAGTTGCACCTCGATTCTGGGCAGAAGCCATAAACACGACTTGTCACATTATCAATAGAGTGTATACCTGAACAGAGCACAGAGAAAACATCATATGAAATATGGAAAGGCAAGACACCAAATGTCAATTATTTCCATGTGTTTGGGTGTAAGTGCTACATACTCAATGATCGAGAGTATCTTGGTAAGTTTGATTCAAATAGTGATGATGGTATGTTTCTAGGTTATGGTAGAAATTCAGTATTTTTTCGAGTTTATAATTTTCGTTCCAAGACTATTATTGAGTTCACTAACGTTCTACTTGATGAAGAAAGTCAAAACTCAGAATATGTTGACCAAATTGTAGCTCAGTTACAAACATATATGCTAAATATACATGTTGATGCCGAAGGTTCACCTGAGGAACAAACTGATAACCTAAAAATAGGACTTACTGAGGAGAACTCGGCAAGGGGAGGTGAGACAGAAGAAGAAATCAATTCAACCCAAGTACACAAAAATCACTCCATAGCAGATGTCACTCGAAATGTTCATGACACAAGAAGATTGAGGAACAAACCACGTATCAACTACAATGATTTGGTGAGATTCATTTGCTTTACATCTCAACATGAACCAAAAAAAATGTTAAAGTGGCGTTGAATGATGAGTTTTGGATTAAGGCCATGCAAGAGGAATTCGAGCAATTTGAATGTAATGATGTTGGTATCTAGTACCTCGACCTACTGAAACCAATGTGATGGGATCCAAATGGATCTTTAAAAACAAAACTAATGAAGATGGTCAAATTACTAGGAATAAAGCATGACTTATAGCTCAAGTATGCACACATTTAGTGAAGAAATTTGAAATGGACAACAGCAAAACTGCTCACACGGCTATGTCTACAACTACCAAATTGACAAAGGATTCCGAAGGAGAGGATGTAGAACAAAAGGTGTACTGAAACATGATAGGGAGTTTACTTTACTTAACTGCAAGTAGACCTGATCTAGCAGCAAGTGTAGGAATTTGTGCACGATATCAACCCAAATCAATCTCATCTTCAAGCCGTAAAAAAGTATAATCAAATATGTGAAGGGAACTATTGAGTTTGGTATATACTACACTAAAGATACTAATTGTGAGTTGGTAGGTTTTTGTGATGCAGATATGGATGGAAATGCCGATGATCGGAAAAGCACTTCTGGAGGATGTTTCTTTCTTCGAAATAATCTTATTTCGTGGCACATTAAGAAATAAAACTCTACATCCCTATCCACAATATATTGCATTAGGGAGTTATAGCACACAACTCATTTGGATGAACCAAATGCTGTCAGACTATGGTATAGATTCTAAATCTTTCATTGCCCATTGTGATAATACAAGTGCCATAAATATTTCAAAGAATCCAGTACAACACTCTAGAACAAAGCACATTGAAATTAGACATCATTTTCTTAGAGAGCTTGTTGAGAAAAGGCAATTACTAATTGAATATGTGCCTACGGAACGACAATTGACTGATATTTTAACCAAACCTCTAGACATGAACCGCTTTGTGAGTTTAAGAAAAGCACTTGGTGTTTGCGAGCTTTAATTTTGAAAATAAAAGGGTAAAGAATGTGCTTTATTATTTGAGAAATATGTTAGTAAGAGTATACGTATGCTGATATTGAGGTGCACCTGGCATATTGGAAAAAGCTTTTGGTGCACAGATTGGAACAACACTCCTACACTCCACTATCAATAAAGTACTTGAAAATGTACAATAGTTGATAAGAGTGCAATGTAATTGGCGTTGGTCTAAGTGGTGAGTATATGTGTGCTAACTATTTCTTTTCAATTGAGTATAAAATTTACTTATTTTCAAAAGTTTAAAAGAACAGAAAAGAAAAAGAATAAAAAAAAAGGAATGTTTGCAGAAGTGTTATTGAAGGGTTTTGTGATAAATGTCAACTAAACTGAAGTGAAGTTCACATTTCGAGTAGAAATTGTTTTTGAATATTAAATAAAGGAAATAAAAAATGTGATGAGATAATTAAGTTCGATGTTGCATGAACTGTTTATCATTTGAATGTGAAAGTTGAAATTCTTTGTACGAACGAAACTCTAACCCAATGACGTCGAAGAGAAAAGATCAATCTTCTGTAAGAATGTAAAGAAGTTAAAGTCAAGTTGCTGATAAGGACTACAAGCAGTATTGTTTTCTCGATCTTTCCCCTCTAATTTCGAATTTTCTTTAATGTGAGTCTCATGCAGGGGGAGAATTTTTGTTCTTATACTCACACAAACAGAGGGGAGAAAAATGTACTAGTGCAGGCATAATTGTTACATATGCAAGCAAACCTGAAGACATGCAGATGTGAACAATAATAATCGTGGATAGTTGGTGCTTGGTCCTTCAAAGATATGGATAATACGATGATGTGTTTGTTTAAGTATAAGATAAAAAAAAAGGAGAGATTGTGGTGTGTTGAAGTTTCATGTTTGAATAGGTAAAAAATAAACAAATCAAAGACCAACAAATTGGAGAATATCCAGGGAGCTAAAAACATGGAGATTTATTGGAGAAAATCAAGGAGCAAAAATTATGGAGATTTGTTAGCAACAAACACATCAAGAAGACCTCTATATTAAAAGTGCTCGTCCTATGAACGAAATCAAGACTTCTCCATAAAAAAAGAGTGTGCCTAAAAGTCTAGAGAGAAGTGTGAGCTTAAACGGAGAAACCGAAATAGTGTTTCTTTTACATTGTGAGTATTTTTACGCAAATGTTAGATAATGTATCTAGGGGTTTTTGGGTGAGATATCCGTAGAGTCATTCGGAAACCTAAGACTATTGTGGGAATAGTCTTAGGCGGTCACATATGGGTGTGTGACGTTTGGGGCTTGGAATTTGAATTCAAGAATGGTAGAGTCTCAGGGGGAATCTGAATCTGTATTCAGGTGTACCTGGAAGACTGTTTAAATTAAATAGGAGTCATTTGGAGTTTTAAAACTCTACCAAAACGTTTTGGCCATCTATTTTTTAGTTTTTTCAGTATTATCTAGAGCATTAGATTTTTCTTTTCAAAAAATAATAGCATTTATATAATAAAAAGAATCTTCGTATATTTGAAAGTCTACAACTGAATACAACAAAGACGACATCGAATTAACATGAAATGCTAAGCATAAACAATTATGGAGTTCTACACATTGTTTAACAATTACAAAAAATCTATTAACATATATACTATTAAAAAATCTACGATTTCTCTACAAAATTAGGGATGGATAAAAGGGTCGGGGTGAGTCTAGGCCATTTGGAAAAGGAAACCAAAACCCTTCAAATGTCGACCATTAAATTTATTTTTATCAATTTGTGATTTTTTTTGCTGTTCATTTTTTAATTGAATAAAATAATCTGATGAGCGCCATTTACAATTAGTTGACGGTTATAGACGAGAACAACCGAAAGCAGTGATCGACTGCAAAAAAAAAAAATTATTTTAGATGATGAACATTAACGATAACAAGAAGAACGAAGGAAAACCCTAATGAAATGTTATTTTAAATTTAGTTGTTTGTTTTAATTTTGAAGGTAAATAGTAATTTCGACCGTTTTCCAGCGATTTCTGACAATTTCCGACGATTTCTGGCAGTTTCCGACGGCCGCACTGGGTCACAGGGTCGCAGGGTCACAGGGTCGTAAGGCTAAAACACTTCAAATTTAGTTGTTCGTACGGGATAACTTCAAAAATATCCTCGTAAGGCTAAAACACTTCAAATACCCTTTCCGAAAAAAAATTTAACTTCAAAAATACCCTTATAAATGTTGATATTCCCAAAATACTCATGCGACCCTGCGATCCAGTTCGACCCAGCGATCCAGTTCGACCCTGCGACCCAGTTCGACCCTACGACCCTGTGACCCTGCGACCCAGTCCGACCCTACGACCCTGTGACGCTGCGACCCAACGACCTAGTCCGACCCTGCGATCCTATGACCCTACGACCCAGTTCGACCCTGTGACCCTGCGACCCTGTGACCCAGTGCGACCGTCGGAAACTGCCAGAAATCGTCGGAAATTGCCAGAAATCGCTGGAAAACGGTCGAAATCGCTGGAAACCACCTACAAATCGCCGAAAATCGCCAAAAATCACCGGAAATCGCTAAAAACGCTGGAAATCACTAAAAATGGCTAAAACATTGTTCAAAATCGCTCGAAAATTGCTGAAAACGCTCAAAATGGAAGGAAATCACTCGAGAATGGAAAGAAATCGCTTAAAAATGGAAGGAAATCGCTCGAAAATTGAAGGAAATCACTCGAAAATGAAAGGAAATAGCTCTCAACTTTGTTTTCCTCCTCTCAAATTTTGTTTTCCCTCTTCTCAAATTTGTCTTTCCCTCATCTGTATGTGTTTTTCATTAACAAAACATAAGGGTACATATATCTTTTCTCCAATTTTTTTTCATCAGATTTAGGAGGGTAGTTTTGAAGTTTTTTAGCCCTAGGAGGGCATTTCTGATATTCTCCCCATTCGTACATGATTTTTTTCTTAATTTATATTAAATAAAAAAATTATGTGTAATATTTTTTGTAAATATCAAATAAATTTTATGTTAAGACTCTTAATTATTTTACATTCTAAATAATAAAATCAATCTTGATTTTTTACATACAATTTATATTTTTATCAAAAAATTTATATAAATTCTCCTTCAATTAAATTATTTTAGATACATAAATTTTTATTTTCTAATGGATTTTGGTTGCGTTAATCCAATAAATAGGTTGCGATGATCTATAAACAATTACATAATTATATGTATATATATTTATTTGATATATATATATATATATATCAATAAAATAAAAAAATAAAATAAAATTGTTTATAGAAAGAATCTCCTAATAGGTAAAAAGATTAAAGAAAAAGATTTTGAATATTTTAGTTATGATATATGAGCTAATTTTTTTTAATTAGATCAATAAATAACTTTTCGATAATTTATTGCAAGATAAATTACTATAAATATAAATAAAAATTAATATACAAAGAATTCAATATTTAAAAATATATTAACATAGTAAGGGCATATTATTTTGTAAAACTCTAAGTCAGAATTAAGATTCAAAATCAAACTTTACGTTCGTTTGGTAAATTTTATTTATAGTCCAAATTAAGAAGTTGGATACGGAAATCGATCCATAATTTTTTAGATGCTGAAGTTTTCAGCATATTCATTTGGATTTCGAGTCTAAAATATCCAAATTGTTAAGATATTATTTTTAAAAAATCTATAAAATGCATCATTCATATATGATTAATTTGTATATAGTTTAAATATGTTATTTTTTATATATGTGTATATATGTATCAGGCATGTTCTTTGGATAACTTTTCTTTTTGGGTTTAAAATTAGAGTTAAAGTCTAAATTTGAAATCAAATTTAAAATTATTTGTTTGACAATTTCAAAGTTAGAGTATTTATCTAGATTTTAAGTTTTTGTTTTCTTTTTCATAAAAATTAGAGTTTGAGTTAAGGTTTTTTTGTAAAAAAATACCAAAATATATATTTTTCTTGTAAATTATATTTATTAATATTTTTTGTTAATTTTTTATAGAAATTATAATAATTATATTATTACTATTATTTACAAGTCATACTAAAAATAATTTAATATATTTAAAATAAATACAAATTAATCATATATAATATTAATTATGCAATTTAATAAGAATTATCAATTTTGAGATTTTATAAAAGGTATCTTAATAATGTGGATATTTTAAACTAGAAATCTGAATCATAATGTTGAAAATTTTGGTATCCAAAAATTATGGACCTCAAAATCAATTTTTCCAAACGAACATAACATATTACCATAAGTCTTAATTATGTCTCAAAGTTTTGAAAAAGAATATGCAATTCTATATCCTCAAAAATTTTTTATATTGATTAAATTATGACTCTTTCAATACACAAATTGATTTTTTATTTCGAGAATTGATTTATTGTATTGAGAGAGTTTCTTTATTTAGTGTATAAAATTGCCGTAGTGTTTTTGACATTAAACATAACTATTTTTTCGTAGAAAATACAATAGTTGATTGAATACTATTTTTTATTTTTATTGCAATTTATAATAAAATAACACATTTTTGTTGATAGTGTATTTAAAAACAATTGTTTATATTTGATAAATTAAAGAAAAGTAAATTCAATTTTGATTAAAACTAATAGTTATGTATTCAATTGATTTTAAAAAGAAAATATAAACATGTATATAAAAAATATTAAATTATAGAAGCAAATTTTAATCTAAATATTAACATATCCATCAAAATAATAATTCTCGCATCCGTCCCTAAATGGGTTTTTACAGTCTCTGATTAGGGATATATTATTTTGATGGAAACCATTTTCCAGACAGCAAAATACGTCCCTAATTCGTCTGGAAAATGGTTTCCAGACGTTTTCCGGACGGATTTTGTCGGTCCGTAAATAAACGTCGCTAATAAATTTTCGTCCGAAATTCGTCCGAAATTCCGGACGGATTTAGTAGTCCCTAAATCGTCCCTAACTTTTTTTGAAAAAAAAAAATTCCGGACGGATATTTCCGTCCGGAAAATTTTTAAAAAAATTTAAACAATTCCGGACGGATAATTCCGTCCGGAAATAAATTCCGAAAATTAGAAAAATTTCCGGACGGATATATTTTCCGTCTGGAATTTTTTTTTTCAAAAAAAAATTAAAAAAATTAAAAAAATTAAAAAAATTAAAAAATATCCTCTATCACCTTTCGTAGCCACCTCTTCTTCTTCCACCTTCATCGTCGCCTCCTCATCAACCGCCATCGTTGTCTCTGCCGCCGTCGCCACCGCCCCTCCACCTCCGCCGTCGTTGTCTCTGCCGCCGTCGCCACCGGCCCTCCACCTCCGCCGTCGCATTCCTTTCTATTTCACTTTCTCTTTCGTCATTCTCTTCTTCTTTATCTTCTTATTCTTCTCAACTGAATTTATAAGCTTAGATTTCCAGACGGATTAAAATAATCGGTCCCTAATCCGTCCCTAATTCCAGACGGACTAAACAAATCCGTCCCTAATTCCGGACGGACTAAACAAATCCGTCCCTAATTCCGGACCGATTAGGGACTGTTTTTTATTTTTTATTTTATATTTATTATTTTATTATATTTAAAATTTTTAATTTTATTTGTAAATTTAATTTTACAAAATTTTATTTGTAATTTTCAATTTAATTTGACAAATTAAAATATTTTAATTTTACAGGTTAAAAAATTATACGAATTTTAAGGAATAAAAAATATTACGATTCAAAAAATTAATTTTTAAAATTTTTATTTGAAAAAAATAAAAAAATTATTTGTAAAAACAATTTCGAGAAAAATAAAACAATAATATTTTTCTAATAAAATTATTATTTTTGAATAAAAATTAAATTAAACAAAAAATAATACTTATGAATCCGTCCGTAATTTAGGACTGATTGGTGTTAGTCCTTAATCCGTCCGGAAATAGGGACTGAAATAATTTCGTCCGTAAATTACAGACGGATTAGAATCCGTCCGGAATTTAAGGACGGACTAAAATTTCCGTCCGTAATTTAGGGACGGATCAATATCCGTCCGGAAATTCCGTCCCTAAATTAAAAATTTCTAGTAGTGTTGGTAGACTGTTTCTAGCTACTGCACGACTCTTCGGCAACTATTTTCTTAGTTCGTAATCGGTCCGTAATTCGTCTATAAATAATCTATTTAACCTCTCAACCATTGATACGTTTTTCATAAGCAACTCTCATATCTTTCACCACATATCTTCTTAGTGTTTGCGATTATATGGCATCTTCATCAAGATCGAATATTTTCGTTTCTAGACAATGGATGTACAGAAGAATTGATCCAGAAACTCAAGACGCAGTTTCTGGATCATCCGTCCCCAATTGCGGACGGGATTTAGGTAGTCGTCCCCAATTCCAGACGGCTCACGACTCCCTGTCCGCAATTTTTTTTAAATTCCGATGGCAACCCTAGTTAGGCATTTTCCCTCCAAACCTCTCTCCCTCCTCCTCGCACCGCCGCCTACGTCGTCGAACCTCTCTCCCTCCTCGCCCGCAGCCGCCCCCCGCTCCCTTTCCCTCCTTACCCGAAGCCGTCCCCCGTCCCCAGTCCGCAGTCGCCCCAAGCTCCCTCTCCCTCCGCCCGCAGTCGCCCGCAGCCGCTGCCCGAAATGCTCTCCCTCCACGGAACAAAAAGTTCGATTCGAATCGTTCTCGCTAGTTTAGGTGGAAAATTAGTTTAAGAATTGAAAATTGCTTAGTTATGTTGTAAAAAAAATTGATTAGGAATTTAGTCCAAAATTTTAGTAGGAATTAGGCGAAAAATTTATGAAGAATTTAGTTGGATTTTACTTAGTAAATTGAAAATTGATTAGTAATCTAGTCCAAAATTTTATTAGGAATTGAAATTAATGAAAAGATTTGTTGGATATTTCTTAGTTATGTAGTCAAAATTTCGTTCTAACGTATGTAATATTTTAATTTTACATTTCAGTATGTCGCGACGCGTTGGAAGAGACGGTAAAACGAGAAACCGTCCTCAGTCTGAGAAAAGTGGTAACCTTTCATCTCATTCTCGACATTCCATTTCAGGATTTTTGGAATATATGAATCCAAATTTCTTCCGCAACACTGAATCGACACAATCGACACAATATACTCCTTATTATCCGCAAATCCAACCACCAGCCGATCCAATAATGCATCACAAACCTGAGATGCACGATGAACCAACTGTAGAAGAAATTTTATCAATGGATGAAGAACGACACAAGCTTCCTTGTTTAGACCCTATTCGTGGAGACGACGCACTATGGTACGTATACTCAAATTCAAATGTCAATTACAAATAGTTAATTAAATGTTCATTTATCTTTCATTTTGATTTGTAGGTTTAGATTCGGTTAACTTTCGTCACATAACAAAGACGATAAAAGCTGATTATGATTGACCGTGTTACAATTGGACACAAAGCGATCCAGAAATTAAAGAACGATAGTGGAAATCATTTGTGCTATGTTTTAAACAATTTTTAATTTTATCAAGTAATTGAAATTATAGTTTAAATATAATAAGCTCTTTATTATTTTAGCAAAAATTTTATTGGAACCCCGAACTTACCGGACTAGTAAAATCTGAATTTGACAAACAAGCGGGAGTTCATCTCAACTCTATCGTAAATACCTGTAAAAAAACGAGCGGCGAGAGAAAAACCCCTTTGGATAGCGGAAGATGTTTGGGATCAGATGTGTGCATATTGGAATGATCCAAAATTTAAATAAAAAAGCGAGCGAGCAAGTAAATCTCGGCGTTCTGATAGAGAAGGATACGGGATGAGCGTACATACGGCAAGATCTCATTCTTTTGCAGAAGTATATGAAGATTTGGTAAGCTTTATTCTATTTTTATGCATTTATATAAAATTAACATTTCATTAAACTTATATCTCTTTTATTTGTTTCAGGCGAAAGAGAAGGGATCTGAACCATCGTACCTAGAATTGTTGGAACGTACGCACAAGAAGTCAGATGGTTCATGGGTAGATCCCAAGGTGAAACGTCTTCACGATGAAGTTGAAAACATGGTAGCGGAACGAGTATCGTAAATTCTCCTAAGAGAAGACGGAACACAAACTACCCTTAGTCAGGAAGAGTACAACGAGTTGTATCTCGAGGTAAATTAATGACATTTCAATATGATATAATTTTACTATTTATAAATTTCATTAAACATCGATATTTGTTTTACAGCAAGTTACGCCATACAAAGGTCGTATTTTAGGACTTGGGGGAATGGTCTCAAAACATTCAACTTCCTCCAAGGGTAAAGAACAAGTATCAGAGTACGAGCTCGGGAATACGTTATCAAAAGTACTCGAGGCGCAACAAGAATCCGAAAGGCGCATTTAAGAAGCGCTAAAGAAGGTTGAACGATCACAAAAGTGAGCTGAACGTTCAGAAAGGTGAATGGAACAGTTTCTGCGCATGATGAAATCGCAAATGTCTAACATCAATTAGGATGCATTTCAGACCAATGATTCCGATCACGACGATTCGGAAATACCTCCAACGGATTAGTATTAAAAATTTTAGTTATATTTATACTTTTTAATTATTATTATGTACTAATTTTTGTAATTTAATCTAATCAAATTTTATTTCAATTTTATTTTTTTATTTTTTTAAAATTTGCAGACGGTTTCAAGGTCGTCCCTAAAATTGTAGACGACCCCTATTCGTCTGCAATTTTGCGGACGCCCAAGCATCAGTCCGCAAATATTGCGGACGACCCATTTTCCGTTCGCAAATGCCGACCGGCCCCGAGTCCTCTTTTGGTCGTTTTTAAAGACCGTTTGTGAACTGAAATTTCCGTCCTTAAATGCGGAGCGCTTGCGGACTTAATTTTCCGTCCTTAATTGTGGACGGATAATATTTGGCGACGCGCATTTGCGGACTACCACCGGCCGTACCTAAATCTTAATTTTCTTGTAGTGTCTCTTCATACAACATTGAAGTGTGGGTCAAATTTTTTGTACTTTCCCTTCATTTACATGAGATATGGAGTTAATTAGGTCAAGCGTATATATCAATTAATCTATTTTAAAAGCCATAATGATGAATTTTATTTTCAATACTACGAAGCTTGTTAAATGGCCAATTTGACTAACTCCATCCCCAAATCTTAATGAACCCCTACAATGGAATCATCAAAAATCAAAAGTGCAAATTTACAACCAATGCAAAATTAAATATAGCATGTACAAAACCAAATCAACAGGGGTAGTGCTAACTTATCTCGTTCATTGTAGTCCACATAGACCCTAGAGTCACAACAAAGGGCAACATACCTTCTTGGCTCACTAATAAGAATTGAAATGGAAAACATATAATAATATAAATCAATAAAAGCTAAGAAATAGGCAAGAATGTGTGCATTCATGTTACTCTTTTTTTAATATCTGAGTACCTGGAATAAAAACAAAGATTGGAAGACAAAGAAAAAGATGAAATATGAGAATGGTAAAGAAGAAGGCGAGAGAAAGTTTGCTCACTAAAACATTTTAAGATTTTTTATTAGTAGGAATACAATGCAAAGATGATGCGAGGGAATCCTCAATGTTTTCTCCCATAAAAATCTTGTTAAATGGCCAAATTGACAAGCTCTATCCCTAAAAATCAGTAGTGTAAATCTACAACCAAATGAAAAACTCAAATAGGGTTTGTACAAAACCAAATCAACAGTGGATAGTACTAATTAATCGTGTTCAATGTAGTCCACATTATAAGGCCCAACCCCATGGTTATATATATATATATATATAATGTATATTAAGGTAAGAAAAAGAAGAAGATAAGAAAAGAAGTCGTGCAACGGAGAGAAGGGGAGAGGAGAAGAAGAAGAAAAAAAGAAAGAATAAAAGAAAGAAAAAATAGAGATGAAAGTCCTATGCCTATTATGTAATATTGAATAAGTTGAGGGTTTAATTGTAATTATTAAAAGTGTTAATAATTATATAAATAACGAAAACAGGTTTTCGTTATTAGACGATCAGTCAAATAATCTAAACCCTAGAAACGCAGCCGTCAAACAGAAAACCCGAAGAACGAAAACAGTTTTCGTTCTTCCGAATTCCGCACCAAAAGGTTGAAGGCAGATCCCGATCTCGGCGTGGATACGCGTAGAGGGCTTGTACTATCAAGCCTCACATCCGATCCTCAGTTCAACGTTTCAGGTATCTCAGAAACTGTTCTTGAGTCGTTTAACGTTGAAACCGAACAATTAATCGTAAACATGACTAGATCTTAATTCGGGTTGATTAAAACACGATTCCGCATAATCAAATCAACCCTACAAGAGAATGATTTTCGTTGTGTTCTTCGTAGGTGAATTCTAATCGAGATTATGTTAAATCTCTAAACATTTTATTGTGATTATTTCTTAAAATTAAAGATTTATATTGTGGATATTGATTAATTGAATGGATCTGTAATAGGAGAAAATCAGATTCGTGTTGTTGTTGGTAACATCATCATGAATCGTCAAGTTATCGTGGTTGTTTATAGAGAAATTCTTACCTTTAATTTGAGGTATGATTACAGTAGATATTTAGGAAATTTATAATGAAGAATTGAGAAGTTATAAGTGAAGAATAAACCCAAGTCTAAAATCGTCGAATGGTGATTGATGGCATATATATGAGTTGGATTTGGTAAAATTAAAGTGGCTGGATATGATCTGGAAAATTGATGCTCGACGAGGTGTAGAGATCAGGGAACATGGATATTCTGGGTTCAGTGATAGAGTCGAGTGAGTGTCTTATCTAGTGTGCTCGATCGAGTGATTTCACACTCAAACCTTTGAAAGAAGGTGTATGTGAGCGTGTCGGTGAGAGTTGTCACATGAGAAGTATCGGATCGATGATATTAGTATTTTGACACTTGGATCATGGCCGACGTTGTACCGCGTTGGTGTTGTAGTAATCTTTTGAGCGACAGAGTGTTGTAGTTAGTCAGATCATCGGATGTGCTAGTGCCGTACCGTGTTGGAGTTGTGGTAACCTTTCGAATGACGAAACACTGTATTGTACTAATGGTTAGGGTACGTTGTGACCTTGCGAGATCTTCAGTGTGCTGGGGTCCTCTAGACTTTGCGAACGTATGCCCAAAGTAGAATCGTGTGGAGTTTACGAGTTATGGTCCAATGTGGTACTAATCTTAGACTTAGGATACTTAGTCGGATTGAGTAGAGTTATTTATATGTCTATAGTGTGAAGAATGTTTATTTTATGTTAAGCATTCGAGAGTGTGAGAATACGGGGCACGAAGTGTGTGCATGTATTAATCTCGCTGAGTACATCTTCGTACTCATCCCTTTGTGGGTTTTCGTGGATGGATAGATTATAGCGAGGAAAAAAATCATTTAGATCGAGTAACAATATCAGAGATTTATAGCGGACTGATGGGAGAGACGTGAATGAGATCTCGATAAATTTTATTATATATTTTATTTATTTTGATTATGATTTTATACGTTTTCTTCCACTATATGGTTCAAATCATTTCTAATTTAAAATAAAAAATTTTATTTTATTATATAAAAATATTTGAACGATGATATGTATAACTACTCGTATACTCGCTCCAGAATTGGAGTGATACACATGTAAACCCCAAAGTCAAAATCAATTGAACAACGTTTCAAATAACAAAAAAGACTTTCCAGACATTTGATTTTTATGAATAATTATTATTATTTCTGAATTTTTAGATATTTTTATAAATTATTTACTATATAATAATATAAAAATATATTTAATTATTTATTATTTATAAATTATTTATAATTTGTAGGATTGAACTAATATAAAAACAATAACTCTATAATAGACCGAAATTGGACTGAGTCAACCATTTATCATCGTATAAGAATATTTAATTTTTATCATTTTAATTATTTTCTTAAATGATCATATATGTTTTTTAAATTAATAATTGCATCGCCAGCACGGTTTCGTACGAGGCGTTTAAGATCGCAAATCCTATGGCTGATATTCGACTTCGAAATCCACGTCGTTGAAATAGTCAGCAATTTATTCGGTTGACCAATTGCGATGATGCCACGTGTTCTCATTGCTTGAGGTAGGCAATCAAACGGTCATGGAGGAAGCATGTGCAGGGTCCAATCGCAACGACCTACAATGTTCACAACTCCTTTTCTTTTATAAGTTTGATATATAATTTTACAAAACTTATTACTAATTTATATTCCATATTCAAAAATATAATAATTAATATATTTATTCAGAAATATGGAAAAAAGAAAAGAAAAAGAAAATCAAGGTTTCTTCCGCCATTTTAATTTCTTACTTCTACTGTTACAATGAGAAAAAAAAGAATTGGCGACTAACTCAAAGCCAATGAAGACAAACAGCCTGCTATTTGTTCTTTTCCGACCGTACAAACATCTTCTCTCATCACTCCAATTAAAAGAACAAGATTCAAAACTCCTCGTACTGACAGCATTCAGAAAAGGAACCCGCCTCTAAAGACAGAACACCATACCAGAATCTCCGTAATGGAACAAAGCTTTCACATGTAAAAAGGGTATGATGAACACTTTTATGCTTCTTCCTTCAGATGCCAAAACCCTTTCTTTTCATCACAACATGACACCCATCTTCTTCGCAAACTCGTTGCCATCGCCTTCTTCTTCTTCTGTATATCCCTCCTCTTCCACAACTTCTGCGTTTTCACCTTCTTCGTAATTGTACTCCCCATCTTCTTCATATCCTTGCTCGTAATAATACTCGCCGTTTTGATCATCTCCTTCGTAGGCTTGATCCTCAGCCATGCCTTCATAAGCTTCATCCTTAGCCATGTCTTCCCCCACCACACGTCCCTCATTTGTCTCCTCTTCGTGACCAAGCTTTGGTTTTTCTTCCGCTGCAGGCTTGGGTCCACCTTCATCTTCCTCCTTGGCTATGGTAACATCTTGATTTTCTTGTTTTGTTTCTTGGATTATGACATTTTTCTCATCACCACTGCCAACACCTGCAGTCGTAGCTGCTCTTTTTCTCTTGAGAATTTCACTAAGTGGCAATGGAGCCGCAAATGAATCTTCAGATTCCTGATGATGATGATCATCCAAGCTTTTTCTTTTCCTAAGGGATGGTCCTGCTTTACTTTCCTCTTTTCCGCTTTTCAGTTCTGTAAGCCTTTTAGGAGCTCGAAGATCATCATTCATTTCTCTTCTTTTCGTCCATGTACCGTGAGTACCTCTTTCCTGATCAATACGATGGTTGTCCTCTAGCCTACCTTTGATTCTATCTCGTAGCCTACCTTGCCTTCCCTGTGACAATTGGCTTCTTTTTGTCCCCCACTGCGTCCCCCTCTCCCTCTCAAAGCGAGTATCACCGCCGCTGACTCTCCCAGGAAGCTTAATTCTACCTTGAAGACGGCTGCTAATGGAGCTTTCATGCAGTGTGTCCCTACGAGAATCTGCAAAACCTCGTTCTGAATGGTCAGGAGCATAGTTACAGCTAACAACTGATTGCAGGCCATTACCTCTCCTATGCTTTGACAATCTGTATCTCAAATCCGACTCTGGGATGTGGTCTGACCTCTCATCAGTTGAATAAACCTTTCTCCCCAAATGATCTCCTCTCTCAGAAGAAGCCCGGCGGGGGGGCCAATCATATTGTCTGTCTTGCATGCGATTGTAAGGGTCAAAGCCACGGTGTTCACGAAATGCTTCTGCATCACCATCAGGCACAGCACTGAAATCAGGGTCACTTTCATTCACTGAGTTCCTACCATCCTGACCTCTTCTTCCATATTGATCTTCACCGTGATAATACTCGGAATCCCTGAGCTCATTATCCACAAGAACGTCAAAGTCTTCTCCAACATCAAGCCCAGGAGAAGACTCTCTTAAAATATAATCTGGATCCTTACCATTATGGAAACTGTTATTATCATCAGACCCATGTGTCTGAAGCAATTGAGTAGAGGGGCTTCCACCAGTAAACAAAGGTACACCCACTGCCCTTTTCTGTGCAACAGTCTCATAACCCACATGTTGTGGTACATATCTCTCTACACTTCCACTGCCTCTTAGGCCAGCATTATTGACTTTCGGTGCAGCTTCCATGTCAACATGGGCTCTAACTCCCTTTGAGAAATTAGCAGAAGAAAGTTTCTTCTCCTCAATGACCTTCTCAAATGGTTCAGCACCAGGTACCATGGGCTGCTGCATTTTATTGGCGGCTGGGAGGGGCACATGCAAGAAGGCACATCTATCTCCTTTTATACACATACCCTTTTGAAAGAAAACACACGGGACTGCTTGTTTTCCAGCACTCTGAGGAGCTTGTGCATGCGATTGGTGTACAGGACCAGCAGGAGCACCTCCTTGATTTCCCAACAAACCATCCAAAGGCTGTAAAATACAACAGACACAAACCACACTATAAGCACAAAACAAGTACTCGAACTCGAACAGAAACTTAAACTAAGGAAGGTAGTGAACTCACTGGATGTCGAAAGCCACATTTGGGATTCAAACAATTTCCATTCAACCAGTAATAGCAATCTCGTGGGTTGACACGTGCATATTCACTGTGACGATACTCGCATTCGCTTCCCTGACAAAAACAGAAAAAAGGAAAAACAACTAATTTAATAAAAAAACGACAATCACCGGCTATTCACACAAGAAACAGAAGGAAACACAAGTACTATGGTCACTAATATCCTACACCAAGTCAGACACGGCCCATAAGTTGATCAAATAGTTAGCTTCGCCCGTATATCTTTCACTGAATACAAATATGTCCGAGAATTTGGGCAATAGAAGAATCAGAGATCTTTTAATAAGATCTGACCTGAATTCGTCATCACATGGAATTTTACAAAGCACATAGCAGGAATCAATCAGATCTGACCGGAAGTTGCATGATGCACAAACCCCCCAAGCAAATACCAAACAGGAATCCGAACTATATAGAAATTAGAATACCTAGTATGATAAGTTAGGAACCAGCCAATTCGAACGAAACACATAACACGACAAAACGAAATCGGCCGAAAGAGAACTGAGATCCGAAATCCGAATATCTAATTGAAGCAGAAACAGCGAAAGATCTGCGAGAGATAGATAAAACAAATACCTTCTTGCAGGTTAAAGGAGACGCAAGAAAATAGACGCAATCGGTGTTCCTCTTAAGGGCTTCTTCTTCAGCAGTTGCTGCAGCCGCTGGTTGCTTCTGCTGCTGCTGCTGTTGTGACGCAGGCGCAAACATGATTCTATTAATCTTCCTCACAGCAAACCCTGCAGTTGGAGATCGAAACCCTAGAAAACTCGAAACCTGCGATATCCAGAATCGGAAAGCGAATCCAGAGACTTGAGGAGGAAGAAGGAGCCGCCAGAGAGAAGGAACCAAAGGGAGCTTCGAGTATGTGTGTGTGACCTCTAAAGTGGGTAAGGCTATAAGCCTAAAATATGTAAATTTTTTTTCTGTTTTCGATTTCCCTTTTTTCTCGATGGGAAAATATATGAATTTATAATTTATTTTTAGAGATTTATACGTATTTTCGTTCGTATTGGTGTATAATAATAATGTTGGAGTGGTATTGACACGTGGTATCATCTTAGCGTGAGTTACATGTCCTTGACTCAGATCTTAAAACACGCTAAATCTGAGAATGATTAGATATTTACTTCAACGGTCCAAAAATAAACCATTTATATAACAAGTGATTGCATCAATTTTAGTCCCTTTGAATATATGTATATATAGATATAATAGAGTGTATTCTATTTATATGTGATTTCATTAATGTTGTTACTATTATTATTATTATAATAAAGTTAAATACATTAATATTTTTTTCTAAATTAAATATTTTGAAACATTATTTTATATCGTTAGTGACTCTTTCGCAGCAATTTCTTTATATATATATATATATATATTAGAATTGACTCCATTTCATGGGAATAAAATTAAATACTATAATTTTAAATAATATTAAAAATTATTTATATATTTTCACAATATTTATTATAAATAATATTTACACGTTATTATTAATATTATAAAATGAAATGTTGTGGATTATGATTGGTCGATATATTATGTATCTGGTCGTTTTTATATACCAATTTTTACGAAAAAAACAACCAGATTTTTATTTCTCTTCTCACGCAAAAAAACATTTTTTTAGGTGAAATTTTTTTCTTTTTAAAAGAGATAATGCATGTTTGTTCCTCTTGTATTCATATGCTCGTTCGTCGTCTTCTTCTTCATATGCATGGTCGTTCATCTTGTTCTTCTAATGTGGTGAAAATTTGGTGAACAAACTTAGAACAAACATTGTACACAAATATTGTGTACAACGTGCATGGTAATATTTAGGACACACTTTGTACATACATATACTACTATTAACGTGCACACACATTTTGTTAAAGTACTACGACGAACGTTGTGTGCTGTAACATTGTACTAGCACGGACTTTGTACACAAATGTTGTACCGCAAATGACGTACCACATACGTTGTACCAAAAATGTTATCTCACACACGTTATACCACACACATTATACTACACACATTATATCACATACGTTGTACCACAAACGTTGTGACACACACGTCGTGCCTACAATGTTGTACCTATAACGTTGTACTACAATGTTGTACCTACAACATTTATGGTACAACATCTTGCATACATGTGTGGTATAATATGTGTGGCACAATGTTGATTTATGTGTTTCTAACATTTTATTTCATTTCGTTGTGTAGAAGGAGCTAATGAATGTTAGTAATTCATTTTGATTATGGAGGGTTTTATCAAAAGATCCAAAATGATGAATCGACAAAATGAGTTTAAGAAAAGGATGAGTTTATACAATAGTGTTTAATAAAAGTTTGCGAAATGTGAAATACAATGATCTTGTTGATCGCATCAGTATGAAAATTGATTGGGATAAATCTACGAAGAAGATAAAATTTTCGCTATGTCTTGATGATTGTAGGATCTAAGAGGCCTTCATACATCTTAACACTACAAAAAAAAAATATAATATCAACAGACCGATAAACGTATCCGTCCATTGATAACGTTCCCAACAGATTGTAACGGATTTTGGAAAATGATCAACGACCACAAATCTGTTGCAACTATCAACAGTATAACAACAAAAATAATCTGTTGCAAAGGTCCTTTGAAACACTGTTGAAAAGCGCTTTTTTATTCCAATGGATGTTCGTTGTTATGCGCAACGGATATCCGTTGCAATTATCAACGGATGCCCGTTGGAATGTTTAGAATTTTGAGGTAATCGTTGGAATAATGCAATGTTGTGTTTCAAAGGGCATCCATTGGTATTATCAATGGACATCCGTTGATATTATCAGCAAGTGGTCGTAGCAAAATTAACTATTTATTGATCAAACTCAAACCTTCTACCATCAAGCCATCAACATGAAATATATTTTCAAACAATGTTGTCTTCTTCAAATAGAGATATATACGGATCGAGAGAGTGGATGTATAGAACAAAAGATCTCGTAAATGAGGAAGTTACTCAAGAATTCTTACACGAATTGGAGTAGAGTTTTGCGTCGATGTAACATTGTGTCAAGAATGCGGGACAATGTTATGTCCCTGCAAAAGATGCAAAAACATGAAGTATCGAAGTCAAGAAATTATTTGCAAAGATATTTACAAGTTGAGTTTGTAGAGAACTGTGAAATTTGGTTATTTCACGGTAAAAATTGTGACATTAGAGATATTATGCAAGAAGCACAAGAAATAGAAAGCGATGAAGAAGATTTTTATGAAGCATTGGCGACCAATCCATATATGGAAATGGTGTCAAACACATGAAGAGATTCCGAACAATGAGGCAAGCCGATTTTTCAACATATTGGATTTGGTGAATCAACCTATATATGAAGGTTGTCGTGAAGGTTAGTCTCGTTTATCTTTTTTCTCAAGATTGATGAGTATAAAAACATACTACAATGTTGCTGAAAATTGCATAGATTCATTTTGCAAAACCATGCGTGAATATTTACTGGAAAATAATCAAGCTTCGAGACATATTACAAAACAAAGAATGTTTTAAAAGATTTAGGAATGCCACATGAGAAATATTGATGTTTGTGGAAACAGTTGCATGTTGTTTTGAAGAAATGATAAAGACGTGTTGGAATATAAATTTTACGGTGCAAGTATATTTCGTCCAAAGAAACCATCTTCACGTAAATATGTAATATACAAAAAGATGTTCTATATGTCTGTAAAAAGAAGGTTGAAAAGGTTATATGAATCAGGAAAAATTGTTGCAGCAATAAGATGGCACGAAAAAAAATTCGACGGACGAAGGGATAATGCAACATCTATCGGATGGTAAGGCTTGGAAAGATTTCAATGAAATATTTCCCGAGTTCGCATATGAAACGAGAAATAGTTATCTTTGCCTATGCACCGATAGTTTTAGTCCATATGGATAATCTGAAGTTAACATTATTTATGGACAGTGATTTTGTCTCCGTCTAATTTACCTCCTGATATATGTCTGAAAAGAGAAGTAATGTTTCTGACATTGCTGATTCTAAGACCAAAACATTCGAAGAAAAGTTTTGATCTCTGTTTGTAGCCCTTAATTCATAAATTAAGAGATTTATGGAACAATGGAATTCTTCCTTATGACGTGAGTATGAAGAAAACTTTCACATTGAAAGCGGTCTTATGTAGATAATTAGCGACTTCCCTTCCTATGGAATATTATCTAGATGGAGCACACACGAGAGATTGGTATGTCCATATTTTATAGAGGATATAGATTCATTTCGACTAGTAAATGGGAAGAAACCATATTTGTTTGATTATCTAGAAAATTTCTTCCTCGTGGACATACATTTAGAAAAGATAAAAAACATTTTCGAAAGAACACGGTACAAAAAGAAGAGGCACCGTGCATGCAAATAGGAACATAAATCCTTTATGAACGATTAAACACGATAGGAGATTTACAAGAATTGGTAGAATGCGGTTTAGAACGTGGACATCGAAAACCACAAGACCAAGATGAATGGCGTAACTGGTTTAAACGTAGTATTTTTTTGGAACAACCATATTGGAAATCACTGATATTACATCATAATTTGGATGTTATGCATATCGAAATTTTTTTCGATAACATCATCAACATTTTTTTGAATGAGACGGGAAAAATGAAGGATAATATACAATCAAAATAAGATTTGAAGATAATATGTCGAAGATCTGAGTTAGAGTTACGAGATGGAAGGACACCTATCCTAATATTTAGATTGTCTAGGCTAGCGAAAACCATATTATTAAGGTGGTTAAAAGAAGAAGTTAAATTTCCATATGGATATGCATCGACCATTGATCGGTGTGTAGATATTGTGGGTTCGAGGCAGATAGGGTTGAAAAGTCATGATTGTCATGATTTCATGCATCGACTCATTCCAATTGCATTTGCTGAGATTTTACCACGAAACATTCATGATGTGCTATGCAGAATTAGTATATTTTTCAAAGATATATGTTCAAAAAATTTTAAAAGGGATAACTTGGAATTATTGAAAAATAATATCTCTCAAGTATTATGCTCATTGGAAAAAAAATTGTGTCTTCTTTCTTCGATGTCATAAAACATTTACTAATACATTTACCAGATAAGACAATACTCGGTGGGCCAGTTCAATTCAGATGGATGTATTCTTTCGAAAGGTTTTTCTTTTATCTAAAGACAAAAGAAAAAACAAAGCAATTGTTTAAGGATCTACTGTTAAACAATACTTGTTGGAAGAAATCACATATTTCAGCATATTTTATTTTGAATTGCATATTCTGACGAAACAAAGACGCTCAGCAAAAGATTACATAAACTATCTATATCAATATAATCCTCATTTTGGTACAATTCTTGAGATCTTTACACGAATTAACGTACAATAGGGAAATCCGAAGAATACTGGCTAACACCAGAGGAGTATAATCACATCCATACATATATATTACTAAATTGTCAAGAGCTATTACCTTTCGAAAGGTACAAAATGATGAAAATCGATCTTTTAATTTACATATATATATATATATTTATAATGTATATGTGTTAACGTCAGTGTTGTAAAAGTCGTTAGGCGCTAGTCGGGCGGTCCGTCAGCGCCTAGCGACTAGTCGCATTAATCGGCGATTAGTGGGTGACTAGGCGTTTTTTCGTTTTTAATATTTATAATATATTTCAATTTCAAAATTATAAAATATAATATAATAAATAAAAAATATTATATATAAAATATAAAGTCATATGAATTCATTAACCATATCATAAACATAACAAAATATTAATGAAGAACTAAATATCTATTATCTGCAGTGTATTTGAGGAATTTTGATGTCAGTACCAAAATGACCTTACCTTTGAATCACTAATTATAAGCCACGACTTTGTGGTATTGTTGAGATAGACGAACATACGAATAGATGGAGATGACATACGAACGAATGAAGACAAAAATGACAAATAGACGAAGGAAAACGAAGACGAAGATGGCTACGAACCAACAACGAACGATGTTTGAAACTAAATGAATGATGAACGAAGACGACCAACGACACTCAAAACTGGAAGAACCGTATGGCAAAGACAGAAACAACCGAAACTACGTCATTTTGGTTTATTAAAAAAATAAAACGATCAAAACGACGTCGTTCTGGTTCAATTTTTTTAAAATATATCTAAAATGACGTCGTTTTGATATTTAAAAAAATAAGACCGATTTTTTATTAGTCGGGCGATCGGATACCGTCGAGCGTCTAGGCGGCGACTAGTCGGCCGCGTAGACCGACTTTTAGAACACTGGTTAACGTACTTTCACTACAGGATATTTGATGAATAAGTGATGGGTATATATCTTCATCTAAATGCAGATGAACTCACAAAAAATGAAAGTTCAACATTATTACTTGTGGTTGATAGATTACGTAAGTACACATATATAGTGATGTGAATTTGGGTTGAATTTAATAGGTTAACCCAACCCAACCCATTTTAAACATATATAGGTCTTTGTTAAATGATAATAAAAGTACATAGATTAATTGGGTGTAAAACCCAATTAGATTAATTTTAAGGTTTTAACTATGTAACCCATTAGCCCATATCTCCATATCCCTATCGTCGTTCACACACTCACCGTCACGATTCCGATTCACTTGCTCCTTCTGTTCTGTCGCTCGCTCTTTCTCCGGTCGGTCAAAAATCGATATATTTTTATTTTGATTAAAATATATTTTATTTTTAATATTTTTATTTTTAATTTATTATTAAAATAATAAAAAATTCTGGACGGATAATTTCGTCCGAAAAAGTTTTCCGAAATTTGAAAAAATAAAAATTTAAAATAAAAAAATTAAAAACTCTTTCGTTGTCGTCGTCACCTCTTCTTTCTCAGTCGTCGTCGTTGCCTCCTCCTCCCCTGCCGTCGTCGCCTCCTCTATTTTTATTTTTTTTGTAAAAAAAATCCGGGAAGATATTGTTGTCCCTTCCGGATTTTTTTTATAAAAAATTATTTTTCCTCGAAAAAAATATTTGTTTCCGTAAAAATATATTTGTTTCCGTAAAAAATTATTTTTTTCGTAAAAAAATTGTAGACAGTGATCTGTCCCTAATCATCGGATGTATTTTTTCGACCGTCTGGAATTATTTTAAAAAAATACGTAAAAATAATTAAAAAATATAGAATCCATCCGGAAATTAGGGACGGATTGATGGTAGTCCTTAATTCATCCGAAAATAGGGTCTGAATGAAGTCCGGTTACAATTTATGGACGGATAAAAATTCGTTCAGAGTTTAGGGACGGACCGAAATTTCTCGCCAGAGATTTCGTCCCTGAATTAAAAATTTCTAGTAGTGTTTGTTATGAATTTTATTTTATTTAATTATCGTTTTAGTTATTGATATATTAAGATGAAAATTTGACAATTATATCAGATGCTTTCAATATATATCACGAGTTTTATTTTTAAAAATTATTGTTTTGAATTTTGAAACATCAATTATAATATCTAATATTATAAATTTATATTATAAATGTAAAATGAAAAAAATTTATACAAAATTTTATTTATATGAATGATAAGAACCTATCCCATACTAGGACCAAACCAATCTCCAATGTCCATGGGCCCAAACCACCAAAAGTCAGCTTATTGGAGGGAGAAGGACCATGGCCTTATAAGGCACCAACTATTTCCATACATAGCCGATGTGGGATCCTAACAATATCGCCTCGTTAGAACACCGACGTCCACGACGCTAACGGCTCACTCCGGTTAGCCCACTTTGCCCCCCCCCCCAAGTCCCCCCCTTCTCGAGTCGCTCCTTCCTCGGGTCGCCCCTTCCAGTCATCGTTGTCCCCATGATGACGGCCCACTCCGGATTTCCCACTCTTGGCCCTACCAGGTCGCTCTTTCACGGGTTGCCCCTCCATACACCGTGAGTCGTATACCCGCCTGATCGAAATGCTCTGATACCAATTGATAAGAATCTATCTCATACTAGGCCCAAACCAATCTCCAAAGCCCATGGGCCCAAACCACCAAAAGCCAGCTTATTGGAGGAAGAAGGACCATGGTCTTATAAGGTACCATTATTAAATACGTCGGGTTGAACCTAACCCAATTATCTTATAAAACCCATTCTATTTTAATGTTATGTTAAAAGGTTATGTTATACATATTCATTTGTTTTTATCTTATATAGGTCAAAGGGTCCGATGAGAGACATCCTACTTGGTTAAAAGATTTGGCTAATGATCCTGCAAGAAATATTTTGTGTTGGCCAAATATTTTTACTCATGGATACACATTCCACACTTACGAACATGAAAAACCTAGAAGCACGTATAATTACGACATTTGTGTTAATAGTGAAATAAAGGGTGATAATTTCTACGATACTTTGCACCAAATCCTACAGGTGGAATATCATGGTTTCTTTGGATTGAAGATAATGTTTTTAAATATCAATGGTTCGACCCAATCTTAGGATGCGGTACATGAAAAAATTGATGGAAAGGAATCACCATTACCCGACACGACAATATGGAAAGTATGATCCATTCATCATAATAGATCAAGTAGATCAAGTATGTTACGTGCACTATCCAACAATAATGTCAAAGAGAGGAGTTGTGGGAAATACTTAAGATCAAGCCGCACAGAGTTATAAGCATAGACGAAAAAGAATATATGTTGCAAACCGATCATCTTGAGCCGATATGGTTAGTTGATACAGAAAATCGAGAGGAGATTCTCACAAGAATTGACATAGATGTAGAATACATCCACAATTATGATGACGTTGATAACTTGAAGATGAAGAAGATGAACACTGCGATGAATTCAATAAACAATTGAAGGAAGACTTGCCAAATTAAGAATCAACCGAAGAAGAAATGTGAATTGTATAATTGTAACATCTAACTTTGTAAAATGTATTTTTAAACATTTTATATTCAAGTTTCAATGGGCATCCATTGGGAAAAGCAATGGAAACCCGTTGAACAGTTTAATTCTGCTCGATAATTAGAAAATTTTCAAAGGTTTCTCAATTTTTCAACGGGCATCTGTTGCTCACTCCTAATGGATGTTCGTTGCCAAGGTTTAGAATGTCAACATATGACCGTTGGTAAGTGATGTGGTTATCTCAAGTAATAATTACCTAGACTAACACTTCCGCTAGAATACGGATCGTATAGTATCAGGGTCGAACACGAGGAATCGATACAACTCTAAAGCTAGTATACTAATGAATAAGACTGTTAAAATCAAATAGTGTTTTGAATGTAAATAAAACTAAACAAACTAATCAACGGATTGAATTCAATTAACTAATTATCATAGGTTTGGAGAGATACATGATGATGCAATGATGTTCTAACAAGATCATGGTCATAGATATCATTACATATTTGGGGAATTCAAGCTCTTTTCTGTGGAATGACTCTCCCGATGCCTAAACCCACTATCTAGCATGTGTACTACCAATCTTCCAATTGCATAATCTCACCTACTAGATGCATTAAGATCGCTATCCTAATTCTTAAGTTCAATTAACCGACTAGCCAAGGTTCTAAATCAATTGAAACTTAGTTTTTATTCTTTTCGCACGTATGTACTCTGTCAACTGCCACGTTGTATCTTCCTCTCTCTCTCTTATGGATTGTGTGCTTCTTTTTCACAGGTTCTGCACTTGATATCAACCACAACGAGAGAGACGCACACATCATCCAGCTATACTACAACCTCAAAACAACAAGCTTACACAATGTGCACACGTTCTAAGTTTCTTTATCTTCTCCCGAGTTTTGGTATGCGAGTTCCTCTCATAATTTTTGAACACCGATATCTGGGGGTACTCTTCGAGTGACGTGTTTGTGATTAGGATTAGATATTGATTTCTTCATTTTAGTTTAGCATTTACGTTACTTGAGTTAGGATTCGACGGACGGACATCTAGTACGAAATTTTGAACTTTAGCCATCTTTGTACACTTTTATCGAATCGGGAACAAAAGTCTAGGTTTGAAAAATGCCTTTAGATATCGATTAGTCTAGTAATTGTGCTTGAACCCATTGCCTATAGTAGTATTTTTCCCCCTAGGTTTCAGCCCCAAGTACTTAAATCTCTGTGTATACCGTTCATTCTTTGATTTGGTTCTATTGTTATAACTCCACACGCCTACACTCCGTTGTCAATGGAATAAGTTTCTAATTATTTTAGCCTTACATTGACATGAGTGCATCGATCTTGATGGTTCGGGTCTAAGGGTTGGGTCGAGGCTGTTTTTCTACGTCTTAAGGATTAGAGTTGATGCGTAATCAAAATAGTTTAATAAAAACAAAAAAAATCTTCAATGTTGCAACCTCTTCACTTCGCTAAGGTTACAAGACCTTTTGAGTGTACCAATTGGGAACCTGGGTCTAAGTAGAAGGCTATCCTCTTCAACTCCAACGTCATAGAAATTGATCACGAATTTTCAAAGAAAAAAATGTGTGGAAACCAAAAAAGAAGAAAAAGATAAACGAAAAAGAAAAATTATTGTCTTAAGAATGGTATCTTACGTAGCATAGGTCAATTGGTATGAAAATTGCTTGGATGTCGTCTAGGGGTTAGTGAAACGAACGTAGGTTATGTGTAGGATTGAACAGCTAGTGGCATTCGGTGGATAGAGGTCTGAACTAGGTACGCTTAGGTTTATGTTTGTATGACATGTTGTTGTGTATGATGGCTGATTTTTTTCGAAATGCTTATGCTAGTATCCAGTTGTTTTCTAACTCTCATTGCGCTTAACTTTCATTTTGCTCGAGGACGAGCAAAGGTTCAAGTCTGGGGGAGTTTGATAACGTCTATTTTCTTATAGTATTTTCGTCCATTTTTTATAGTTAGTTTCATCATTCATTCAAACCTTATCGAGCATTAAGCATCATCTTCTAGAGTTTTCTCGTGTATTTGCAAGAAATGAAGATATTTGACACTAATACGAGCAAATTTCACAAAACTAAGCAAAACAATTCTCTTATCAGCTATGCACAGTCAGCATCCAAGGATCATAAACTGAAGAAGAGAAATGGAAGCTACTCGGCTGGAACACACATGGACACACGGCTGAAGAGAAATGGAAACTTGTTGGCCGCTGGAGCAAAATGGAAATCTTCGGCTGCTGGAACAACACTTGGAAGAGCACGGCCCACATAAATGGAAACTTGGCTGAAGCAAGAAAAGGCAGCACAGTGAGCAAGCAAAATGGAAACATCAGCCGCCTGCAACTAAATGTAAACCTTCAACCACTAGAAGAAATATGGAAACAAGGCCGCTGCACAAGAAAAGGGAACGAAAGAGAAAAGGAAGTCAGCAAAAGAAAAGGAAAGGAAGAAGAAGAGGAGGAAAGAAGCACAAGGGGGAGAAGTTCAGCTCAGATAGAAGAGAATTCACACAGCAAAACACGCACAGAGAGAGAATTAGAGAGCATAATGTATACGAGGATAGAGATGGGGCGATGAACTCGGAATGCGGAGGAGCTGTTGAAGACTACAGTATTAGAATAGGCAGGAATCTCATTCTGTATCTATATTTAAGATAGACTTCTTTTGCGTTTTGTTTTCTAAGTCCATGTTCGAGTAGATCCATTGCCACGGATTAGAGAGTTTTGCCAATATGTAATGAAGTCTTATGCTTAACGTTTGGTTGTTCATAATGCTTTTATTCCTGTACGCAATTTGAATAAATGATTATGGTATTTTATAATTTTCAAATTGATTGGTTGTTCTTAATGCTTTCATTCTTGTACGCAACTTGAATGAATGATCATAGAAGTCTTTTGAATCTATGCCAGCGGATTAAACTTTGGAACTTAGCCATGATTTAAGGTCACGATCGATTTAGAACCTACGCCAGGTCGGTCGATTGAATCTAGGGATTAGGATAGCAGTCTTCATGCATCTAGTAGGTGAGATTACACAGTCGGAAGATTGGTAGTACGCATGCTAGATAGTGCACAAGTCTACGCCAGTAGTTCATACATTAGAGCTTGAATTCCCTGAATTCGTGATAATATCAATGATCTTGTTATCACTTCATTGTACTATTGTGCATCTCTCGAAACCTGTGGTGTTTAGTTTATTGAGTTTATCCTGTTAGTTAGTTAGTTTATCCCTTAGTTTGTATTCCAACCACTTATTGATTTTATATGTCCTACTCATTAGTTAACTAGCTTTATTGTTGTATCGGTTCTCTAGTGTTCGACCCTGGTACTACACGATCCGTATTCTTACTGAAACGTTAGTCTAGGTAATTATTACTTTAGATTAAAAACATCAAGTTTTTGGCACTGTTGTCAGAGAACTGATTACGTCATTAGATTTAGGATACTATTGAATTAGGACACAGTCCTTTCCGGAGTTTTTAGTTGTTTTTTTCATATTTTTTCTTTTCTTTTCTTTTTGAGTCAATTTTTTTTTATCTCTTGGAGCTTAGCTGATTCTTGTGTTTTATTGCGTGAGGTACTTTATTGCGCGAGAGTGAAGAAGAACAAATGGCAGAACGTCACAACTTAAACACGCTACCAATGCAAGCTGCATTGACCTATGGATCATACACGGCTCCAAGGCACACACAAATCTTGTCATGCATTAGTAGGAACGCTCGCATCAAACTACAAACAGTATTCTTTCAAATGCTAAGCAATGCAGCATTCAGAGGGAGACCAGTTGAGGATCCAAATCATCATCTCACTAATTTCAAGATGTTTTGCTAAACTACAAAAGTCGGAGACTGAGTTACGGATGAAGATGTCATGCTAGCTGCCTTCCCGTTCTCTGTAAAAGATAAAGAACAAGATTGGTTTTACTTTCAACCAACAAACTCTATACGATCATGGGAACACCTAGAGAAGAAGTTCATGACGCGGTTCTTCCTTCAGAGTAAAACTCAGCTCACCAAAAATCAGATTAACACAATCGTACAAGGAGCAGCTGAGAGTTTATACGAAGTGTGGGAACGATTTAAAGGCTATCAACGCCTTTCCCCACATCACGGCATGGATCAAAGTTACCTCATACACAATTTTCTGCAAGGACTCATGGATAATACGAGGATATTAATTATAGCCGCTAATGGAGGTTCTTTAAGCAACCTCACGTTTCCAAAAATCGAGGACTTGATGATCAGATGGTCGACAAATGAAGCAATGCTGCAGGAGAATACAATCGCAAAACTCCAGCAAAGGTGGCCCATCTGCATGAGACACATGCCTTATATGCCGACATAGCTGAGGTAAGAGATCAAGTTGCGGTAATTTACAATATGTTGTCCGAAACACATCGTCCACAATACTTAGAGCACTCAAGAGAACAAGGAGTTCAAGGGTATGAGGAGATGAATTACGGGAGTAACAATCAGCCCTTAGGAAACACATATAATCCCGGATGGAGAAATCATCCAAACCTTTCCTACCAGAACTCTGACGGTGCAGTGAATGCACAACAGCTATCGGGAAACTTTCAACCAAAAGTCATGCAAAGAAAAAAGAACTTTTAGCCAAGAACGCAGCCCCAAACTCAGAATTATCAGTCACGTGCGCCCCAGCCACAACTAACCCAATCCGAAGCGGCCCCCAACATCATTGCCATGTTCGCTCGCCTCCTTCAAAAACAACAAAATTAGAATAATTTATTGATGGGAGTGAAAACGGAGGAAGATAATTCCAAGAAGCAGATGGAGGGCTTTCAAACTCACCTTAGACACTTGGAGACACAAGTTGCACAACTAGAACAAGGGGCAGTGCATCACCAAGAACAGCTACCGGAGATACCCAAATCGAATCTCCGTTAGCAAATCAACGCCATCGATTTAAGGAGCGATAGGAAGCTGGATCAGCCCACCCTCACAACATTCGAAGAAACTGAATCATCCATCTCAGCAGCGGAGAGGGCTGGTATCGTGTATGAACACAAGAAGAAACCTAAGGAGGAAGAAGAGATGAAGTATGTGAAACTCAAACCGAGGCCTCCTCCTTTGTCGTTTCCACAACGTCAATGCAAAAAGAACGATGATGCCCAATTCGCAAAGTTTGCTGAGATGTTGAAGAAGATGCACATCACAATTGAAAGTATCATGCCATTTATGTAATATTTCAATAGTTATGGGTTTAACTCGTGATTATTAAAAGTTAATAATTATAAGTAAACGAAAAACGGGTTTTCGTTAACACATTTCAGAATTAAGAAAATCAAAACCCTAAACTAGCCGTCAGAAAGAAAAGAACGAAAACCGAAAAATAGTTTTTTTTCGTTCTTCCGATTTCCACATCAAAGCAGTCCCGATCTCAGCGTGGATACGCGTAGAGGGCTTGCATCATCAAGCCTCGCATCCGACAACTACACGTTCAACGCTACAGATACTATGAATTGTTTATGTATTTTTTTTATCGTTGATAATCGAAAAACTTCTCGTTAAACATGACTAGATCTATAATCGGGTTGATAAAACACGTTTCCGCAGGTAAAATCAACCCTACAGTGGTATCAGAGCGTCTGGATGCATGTTTAGGATTAGTTTTTTCAATTTTTTTGTGAAAAAAACAGAACGCGTAATAGGGGAAGCATCGTACGGCTGGAAACCGACTCACGGGCATCGTTCGAACCCCAACCCCCCAGTCAGCCGCGCGATGGTCGCCGGATGCAGGCGATAGGGAGGGACGACGAAGACACCCCATGTCGACGGTGGACGGACGGTGTTTTTCGCGTGACTCATGCGCAGGCGATTCGATCGCCAGAGAGCATCGCGCGAAAGGCATCTCATGCGGCGGCGTCTGTGTAGGGGCGAATTCGGCCGGGCGTGAGTCGGCGGGTAGAGTCGCGATGGGCTTGAGCGCGACGGTCGACGGTTCGTGTTTTGTTCTCGTCGCGAACCTGCTGATGACAAGCGATGCGGCGGCGATAGGGTTTCAAAGACCCTAACTGCGATTGATTCACGAGCCTGAGCGGTCGCCAGTTCGGCCCGACCGAGCCCTACCACCGGCGACTATAGGGGCCGCGGCATAAGGGGCAGCGGTGAAGGGGGGCGACGACTAAAGGGGCGGCGGCTAGGGTTACTCTAACCCTAACCTCCTTACCCTAACCCCTAACCCTAACCCTAACCCTAAAAAATAAAAAAAATTAAGATTAAAATTAAATGAATTTTAATTTTAAAATATTAATAATTGAATTTCTTAGACGATAAGTTGTTTATCGTTAAGTTTTTTCCTTCACCGTAGACGTTTTGAATAAATTCTCGTTTACAAGGTACGACTTGACTACCAGGAGGCATGTAGTTCAAGAATTCGATTCATACGTCTATGACATCAGATGTCTAGTGGGAGGAATCAATTAGTTTTTGTAAACGCCTGGACTATCCGGGGAACATAAACTTAATTGATATTCGACCATGAGCTGAAGGATGAACTCGACTATATCGATAGGAACGACCTGACTACTAGGTGACTATGTGATATAGAGTCATATTATAATTAAGAATTTTAATTAATAATTCAGTTCTTAAACGATAAATTGTTTATCGTTAGGCTTTTCCCTCATCGTAGGTGTTTTTGAATATGTTCTCGTTTACATGGTATGGCCTGACTACCAGGAGGCATGTAGTTCAAGAATTCGATTCATACATCTATAACATCAGATGTCTAGTGGGAGGGATCAATTAGTTTTTGTAAACTCCTGGACTACCCGGGGGACATAAACTTAATTGATATTCGACCATGAGCTGAAGGATGAACTCAACTATATCAATAGGAACGACCTGACTACCAGGTGACTATGTGACATAGAGCCATATTAAAATCGACCTGTTTAATATGCTTAAGAAACGACTTGACTAACAGGGGGCTTATGCATGATTAGTTCAGGAAAAATTACTGAAAGAAATACGATTTCTGAATACTATTGTAGTATTAGTCAGTAAAATAATCATTTAGATGAAAGTCCATATCTATTTGATTAAATAAGTGTTCTAATAAATGCTGCAATTTTTCCTTCCAGGTTTCCCAAAAAATGTCTTCAATTTCCCTACGTTCCATTCTCGATGTCCACAAGCTTGTTGGGGAAAATTCCGATGATTGTTACCGCAACCTTAAGATTGTCCTCAAGCAGGAGAAGATACTCGATTCGATCGAGAACCCTATCAAGGAACCTGCTGATGACGATGAGGATGGCTTGATTGCTTGAGTAAATCAAAAGGATGACCTTGACACTGCCAAGTGTATCATCCTAGCCTCAATGAGTTCAGAACTCCAGCGCGAGCATAAGGATATGGATCCTACTACTATCATTGAGCATCTTAAGAAGATGTATGGTGCGCAGAGCCGAACGGCAAGATATCAGTTGTCGAAGGCACTATTCAAGTCAAGATTGTCTGTGAACTCTCCGGTGGGGCCCCATGTTCGTAAGATGATCAGTCTTATTGAACAGCTTGTGAAGCTGGGGTGCACACTAGGCAAAGAGTTATCTCAAGATCTGATCTTGCAGTCATTGCCTGAGACGTTCTCTCCGTTCATTGTTAACTTTAACATGAACAAGATGGACATGGATCTGCATGAGATGCTGAACCAACTGGTTGACTATGAAAGTCAGTCAATGTCCGAGAAATCTAAGGGACTTAGTGTCGTAATGATGGTCGGCTCTTCTTCCAAGAAGGGCAAGGGCAACAAAAAGCCCAAGAAGAAGCTCCATGGGCCCAAGGATGGGGTGACCATACCCAAGGGCAAAAGGGGAAAATCTGACCAAGCTGATGCTGAGTACTTCTTCTGCAAGAAGAAGGGGCATTGGAAGAGGAACTACAAAGAATACCTGCAGTCTCTGAAGGGCAAGAAGCCAGGTAAGATTCTCATGGAAAATGTTTTCATGATTTCCTTAACTACTATTGATTCGTCTAGATGGGTATTGGATACCGTTAGCAGTTTTAACGTCTGCAATATGTTGCATGGGCTGAGGATCAGTAGGAGGTTCAGGAAGGGAGAGTTCAGTCTGAAGGTTGGAAATGGCGCAAGTGTTGCTGCTCTAGCCGTAGGATCAATTTCCTTTGTAATGCCTACGAACAAAACCTTGTTGTTAGATGACAGTTATTATATTCCTAAATCTGTTTCGAACATAATTTCTATTTCTATGCTTGATAGACATGGATTTCGAACAGTTTTTAGTAATAACATTTGCTATATTTATCATGGTGATGAATTTTTTGTGAATGGTTATTTGCAACAAGGGCTGTATATCTTACCTGATGTTAATGTAGAACAAATTAACATGCATGTTCCGGGCCTTAAGAGAAAAGTAGATGATCATCAAAGACAGACGTATCTTTGGCATTGTAGACTTGGTCATATCGGTGAGAAGAGGATAAACAGGTTGCATAAAGATGGTCTTTTAGGCCATTTCGATTATGAATCTTATGCAACTTGTGAGTCCTGTCTCACTGGTAAGATGACCAAATCTCCGTTTAGTGGAACCGGGGAAAGAGCTACAGAACTCCTAGGACTGATACATACTGATGTATGTGGACCTATGAGAGTTCAAGCCAGGGGTGGATATTCGTACTTCATCACATTCACTGATGATATGTCGAGATATGGATTTGTGTTATTGATGAAACACAAATCCAAATATTTTGAAATGTTCAAGAGATTCCGCAGTGAAGTGGAGAAACAAACCGAAAAGAGTATCAAGGTGTTGAGATATGACCGGGACGGTGAATATCTTAGTCATGAATTTGTCAATTATCTGCGGCAAAATGGGATTTTTTCTCAATGGACTTCTCCCGGAACACCACAACATAATGGTGTATCCAAACGGAGAAATCGAATCTTATTAGATATGTTGAGATCCATGATGGAGTTCACTGATCTTCCAATGAATTTATGGGGCTATGCTTTAGAAACAGCTGCCTATCTGCTAAACAAAGTTCTCACCAAAGCAGTCTCGAAGACACCATATGAGATATGGAAAAGACGTAAGCCAAACCTGAGACACATCAAGGTTTGGGGGTGTCCGGCCTTCGTTAAGAGACTTCAGCCAGATAAGCTTGATGCTAGGTCTGATAGATGTAGGTTCATAGGTTATCCCAAGGAAACTATGGGATATTATTTCTACCACACGTCTGAACACAAAGTGTTTGTGGCCTGAACGGAAACCTTTCTTGAAAGGGAATTCCTTAATGAAGGAATTCATGGTGGGGAAGTAGTTCTTGACGAGACTCAGGAACCCGACGAACCAACGCAAGCTCATAGACATGAGATGTCAAATGAGCAATCTTGGCTGGGAGATATGTTATTAGGCTCCGGCGCTTCATCTTCAAATGTTGAAGTGACAGTGCCCGTTCAGGAACCTGTTCAGGAACAAGCCCAACAAGATATCCCAGCGCAGGTTGAACCTGCTACACAGGCTTTCGGTCATAGAGATGACGACCCGTTGATTTTCCAAGAGGCTATACAAGGCCCTGATTTGAGAAATGGTGGAAAGCCATGGAATCCGAGATGGAATCTATGAAGATCAACAAAGTATGGACTTTAGTAGATTATTCACAGGCTTCCAGACCAATAGGTTATAATGGGTTTACAAGAGGAAGATTGGAGCAAACGGGCAGGTAGAGACCTATAAAGCTCGTCTAGTTCCCAAGGGGTATAGTCAACGAGAAGGGATTGACTATGAAGAAACGTTCTCCCCTGTGGCAATGCTCAAATCTATTCGGATTCTGCTTGCAATACGGCATTCCATGACTATGAGATTTGGCAGATGGACGTGAAAACAACTTTCCTTAATGGAGAGCTCCAGGAAGAAGTCTTCATGATTCAACCTGAGGGTTTCACGTCGCCAACTCAAAGTCATATGGTATGCAAGCTTCAGAGGTCCATTTATGGACTCAAGCAAGCTTCTCGAACCTGGAACATTCGCTTTAACAAGGCAGTTGAAGAGTTCGACTTTGTTAGATGCGAAGAAGAGATTTGTGTGTACAAGAAGTTTAGTGGGAGCGCGGTTGTCTTCCTTGTGCTTTATGTGGATGACATATTGCTTATAGGGAATGACATTCTGGCGTTGCAAGAGACGAAGTTTTGGTTATCCGAACAGTTCTCCATGAAAGATCTGGGAGAAGCAACCTATATTCTGGGAATAAAGATCTATAGAGATAGATCAAGGAGGTTGCTTGGACTATCACAGTCCTAGTACATTGATACCATTATGAAGATGTATAACATGGAAAATTTCAAGAGAGGCTATCTACCGATAGACACTGGAATTACTCTCTCCAAAGAGGATTGTCCTCGGACTCAAGAAGAGAGAGAACGCATGAGTAGGATCCCATATGCTAGCGCAGTGGGAGCCATCATGTATTCCATGACATGTACGAGGCCTGATGTAGCCTTCGCGCTAAGTGTAGCGAGTCGGTATCAGGCAGATCCTGGTGAGGAACATTGAAAATTGGTGAAACCATTCTCAAGTACTTGAGAAGGACTAGAGACCAATTCCTCGTTTATGGAGATTCTAACTTAGAGTTAGAAGGGTTCACGGATGCCAGCTTTATGTCTGATAAAGATGATAGCAGATCGACATCGGGGTATGTCTTTTGTCTCAAGGGGGGTGCAGTGTGTTGGAAAAGTTCCAA
>CM071865.1:19294095-19328941 GCA_036759665.1 Gynandropsis gynandra
GACTCTTCATGCTAATTCTCGTCCCGTTTTGTCCCGTGATGATCCTCGATGTTGGTAATTAACCCCGTGCATGTCCTTTAGCCCAAAATCAACCGAATACATATAAAAACCTGTAAGAACATGAAAACACGAAAACAAGTAAAACAGATACGAAATCATACATAAAGCAACACATATATATCAGAAACATCTCTTAAAATCGTGCAAGAAATACGTATGAAAACGAGATGATCAAAATCCCCCTGACTTGAATGTTTGCTTGTCCCTAAGTAAACGTAAACGTGGAACGCGTGGGGTGTAAAAATCCGAGAATTCCCCTTCTCCTAGAAATACCGCTAAAGCGAACCTAACCGATCAACTAGCACGTCGAGAGCAAATTCGGCCTTATTAAGTTTTCAGTCTTAATCCTAGATTCACCAAGGCTACCCATGAGAAAGTAAATCAAAGGAAAACTAGACAAGCCACCGTAACTCCCTCCACCAAACAAGACTGCAGACAATGCTAAACCTAGATCAACCGAGGATACTTGTTTCTTTCTTTTTGAGCTTCTTTCTTTCTTTTTTTTTCTTTTTCTCTCTTTTTTTTCTTTTCCTTTTTTTATGATTTCTTTTTCGTTTTCTTTTTTTATTTTTTTTCTTTTCTTTTCTTTTTTTTTCTTTTTTTCTCTCTTTTTTTCTTTTTCTTTGCATACACACTAGGCTTCTAGGACGTCGGAATTGAAGGGATCCAGCCTCTACTTAGACTCAGACTACCGATGACGGTATACTCATGCATCTCGTTTAAGAGTGCAGCAGAGTAGGCGGCTTTTTTGTGCCATGCCCATAGGACGTAGAAAGATGATCGCCAACCCACCACTTAGACCCGAGCCATCGAAAGAAAATAACCTAAAAACTACAAAGTCAAAGGGAAAATGAAAGAAAATGAAACGAAAGCACCTGACAAACGTGAGCTGCTCCCCCAGACTTGAATTCAACGGCGTCCTCGACGTGAAGCTCCGATGGAGGGTAAGGGAAGTGAAGCACGTTTGTGGTGGTATATTTTTTTGTGTTTTTTTGTGTTTTTTTTTATCGAAAACGAATAACCGAGTCTTAAACTAAAAACTAAGAAAAATCAAACAGCTGGGTTGCCTCCCAGAAAGTGCTTATTTAACGTCTTTAAGCTTTGACGTCTCCATTCCTCATGTGTGCGTAACGGGTGGATCGGAAAGGGAAATGTAGTTTCCACTTTCGATTGGTTGAGCGGCTTGGTAGAGCTTTAGCCGCTGTCCATTGGCTTTGAATGTGTCACCCGTCTCGCTCCATAGTTCCATGTCTCCATGTGTGAAGACTTCTCGTACCTGAAAAGGACCAGACCGACGAGACAGTAGGTTGCCCGAGAAAGATTTCGGATGAGAATTGAAAAGTGGAACGAAATCACCTGATTGGAAGTCATGAGGTAGTGTCTTCTTATCGTGCCAACCTTTAGTCACTACTTCTTTCTTTGGCACGTCATGCACGGGATTCACTCGTTCGCTGTCCGAGGTTGGATAAAGGATACCTGCATTGAAAAGTTTTATAACATATTTTTCCATTACCTTGTGCAAGTGCGGGTGCAGCCTCCTTTAAGTTTCGGTGGAAGGTTCGTGGCTGTCCTCCGTATAATTTTCGTGCATACACATTGAAGAGCTAACTCTTCTAAGCTTCTTTATGCGTGTGGGTTGTTTTCTCATCTCATCTGCACTCAATTTAGCATTCATAACAGCATGATATATTCTACCATGTTCAACATCCTCATACCGAGAAGAAGACGGCGGAGGGTCGGGCTCAAGTTCGGACGTCTTCTCCGCTGTGAAACCCGCATGCATATCGTGTGGTATCTCCTCACATGGGACGTCTCCTAGTGCTGCAATAGCACTCATTAATTTCGTGCACATCTCAGCTCCTTCGTCCGCAAATCCTGCATTATCGCAAACTCGTGTTAAATACCGTACAAGAGAATCGGGCATACTCACTTGACCGAGCGTGTCTTTGGATAACTTGTCCATCAAATCAACTCTTAGGCAAGATCCTTGGTTAAGGGTCCGTTCATGGGGCTGGACAGGTTGAATTCTATCGTCTCATCTCCGACACGAAAGGAAAGCTTTCCTTGTTGTACGTCTATCATGGCACCTGCAGTAGCTAAGAACGGTCTACCAAGAATAATGGGTGTCCTAGCATCTTCCTTTATCTCAAGTACAAAAAAATCAGTGGGAATGCAAAGCTTACCTACCATGGTGGGAACGTTTTCAAAAATTCCCACCGGATATCTTACAGAACGATCCGCGAGGCGCAGACACATCTTTGTAGGTTTGAGAATCCCGAAGTCCAACCGCTTGAAAATCGAGTGTGGCATGATACTCATACTTGCTCCTAAATCACACAAAGCATTTTTAATATCTAGATTACCTATTGTGCATGGAATGGAGAAGCTTCCGGGGTCCTTCAACTTTGGTGGCAACTTGTTCTGAAGGACTGCACTGCATTCCTCGGTGAGTGATACTGTTTCGTTCTCTTCGATATTCCTCTCTTTGGAAAATGCCTCTTTGATGAGTTTGGCGTGATTAGGCATCTTTTGGAGGGCTTCCACGTATGGGATGTTGATGTCAAGCTTCTTGAGACCCTCTACAAATCTGCCCACTCGTTCTTCATTCTTACTGCTCACCAACCGTTGAGGAAACGGTATTGGAGGTTTGTACGCCGGAGGAGCAACATATGGTTTGTCTAAATCTGATTCAACTCCTTCTATAATCGCAACCTTACCTTTTCCTCTATTCATGGACGTACCAGCAGTAGTCCCTCGCTCTTTCGAGGGTGAATTCTCAACCACATCACCGCTGCACACAGAAATAGCATTCACATACTCTCTCGGGTTCAATTCGGGTTTACCTGGGAGCTGTCCGGGATTCCGAGAGGATGAGGCAGCTTGTTGTGCGACGGAGTTCTCTAAACTCTTCACATGATTGCTCAAGGATTCCAATTCCATCTGAAGCTCATTGATCGTTGTCCCCACATCCGCATTGAATTTGGTTTGAGTCGATGTTTGCTGCCTTTGCTCCTTGATAAATTCGAGCAATACCGCCTCAAGGTTTGATGAAGGGGCTTGAGGAGTTTGAGGAGCTTGCGAAACTTGCTGAGCTTGCTGGAATTGGTGGTTGTTTTGCTGAAGAGTATGCTGCCTTTGCGGAAATCCCGAATACTTTACCGGTTGAATCGTTCGATACGAAAGATTCAGGTGATTCCTCCAACTCGGGTTGTAGGTATTCCCGAATGGAGTGTTGCCTTGCTACTGGGCATAATTCACCTGTTCGAAATCCTCATGTACCGTGCATTGATACGCTACATGCTCTGTATCTCCGCAATTTGCACAGTACATGGCATTCGCTGCATTACCCGTAGCTCTGTTCTGATTAGGCTCATATAAACGACGAGTGCTATTAGGCATACCTCTCGGTGTTGACCACATGGTGTGGTTCATGGCGAGGTTATCGATCAGCTCGAATGCCTCCTCGACGCTCAGATCCATGAATGATCCTCTGGCAGCGTTATCCAACGTCGTTCGGTGCTCATCTGAAATTCCGTTATAGAAAGTTTGGATAACGTACCACTGCTCAAGACCATGGTGTGGACACATTTGTAGAAGATCCTTGAATCTACCCTAAGCCTCAAACAAAGTTTCTCCATCTATACATATGAACGTTGTGATTTCCCCCCTCATCTGAATCGTCTTACTCGGAGGAAAGAAGCGTGATAAGAACAATGTGCAGAGCTGATCCCAAGTGGTGATAGATCCAGCGGGGAGCGATTGCAGCCAAGTTTTCGCTTGTCCCCCAATTGAGAAGGGGAAAAGATGCAATAAGATCGCGTCCTCTGAGACTCCGCGTATTTTGATCGTACCAGAAAGCTCAAGGATGTCTCTGAGGTGTTGATGGGGATCCTTATAGTTACAACAGTTGTACTATTCCTAGAACTAATTCCAGCATGCCATGTCTTTCAATCCAATCTTCAACTTATGCTTGTCAAACTCATTTGAACCAAGCGCCTTTGTGAGTGGATCTACTGCATTTTCCTTTCCTTCTACCTTCTGGATTTGAACGTCCCCATGCTCAATGATTTCCCTTATTAGATGGTACCACACCAAGTTCAGTTATGAACTTTCTCATCCAGACCGCTTCCTTAGTAGCTTCGCAAGCCGCTATGTATTCTGCTTCAGTAACCGAATCAGCTACAGTAGCTTTTTTTGGACTTTTCCTGTATTCTGCTTCAGTAACCGAATCAGCTACAGTAGCTTGTTTTGAACTTTTCCAACACACTGCACCCCCATTGAGACAAAAGATATACCCCAATGTTGATCTGCTATCGTCCTTATCGGACATAAAGATGGCATCCGTGAACCCTTCTAAGTTATAATCTCCATAAACGAGGAATTGGTGTCTAGTCCTTCTCAAGTACTTGAGAATGGTTTTCACCAATTTCCAATGTTTCTCACCCGGATCTTCCTGATACCGACTCGCTACAGTTAGCGCGAAGCCAACATCAGGCCTCGTACATGTCATGGAATGCATTATGGCTCCCATTGCGCTAGAGTATGGGATCCTACTCATGTGTTCTCTCTCTCTTCTTGAGTCTGAGGACAATCCTCTTTGGAGAGAGTAATTCTAGTGTCTATCGGTAGATAGCCTCTCTTGGAATTTTCCATGTTATACCTCTTCATGATGGTATCAATGTACTAGGACTGTGATAGTCCAAGCAACCTCCTTGATCTATCTCTATAGATCTTTATTCCCAGAATATAGGTTGCTTCTCCCAGATCTTTCATGGAGAACTGTTCGGATAACCAAAACTTCGTCTCTTGCAATGCCGGAATGTCATTCCCTATGAGCAATATGTCATCCACATAAAGCACGAGGAAGACAACCGCGCTCCCACTAAACTTCTTGTACACACAAGGTTGTTCTTCGCATCTAACAAAGTTGAACTCTTCAACTGCCTTGTTAAAGTGAATGTTCCAGGTTCGAGAAGCTCGCTTGAGTTCATAAATGGACCTCTAAAGCTTGCATACCATATGACTTTGAGTTGGCGACGTGAAACCCTCAGGTTGAGTCATGAAGACTTCTTCCTGGAGCTCTCCATTAAGGAAAGTGGTTTTCACGTCCATCTGCCAAATCTCATAGTCATGGAATGCCGCTATTGCAAGCAGAATCCGAATAGATTTGAGCATTGTCACAGAGGAGAACGTTTCTTCATAGTCAATCCCTTCTCGTTGACTATATGATACCAGCACCAAGGCTTTAGCCGCAAGTATGGTCGGCGTTGAGTCGGTAGAAGGCCTAGGGGGCACTCTCTAGCCGAAACTCGATGATGGTGAGGGCGGAAGAAGGGGAACAGGTCAAAAGGGGCGCTCGTTCGGTCCTTCAAAGTGATGGTGAGGAAGGGTGGATCGTAGGACACCACGAAGGCTGCGGAGGGGACCTTTGATACAGTCACACGTTCGGTTTGGACTCCCGGAGCACAAAGCGAACTAGGGTTGCGAGTCTCACAGAGATAAAGAAAAGCTTAGGAGAGTTGGTATGGAGATCGCTTGGACGTTGTTTAGGAGTATGGATTAGACTTAGGTCATTGGTAGGATTGCATGGTTCGAGACTTTCGGTTGATAGAAGTCTGAACTTGGTACGCTTAGGCTTGCGTTCATGTGACGCGTTGTTTTGCATGATGGCTAATCCTTTGATGCATTTGTGCTAGTATCCATTGTTGTTTAGCTCTTCTAGTACCCGACTCTAGGTTTGCTCGAGGACGAGCAAAAGGATAAGTCTGGGGGAGTTTGATAACACATAATCCGTTGTAGTTTTTATATCATTATTAGGTGTATTTTTTAATAGATTACTTAGATTTCATTCATTTATCAAGTTTATTCGAAGAAGCGAAAGGAGCGGAAAAAACATCTTAAGACATGCACGCTCGGGCATCAGAAGTGTGCCCGCTCGGGTAATTGATGCCAAGACAACCCCGTAGCTTTGCACGACTCGGGTGCTCAAGGAACATGTTCGGGCATGTGTGCCCGATCGGGTGGAATCGGAGTGCCCGCTCGGGTTAATTGTCATCAAGATGCGCCGTAGCTTTGCACGACTCGGGCTGAAGAGGAACACACTCGGGCATAGGTGCCCGCTCGGGCTACAATGGGTGTACACGGTCGGACACAAGGCCTGCACGAGCGGGTAAAGGCTGTGCCCGATCGGGTCCTTGTTTATCTCAACTAACTCCTAAGATCTAGAATGGCCAAACTAGGAGAGATCTGATCTATAAAAAGGAGTTTTCGAACCAGAAAAGAGGGGGACGACTCAAGGATGATTCAGAGACATAGAGGACACACTTGGAAGGATCGAGAAGGACGGAACGAAGGATCCGAAGCATGGAGGATCTATTGAAGATATCGGTTGACGAATAGGGAGCATTCTTATTCTCTTTCTATTGTGAATTTAGATTTCTTTCGTGTTTCGTTTCCTGAGTTCATGTCTAAGTAGATCTATTGCCATAAGTTAGAGAGTATTGCCAATATGTAATGAAATCTGCTTAATGAATGGTGGATCTTAATGCTTTCATACTTGTACGCCACTCGATATGAATGAATTTGGTATTTGATCATGTTTTTTGTTTCTGGTGTTGTTGTTGTTGTTCACGAAGCCACCTGATGGAGTTCCTTGGGCTTCATTGATGACGAAGAGGGACTTGGCTTTTGGGAAATTGCCGCTGATGTCTCCCTCTTCGTTGTTGAACTCCTAACGGTAATTGAGGAGCACTTGAGCTACGTACGCATTGATTCTTGTACGCAGGCTCTTTGCTCGGGATATCGTGAGTGGCTTGTTGTAGACCACCGGCATGTCAATGTGTGCTCCGTTTTCTCCTAGCTCTCCATCCACTCACGTGGTTGTCTCGTCTATGCTAAGCTCGTCCTCGTTGTGATCCATGCTCGGCTCGTCCTTGCTCCGCTCCTCTCCTTCGTTTGAGTCGTAGCTCGTTGTAATGCCCTCATCATCTCCTCCCCCTTGCAAAGGTTTTGCCCTCAAAACAGGCTCATATGCATCAAAACGAGCCAAGTCAATGACATTGAAGGTGGAGGATACGTTATACTCACCTGGAAGCTCGACGCGGTAGGCGTTGTCGTTGATCTTTTCGATTATGCGGAAAGGGCCGTCTCCGAGCGGGGCAAGCTTCGAACTCCGTTTGTTGGGGAAGCGCTCTTGCCTTAGGTGCAGCCACACCCAATCTCCAACCTCGAACTTGATGTCCTTGCGGTGTTTGTTGGCTTGCTTCGCATATTGCTCGGTTCGCCGTGCAATGTTGTCGCAGACGCGTTGGTAAAGCTTCCTCATCGCTTTTGCTTTCTTTGCTCCGTCGAGGTTGATGATCTTGTTGTGTTGCAGCAGGGTAAGGTCCAATGGCGTGATTGGGTTGAAGCCATAGACCGCTTCAAACGGCGAGCACTTGGTGGTTGAGTGCGTTGCTCGGTTGTACGCGAACGCCACGTGAGGTAGACACTCGAGCCAATTCTTCAGATTTCTGCCGATTGTTGCCCGCAGCAATGTCCCTAAGGTCCGGTTGTCGACCTCAGTTTGACCGTCGGTTTGCGGGTGACATATTGTTGAGAGTAAGAGCTTCGTTCCGAGCTTCCTCCAGAGCGTCTTCCAGAAATAGCTCACGAACTTCGTGTCAATTCGCCTTTGCGCACGGTATGAAGTGCGCCATCTTGGAAAACTTGTCAACAACAACAAAGATCGAATCTTTGTTCTTGATCTTTGGAAGACCGAGAACAAATGTCAGTCCACGGATGAAATGGAATTGTTAAAGGAATGTACGAACCGTGGGGGTGAGAACGAGATTTGGCCTTGTGACACGTGATACAGCATGCACAAAGCCGTTCTACGTCGCGCTTGAGGTGCGGCCAATAGAAATGCTCCTTGATAATGGCGAGTGTTTTGTCCACGCCGAAGTGTCCCATGAGTGCTCCTCCGTGTGCTTCCTGCAACAAAAGGTCACGCATAGAACTCTACGGTATACATAGCCTCCGTTCGCAGAATATATAGCCTTCGTGTTTGTAGAAGGGTCTGCGCGCTCCGCTCTCGCATTCTGCGTAGATCTCCTTGAAGTCGGGATCCTCTTTGTACAGCTCCTTGAGGTGCTCAAATCCCATTGCCTTGGCCTCCATTGTTGTAACTAGCGCATGTCTCCGTGAAAGTGCGTCGGCCACGATGTTGTCCTTGCCCTTCTTGTACTTGATGACGTAGGGAAATGTCTCGATGAACTCCATGGTTGTCCTTGCCTTCTTGTACTTGATGACGTAGGGAAATGTCTCGATGAACTCCAGCCACTTTGCGTGCCTCCGTTTGAGTGTAGTTTTCCCTTTGAGATGCTTGAGCGTCTCATGGTCTGAGTGTATGACGAACTCCTTCGCCAATAGGTAGTTCTGCCACGTCTCCACGGCACGGACTAGCGCGTAGAGCTCCTTGTCGTACGTCGGGTAGTTGAGCATCGCTCCGCTGAGTTTCTCACTGAAGTAGGCCACGGGCCTCTTCTCTTGAATAAGCACAGCTCCAATTCCAATGTCGGATGTGTCACATTCGATCTTGAACATTTTGTCGAAGTCCGGAAGAATGAGAACCGGTGCGTGCGTGAGTCTCTCCTTGAGCGCTGCGAACGCCTCGTCTTGAGCTTGCCCCCACTCGAACAGCTTATCCTTCTTGATTATTGCGGTGAGAGGGGCGGCTAGCATGCTGAAGTCCCTTACAAACCTTCGACAAAAACTTGCTAGGCCGTGGAAGCTCCTTACGTGCGCAATGCTCGTCGGCATCGGCCACTCTTGTATGGCCTTAATTTTCTCCTCATCCACTCACAAACCCTGCGCACTTACAACAAAGCCTAGAAAAACAATCGCATCAGTGCAAAATGAGCACTTCTTGAGGTTCGCATAGAGCTTTTCCTTTCGGAGAGTCTCTAATACTTGCTCAAGATGCACAACATGATCATCTAAGCACTTGCTGTAAATTAAAATGTCATCAAAGTAAACTACGACGAATTTACCGATGTAGGCCCTTAAGACCTGGTTCATGAGCCGCATGAACGTGCTTGGGGCGTTGGTGAGTCCGAACGGCATCACGAGCCATTCGTATAGGCCTTGCTTTGTCTTGAAGGCCGTCTTCCACTCATCTCCTTCTCGCATGCGAACTTGGTGATAGCCGCTCTTGAGGTCGACTTTGGAGTAGATTGTGGCTCTGCTTAACTCGTCCCGCATGTCGTCGAGGCGGGGGATCAGATGCCGGTACTTGATGGTGATGTTGTTGATAGCCCGGCAATCCACACACATCCTCCACGTCCCGTCCTTCTTTGGCACCAATAAAACAGGCACCGTGCACGGGCTCAGGCTCTCCCGGATGTATCCTTTGCTCATAAGCTCCTGTACTTGTTTTTGAAGCTCCTTTGTCTCCTCGGGATTCATTCGGTAGGCAGGTCGGTAGAGGTGCGCCGGGGACGAGATCGATCTGATGTTCGATGCCTCGTATCGGTGGTAATCCCGCAGGTATCTCCTCGGGAAAAAGATCGTTGAATCGTTCGAGCAATCTCTTAATCTCCATCGGGTATTCGTGCGTACCTATTTTTGTAAGAAAAATATCTCGAAAAACCATTAGTAACACCGAACTTTGATTGCTCAAAGCTCTTGAAACCTCTCAAGTCTTAAGATAAAAATTTGATAACACGTAATCCGTAGTAGTTTTTATATCATTCTTAGGTCTAGTTTTTAGTAGATTTAGTAGAATTCATTCATTTATCGAGTTTATTCGAGGACTTCATCTACATTTCGTGTTTTGTGTAGGAAACGAAGATATGAGGAGAAACACGAGAGATTATGGCAATTTAACCCCGAGAACGTAGTTGAGTGACAAGGTTCAATTTGTGCAAGGCCATGGATTGAAGTAAACACTCAAATACCGAGCGAAAGGAGCGGAAACAACACCTCAAGTCATGCACGCTCGGGTGGATTGGGAGTGCCCGGTCGGGCTAATTGCTACCAAACACCCCTGTAGCTTTGCACGACTCGGGCACTCAAGGAACACGACCAGGGAGGTGTGCCCGCTCGGGTGCATTTGGTGTGCCCGCTCGGGCTAATTACAATCCAAAATGGCCGAAGGTTTACACGACTCGGGCTAGGTAGCAACACGCTTGGGCATGGGTGCCCGCTCGGGCTCAAATGTGTGCAACACGGTCGGGCAAAGGTCTTGCACGAGCGGGTACAAGGTGTGCCCGCTCGGGTCCTTGGATCTCAACAAACTTTCCTAAGATCTAGAACGGCTAAATCAAGGGAAATCAGATCTATTTAAAGGGGAATCGAACCAAATTGAAGGGGGGAGGATTCAGGGACATGAGAGCAGAGAATTGGACACATCAAGAAGGACGGAACAAGGGATCCGAGGCATGGAGGATCTATTGAAGGCATCGGTTGATGAATAGGGAGTCATCTCTTTCTCTATCTATGTTGAATCTAGTTTTCTCTTGTGTTTCGTTTTCTGAGTTCATGTCCAATTAGATCTTTTGCCATGGGGTAGAGAGTATTGCCAAGATGTAATGGAGTTTCGTGCGGATTAGGATAGCGGTCGTAATGCGTCTATGCATGTAAGATGCGCAATGGATACATTGGTATATGCATGCTAGATAGTGGACAAGTCTACGCCAGTCTGTTCCTATAGGAGAGCTTGAATTCCCTGAACTCGTGATAGTATCTAAGACCAATGATCTTGTTAGAACTTCGTTACATCGTTGTGCAACTCTTGATACCTATGGTGATTTGTCGCTGAGTTATCCCTATCATTAGTCTAGTTTAGTTTGCATTTGCATTTTCATTCCATCCATTATTTTATTTCACACGTCTTATTCATTAGTTTAATAGCTTATAAGTCGCATCAATTCCTTGTGTTCGACCCTAGTTGCTACACGATCCGTATTCTTGCGGAAGCGTTAGTCTAGGTAATTTATTACTTGAGTCTACGCACATCAAAATTCTTCTTTTCGCTAGTGTTAACGGTTTTGGATAGTTTTCTATGCATCTCATGTACTTGTAAAGGACTAAGAGAGGCAAGAGATACTTTACGCTTGTTGAGGACGAATGAGTAGTGGTTCGTCCTCCCGTCGTGCTTCACCTCTCGGTCGAATTGCCAAGGCCTTCCCAGCAGAATATGGCCGGCTTGTATTGGTGCTACGTCGCACAAAACCCCGTCCTTGTATCGCCCTATGCTGAAGGGTACGGTGGTCAAGAACTACTTCCCCACCATGAATTCCTTCATCAAGGAATTCTGTTTCAAGAAAGGTTGTCGTTCTGGCCACAAACACTTTGTGTTAAGACGGGTGGTAGAAATAATATCCCATAGTTTCCTTGGGATAACCTATGAACCTACATCTGTCAGACCTAGCATCAAGCTTGTCTGGCTGAAGTCTCTTAACGAAGGCCGGCCACCCCCAAACCTTGATGTGTCTCAAATTTGGCGTACGTCCTTTCCATATCTCATATGGTGTCTTCGAGACTGCTTTGGTGGGAACTTTGTTTAGCAGATAGACAGTTGTTTCTAAAGCATAGCCCCATAAATTCATTGGAAGATCAGTGAACCCCATCATGGATCTCACCATATCTAATAAGGTTTGATTTCTCCGTTCGGATACACCATTATGTTGTGGTGTTTCGGGAGAAATCCACTGAGACAAAATCTCATTTTGCCTCAGATAATTGACAAATTCATGACTAAGATATTCACCGTCCCGGTCAGATCTCAACAACTTGATACTGTTTATGGTTTGTTTCTCCACTTCACTGCGGAATCTCTTGAACATTTTAAAAGATTCGGATTTGTGTTTCATGAAGAACACAAATCCATATCTCGACATATCATCAGTGAATGTTATGAAGTACGAATATCCACCCCTGGCTTGAACCCTCATAGGTCCACATACATCAGTATGTATCAGTCCTAGGAGTTCTGTAGCTCTCTCTCCGATTCCACTAAACGGAGATTTGGTCATCTTACCAGTGAGACAGGACTCACAAGTTGCATAAGATTCATAATCGAAATGGCCTAAAAGACCATCTTTATGCAACCTGTTTATCCTCTTCTCACCGATATGACCAAGTCTACAATGCCAAAGATACGTCTGTCTTTGACGATCATCTACTTGCAAATAACCATTCATACAAAATTCATCACCATGATAAATAGAGCAAATGTTATTACTAAAAACTGTTCGAAATCCACGTCTATCAAGCATAGAAATAGAAATTATGTTTGAAACAAATTTAGAAACATAATAACAGTCGTCTAACAACAAGGTCTTGCATCATCTTCTCCTCTAATTCTCATGTCGCTCATTCCTCGCCATGATGTTCCCATACGACCTTTATAATCGGAATCTGTTTATATTTTAACTGTTTCATTTGGTAATCCACGATGCACACAGAACGTTCTGTATACGTTAAATCTTTTTTTAAAATTTATTAGTGGATCTACAAATATTTTATGTGGTATTGATAAACACTTAGGCAACAATGAAATATAAAACATATGATATATTATGTTTGGAGAAATTATATAAAAATCAAACCACAATAAAGATTGTAAACTCTGATAATATGATAAAATACATAAGACGTGTTTTGTATTTTACTCTCACTGTCAACTCTCATAAACTGCCATTTTTTATAACTCTACCATTGCATTATAAATTTTTTATATTATGAATATCCTGATCTAAAATAGGGAAAAGTGAGTAACAAACGATCCAGATACGAATCTCATTAAAAGATTTATTTTACTTCCACTAAAACGTGTACAAATTGATTCCCCGTAGAAAAAAAAACAAAGAAAAATGCAGGCTAAGTCTCGAAAATTTTCTGAATTAGAAAATGTCCAATATAAACAGAAAAAATGGAATGAATGCATATGTTTGATCCTTTAGTGGACGTGGACCCATGTATTATATTATATAGAATGATTACACTCATTTTCTGCCATAAATCAAAATTAATTTTTTAATTGTCTTTCTGTTTTATTGGGTATAAACGGGCTCCTCCAAATAAAGGGCCGCCAAGCCTAAAGAGCTAAATTTTATTCCACCGAATAAATTGGTCTGAAATCCCATAACGTTGTTTATGTGCTCCACAACATTATGGTAGGGCGATGAATAGATAGGACAACTTAACTATAGGAAATGACCTCTATTTTTTAGAATAATATAAGTATATATCCATCAACATACAATATTATATTTCGTTATACTTTTGGCATTTAATGTCAATTCGTTTTATCAAATACAATTAAACAAGGTTTTTATTTTCTTCTAAATAACAGTCAAACAACTATAAAACAAAATAAATAATGTTTTTTTCCAAAACAAATCAATACAAGAATTAGTGTAAATTTGTATCTAAATACATTTAACAAATCTTATATAGAACTTAGATTACTATTTGGCTGAACTTGATAAAGAAAATATATTATCACACTTTTTTTATTCAGAATATAATTTATGTTATTTCGTTGTTTGGTTCGAAATATTTGGTTTTAGTTAACGTATATTTGGTTTGAAATATCAAATATAAAATCAAATTGGGGGTGGTAATGAAAACGGTTAACGGAAAATATTTATCAATTATCTCATCGAATTTTTAAATCTATTAAAGTATACGAGCCCCACGCATCGCGCGGTCTATGATATGATTATGTAAATTTTAATTCAAATATTAGATTGTATGTTTGATTATTTATATTTTTAACGTGAAAATTTATTTATGTATAATTATTTAGATTATATTTATTGAAAAAGAAGATAAAAAGGATTAAAAGCAAATTATATTGGTTGAATATATAAGCGATTAATGTTTCTGTGACAAAATATATTGTCAAAAACCCAAGGCTATAGATCATGGCTTGATGTAGTTTGTTTCTTGTAGTATTGAAACACCAATTTTTCTTGAAAAATGCACCTGATGTTCTTGAGATAATTTTATCGGAGAAGGAGATACAACTCTTGTTGGTGTAGAGAATTTCATACATCCTAGAGAACTTCATTATCCACTCTTCATACATCCTAAAGAATAGCCGTGAGTTTGGTAGTGAATATATAAAACACATAAAAATCCAAACAATGTGAAATCTTTTCTAAAGAAGCCATTGATAAATCAATGTAGTGACGAAATTTTTATCAATAAACCAACACCGCATGTCAAAACCTAGAACTAGAAAGAACCAGACACGATTACATTTGGTTCATGTGGATCAGGACATGGCCAAGCAAGAGTTCATGGAGGTAAGAAGTTCATACCTATATATATTTCAATCCTCCCGGAATTCATGGTCACGAGAGATTCCCTAAATTCATCGAATTGAGGTAGATCCGTGTGTTTTCGTCGAAGTTACACCAGATGACTCCCAAACACGTGTTTCGATGTGAAATCGCATTCGCTTCAAAAAAATTCAAAAACTTCTAAAAAATGGAGAGAAATAAGAAAAACTTCTTAAAATCATTCATGAAAACTTCCATCTCGCAATCGCCTTACCTTGCTTGTCACATCTTATCGGTGCCTTCACCCTCAGTTTGACGCCTTAGCTCTCCTCGGTTCGCCTTTTTGCTCATCCTCCTTTCGTTGCCTTTGCTCGCCCTCGGATCCTCGTCTTCGCCATCACCTTGGCTCGGCTGCGATTAAAAGTTCTGCCCAAAACAAAGAGGAAACTCAAGTGAAACTACAAAAGTATTTCATATTATGAGGATTCAGTCTGGAATGACTTTCAAATTACTTTGCTAAAATAACTTTTTTAATAATTAACAAGGCGGTAAAGAGCTTGAACAAACTCACCTTATTGAGGGATAGAACAATCCTCGTTCAATCCAAGGGTGTTGATTTTGCCGATTTTGCCAATTTGGAAGAAAAATTCAAACTCATTCACAATGCTTTGGTGAAGGCAACCATCAGTAACATGCCAGGACGTTCCACAAACGACCAACTCCTCGATCTCGTGACAAAGATTAGAGCTTGACTGATAATACTAACTTGTAGATACAAAACAACCATTAACTCATCAGGATTGTTTCTCAGAGACCTCACACCAAATTTGTTCTGTTCTAAAACATTTTAAACGATGTTTTAGACGCAAACAACCTTTAACTATAAGAGTTTGAAGAGTGGATTCTGATTGTGTACCGAAAAGAAGTCAGTCTTGTAAATGGCCAAGACTAACAGTCATGATAGCCATGTAGCTACCAAGCACAATGCCAATAGCAAAAATCTCTTGAAGTTTCCAACTATCGGGTGTGGGAGATGGCTTGACTCTATCCTTTGAAATGGTCATGATGGTACCTAAAAAACAATAATTACCATGAGACAAAAGTGATTGAAACTGGTACGAAAAACATGTTCGAATGAGAGCAAATAAAGGTTACCATCATTAAGAATAGCAATTATCAGAACCATGAATGCTGAGAAATCAAATCTCCAGATGAGAGAAATAAGCATGAATCCAAACTGCAAAATTAAGCAATCGACGCAAGTTTGATTGTCAGTGAATTATACGTTATTCATATGAATCAGAAAGGTAAATTTGGCACATACCACAACACGGATTATATTTTTCCATGAACTGCAATAGAAATGCAATAGAAACGGATCCGTTAAAAAGGAAAGCAACCCCATTTTTCTACGAACAAGTGGATGTCAAGCCATCCGGTATTTAGAGATCATACCTCCAAGAGAAATATTATGCAAAGAAAATGCCAGCTGAAAGCTCCGGACCAGAACATCATTGCTGGATTTCTACATCACATGATCGCATCATCACTACTTCATTATTCAATGAGAGAGCACGAACGTTAAAAGCTAAGCCAACTCGTTACTGTTTTACCTTGGTCCGTCCAAATAGCAATACTAAGTTGTATGTATTAGCAATTGCTTCATAGTTTTGTGACATGTTTTGAGGAGATACGGATTGCACCCAAATTGATGAAAGCAAGAGACTAATCTGGTGGTTGCTCAATCTAAGAGGTATCACCTGTCAAGTTTCAATTGAAAGAGAAGAATCAAATTATGACAAAAAAACAATTCAAAATTTATTTGTAAGACATACTGGTTTCTCTGATGAATTTCCAAAGGCATTTTTATCTGCTATCGTTGATGACAGGTTCCTTTTTGCACTATGACAACTCCTACAGCAATTGAGCAATCTTCTTTGAAACTCGAGTTCTTTTTCCACTAACATGCTTCCATCTGACATAAGATTTACCAGAGGGCTTAGACCTCTTCCTCTTCGAAGAATAATTATTCTTTTTTTTTTTCTATTTCACAAGCAAAATTTATGTGACACCAATAAGCAGTCCTCTGTAGGAGCCTGGTAAGAGTTTCAAGAATAGCATCGAAGGCATTACAAGACAGAAGTAATTTGTGAATGGACCTAACGTGAAGGACATATGAATGAACAACGTAGTGAGATGATACACATTCAAAACCAATCTTTCGAGAAGGAAAGAGATTACGTTAGCTAAAAGACTACAAAGGAAAGAATCAGTAATACCTGACCTCCGGTCCCAAGATGTTAGCCAAGGGGCTCAATATCAAAGGACACACGTTGGTTTGTGTTGTCTGTTGCTCTATACAACCTGATTATGGATTGATATACACAAAACATATAAACTAAGAATCATCTGTGACAAGCAGAGAGACATTTACAACAGTTCCTGGATCCTTGAATATCAATATAGGTCAGTTTTTTAAGCCCTGTTTATGGCTAACCTAACATTATTATTCGCTTCTACCCTTCTTTCCCCACTCAGCGCGTCAATTGCAACTCCAACAATCTTTAAATCTGAACTATCAAATTGATAATAACTTCTACGTCAGGAGAAACAAATGGATAACCCTCGAGGTGGAGAAACAATCGGAGGGGCCCAACAAAAAAAAACATACCTGATGATCTCGCGAACGTGCTCAGAGGGCAGATCCCCTTTCTGAGTCTACACGAAAACAAACTTCCTCTTGTCGGCAGACCGCTGCGATTCGAGGTGTAGTCATTTCCTGGCCTTTTCCTCCAGCTTCGCATCCGCCTCATCGGGCAGAGGTTCCACGGGAGGATTAGGATTAGGATGAGGCGGAAGAGGGGGGTACCAAGCGGGAAATTGCAAAATTTGCCAATTTAATAGAAGTGAGACCATATTACCATAGATTTTGTGACAATCTTTCAAGGACGCAAAATGGTAAGGATGCCATTTGGGTGATCGTAAATCGACTAATAAATCGGTTATTTGATTTCGATAATAAAGACTTTTGATGAGAATCAGCTAGCGAGGATCTCTATTATGCAAATTGTGAAGTTACATGGGTTTTGTTAAACATTGTATCAGATCGAAATGGAAGATTTACCTCACATCTTTGGCAAACATTTTAAAAAGAGTTAGGAACCAAAGTGCGTATGAGCACGCGTATCATCTAATGATAGATGGACAATCAGAAAGAATTATAAGAATGCTTGAGGACCTATTACAAGCATATGTATTGGAGTGGGCTAGTAGTTGGGTGAATTATTTACCGCTTTTTGAGTTTGCGTACAATAATAGCTATCATGCTAGCATTAGGTACCACCATATAAAGCAATTATATGGGTGACCATATTGTGCTCCCTTGTGTTGGACTGAAATGAGGGAGAGATCTATCTTCGGAGCAGAGATTGTCGAGGAGACCATGGAAAAGATAAGAATTGTCAAGATGAAAATGAAGACGGCTCAAGATCGACAGAAGAGTTATGTTGATCTAAAAAGAAAGGACGTTGAGTTTAACATCAGAGATATGGTATATTTTCGGATTCAAGCAAGGCGAGGGACATCAGGTGGGAGCCAAGTGAACAAACTATCACCACGGTTCACGGGACCGTTTAAAGTAGGGGTGGGCATTTCGGGTTACCCGGACCAACCCAACCCGAAAAACCTAACCCATAAGATAAATGGGTTATGTCTAAAACCCATATGGGTTCTGATTCTGGAACCCGAACGGGTTCGGGTCGGTCCGGGTTGGGTTCGGGAGAATCCGAGGAACCCGAAAACAAAAAACCCTAATAGTTTCCCTCCCTCCCCTAACCCTAACATCCGTCTCTGCCTGACTGCCTCCTCTCCTCTCTCACTCAACTCTCAATCTCTCGCTCTCTCAAACTTAGACCCCTTGCCGTCGCCCCTATTCTCCGTCCGGTCGGTCGCCGTCGCCCCTATTTTCCGTCCGTCGGTCGCCGTCGCCCCTCCTCCTTTGGTCGCATCGCTCGCCCGAGGAACCCGTCATTTTGCTTGCCCATCCATCCGTCGCTTCGCTCGCCCTCATTCTCCGTCCGCCAGTCGCCCCTCCTTCCGTCCGTCGGTCGCCCCTCATCTCGTCCTCCGTCGTAAGCCTTCGATTTCTTGGTTTGCTCAGATGAGTTTGTGTCTGCAGTATACGGTTATTCGTCTTTGTTTTCCATAGATGAGTTTGTGATTTGGTTTAGACTCCTACACACTCATGACTGCTTGCAACTTCGTTTTTTATTGTTTGCAACTTCGTTTTTGATTGTTTGTCTATGCAGTAGACTCCTACACACTCATGACTGCTTGCAACTTCGTTTTTGTGTTCTTGGCAACTTCGTTTTTGATTGTTTGTCTATGCAGTCTTGAATGCGTCCATTTGCTTGTATAATAAACCCAATTACCCATTTAAATCCAAGGAACCCATTGAGAACCCGAAGAACCCAAACAAACCCGAATACAATTCTGGTTCTTTGGGTTCAATATTTTAGAACCCGAACCCAACCCGAGGAACCCGTACCGAAAACCAAATGGGTTTCTATGGGTTCAATTTTTTAAAACCCGAGAAACCCGAACCCGAGGAACACGTCCCAAAACCCCAAACGCCCACCCCTAGTTTAAAGTAATTGAATGAATTGGAGTAGTGGCCCATTGATTTGAGCTCCCCTCATATTTAGAGGGAATACATGATGTGTTTCATGTATCATTGTTATGTAAGTGTTTATCAGTACCATAGAAGATACTTGTAGAGCCACCAAAAATTTTGAAGAAAGACTTAATGTATAAAGAACGTCTAATACGCATTGTGGACCACCAAGTGAAAGAATTGAGGCGTAAGCAAATTATGATGATAAAAAATGTATGGGAACATAATGCCGTGGAAGGAGAGACATGAGCATTGGAGGAGAATGTAAGGCATGAATATCTCGAGTTGTTTGATAATGAATAGTATGGTTCTTATATGCATTGAATACAAATATTAGTGGAATAATTATAGACGTTGAATTCAAGAATGAATTCAATTGTAGTGGGAGATAATTGTGGGGCCCAAGCCTACAATAATATTATATATACACACACACACACATAATTAGGTTCATTTGAGAAAGAAGAGCAGGAGAAGCAGAACAGCCGTACAACCAAGAGAAGAAGAAGAAGAAGAAAAAGAGAGAGAGAAAAAAAGAAAAGAAGAAGAAAAAAATAAGAAGGATTCACCAATTTTCATCGTGTTCTTCGTGGGAGAAAATCTGATTTGTGTTGTTGTTGGTAACACCATCATGAATCGTCAAGTTGTCATGGAAAATTAAGGTAATGATTTTTCCCATCAAAGTTTGGTTTTGTGGTTGATTATGGAGAAATTCTTACGTTTAAAGTGAGGTATGATTACAGTAAATTTTTAGGAAATTCATAATGAGGAATTAAAAGGATATAAGTGAAGAATGGACCTAAACCTAAAATCATCGAAAGATGATTTATGGCATATATATGAGTTGATTTTTGTGAAATTAATGTGATTGGATATGATTTGGAAATTGACATTTGACCAGATGTCGAGATAGGTGAATGTGGATATTCTGGACTCGATGATTGAGTCGAGTGAACATCTTGTCTATTATGCTCGATCGAGTGATTTCACACTCGAACGTTCAGAAGAAGGCGTGTGTGAGCGTGTCGGTGAGAGGTGTCATGTGAGGAGTATCGGGTCGACAACGTTAGTATTATGACACTTGGATCAGGGCCGATATTGTACCGTGTTAGGGTTATGGTAACCTTTCAAGCGATGGAGCATCGAGTTTATCAGATAATTGGATCTTTCGACGTCATACCGTGCTAGGGTTATGGTAACCTTTCGAGTGATGGAGCGTCGAGTTAGTCAATGTGATACCCGTAATACATGGTAAATGGGTATCACTGACTTACCTATGTATATATATATATTATTAATAATAATTAGGGTTTAAAAACTTAAAAGAAAGGGATAGAGAGCCATGGGTGAATTCAACAGAGGAAGAGAGAGAGCAACAACCGAGAGAGAGGAAGAAAAAAAAAGAAAAGGGAAGAAGAAAGAAGAAGGAAAAAAGGAAGAAGAAATTGAAGTAGGATCTTCAATTTTCATTGCGTTCTTCGTGGGTGGTTTCTAATCGCGATTGTGGTAAATCTCTAAATGATTCGTTGTGATTATTCACTTAATTCGAATATTTATATTATGGAAATTTATGTAATTGAATGGATCTATAATAAGGAAAAATTGGTCGGTGTTGTTGCTAGCAATATTAGCTAGAATCGTCAAATCATCGGGAAGCAAAGGTGATGATTTTCTCCACCCTAATTTCGGATTTGTGATCGATTTATGGAAGGTGTTATATTTTTAAAATCAGGCATGATCACAATTGGATTTATTGGATTTATAGGATCATAATGGGAAAAAGTGAAACGATATAAGTGAATTGGATTAAATTCTAGCTTTATCGTATGAGAATTGATAATAAATATATGAGTTGTATAAGTGACTAGAGATAATTTGGAGAATTAACGTGCGACTAAGTGTTGGGATCGGATAACGTCGATATTTTGGTTCGGTGTTAAAGCTGGGTGAATATCTTGTTAGTGTGCTCGATCGAGTGGTTTCACATTCGAACCTTCAGAAGAAGGTGTGTGCGAGCGCATCGGTGAGAGTTGTCACGTGAGGAGTATCGGGTCGATGATGTTAGTATTGTGACATTTGGATCTGGGCCAGCGTCATATCGTGTTGGGGTTATGGTAACCTTGCGAACACGAAGCGTCGAGTTAGTCAGGTCAGTGGATCTGGCGGCATCGTACCGTGTTGGGGTTGTGGTAACCTTTCGAGCGACGAAACGTCGAGTTAGTCAGATCAGTGGATCTGCCAGCGTCGTACTGTGTTGGGGTTGTGGTAACCTTTCGAGCGACGGAGCGATGTATTGTACTGATGGTTGGGGTACGTTGTGACCTTGCGAGATCTTCAGTGTGCTGGGGTCCTTTGGACTTTGCGAGCGTATGCCCAAGCTAGAGTCGTGTGGACTTTGTGTGTTATGATCCAGTGTGGTACTAGTCTTAGACTTTGGATACTCAGTCGAGTTGGGTAGAGTTATTTGTATATCTTTAGTTTAGACTTTGGATATATCATTATTTTATGATATTCAGTTCGAGCGGGAGAATACGTGGCACAGAGTACGTACACGTATTGATCTCACTGAGTGCGTATTTCGTACTCACCCTATTTGTGGGCTGTCGTGGATGGACAGGGTATGACAAGGAAAAAGTGCAACGATGTTGAGCAACAACATGAAAGTTCACAGCGGACTGATGGGAGAGGCGTGCACGAGATCTCGATGAGTTTTATTTTACATTTCGTATTTATTTTATTCATTTATCGTGACTATGATATTTATATATTTATTTTGCTATATGGTCCTGATCATTCTTATTTCAGAATAAATCATTTATTTTATTTTATAAATGCGTTTGAGCGATGACACGTGTAGCCACCTCTTGGAGGTGATGGTGGACACTCCTAGTCCCGAGGTAGTTCCGGGATGGGGGTGTTACAGTCAAATCAGTGGATCTGTTAGCATCGTACGATGTTGGGATATGGTAACCTTTTGAGCGACGGATCGTTGTAATGTGTTGATGGCTGGGGTACATTATGACCTTGCGAGATCATTAGTATGATGAGGTCTTTTGGACTTTGCGAGCATATGCCCGAGCTAGAGTCGTGTGGACTTTGTGTGTTATGATCTGGTGTGGTAGTAGTCTTAGATTTAGGATACTCAGCCGAGTTGGTAGAGTGTGTCAGTGAGAGTTTATACGTGAGGAGTATCAGGTCGACGACGTTAGTATTACGACACTTGGATCAGGGTCGGCATCGTACCGTGCTAGGATTATGGTAACCTGTCGAGCATCGAGTTAGTCAAATCAGTGGATCTGGCAGCGTTGTACTGTGTTGGGATTGTGTAACCTTTCGAGCGACGAAGCGTCAAGTTAGTCAGATCAGTAGATCTGCTAGCGTCATACCGTGTTAGGGTTGTGGTAACCTTTCGAGCGACGGAGCATTGTATTGTACTGATGGTTGGGGTACATTGTGCCCTTGAGAGATCATCGGTGTGTTGGGTCCTTTGGATTTGCGAACATATGCCTGAGCTAAAATCGTGTGGACTCTGTGAGTTATGATCCCGTATGATACTAGTCTTAGACTGTGGATACTCGGTCGGGTTGGATAGAGTTATTTATGTGTCTATAGTGTGATAAATATTTATTTTATGTTACACATTCGAGAGTTGGAGAATACGTGGTACGAAGTGTGTGCATATATTGATCTCACTGAGTACGTCTTCGTACTCACCCTTTTGTGGGTTGTCGTGGATGATGGGGTTATAGCGAGGACGAAGATCACAGAGGTTGAGGAGCAGTATAAGAGGTTACAAAGGACTTATGGGAGAGGTGTACATGAGGTCTCAATAAACTTTATTTCACATTTCGTATTTATTTTGTTTAAGTTTTTATATATTTTCTTTCGTTATATGGTTCGAACTATTTTTAATTTGAATTGCGAATATTAATTTTATTATATTATTGTGTTTGAACGATGTCACGTGTAACTATTTTTTTTAAGGTGATTATAAACATTTCTAATTTCGAAATTATTTTGGAATAGAAGTATTATAGAAAGCAAATAATTCTGTGAATAAAAAAAATATTTTATGTTCTCAGAAAATAGTAGATAATCCATACAAAATTACATCTTTACAAAGTTAGGATATACTGAACCAATAAAAATTTATCCAACCCACCCAGAACAAATGCAGTCTCGAAAACCAATTGAAGTTGATCAAATGATAGAACAAAGGACAATTCATCTAGCAGAGAAATGGAATGATTGAAAGGATGCCATATGAACATAAATTACTATTAACATCACCTCATTTTTTGTACATAGTATATAGTAGATAGATGTATATATAGTTATTTGGAAAAATATTAATTCCTATATTTAAAAAATAACATATGACTTTTTATAGTTCTAATAAGAACAGTGATTTTAATTAACTTTTTAGGATCACAAGCACAGAAGTACAACTCGAAACGTCTCCTATGAATAATTTCCACCGTCGGATCCACCAAGATTCGTTGATGGATCTGACGGCTCTCAGTTTGATTCACACTTCCCTAAACAAAACCGTCATTCTCAATGTGACTTGACGCCACGTCATGTGGGACCTAAATTAGACTTCCCGCGCGTCCACGTACTGCCAAAAGGAAAAAAACCTGACAATAGAGACTGCTAAACTATAAGTCCACGGAATAAGTTAATATTTTTGTTTTTAAAAATTTTTGCTATTATTTAAGATTTGAGTTAAGAAAATGTAATGCAATGTAAAATTGATATTTTAAGAAAAAAATATTATAAAATGGGGAAAATCATTTACGCATATAAGACCAATTCATATAAATATAGACTAGATTAAGAAAAAAGTCTATACATCTTTTAATCCTATTCCTCTTTGATTTTGACTCTCATTCTATTCCCCTCTCGATTTTCAGCTTTTATTCTATTCCACGTTGAAAATCATGTTTTAATCTTATTCTTTCTCGATTTTAACCTCATCCTATTTCCCCCTTAATTATAAAAAATCTACCTAAAACTCCCTTCGATTTTGAGCCAATTTTGATCCAATTTTGATTTTAATTTTGACCCAATTTTGATTTTAATTTTGATTTTAATTTTGATTTTGATTTTGATTTTAATTTTAATTTTGATTTGAATTTTAATTTTGATTTTGATTTTGATTTTGATTTTAATTTTGATTTTAATTTTGATTTTAATTTTAATTTTGATGTTAATTTTGATTTTAATTTTGAATTTAATTTTAATAAATCAAGTTAATTATCAATTTAATCGGCTTATTTGATTTGATTTCGAATAAAATTAAGTAAGGTTTTTTATTTGAAACCAATTTTAACCCAAAATCGAATCTATTTTTTATTCAATTTTAACCCAAAACCGATCCAATTTTGACGCAAATTAAGATATCAATTTTGACTCGATTTAATATGAATTTTTACTTAATTTTGACCCGATACAATTAAATACGGTTTTTACTTAATCCGTAATTTTAACCCAAAATCGACCCCAATTTTGACTCAATTTTACTTAATTTTATTCCAATTTGTAATTAATTTTAACCCAAAATTTTACTTAATTTTAACCCAAAGTCGACCCCAATTTTGACTCAATTGTAACCCAAAACCTATCCAATTTTAACCCAAATTATGATCCAATTTTGACTTGATTTAATCCGAATTGATTCTGGGTTAAAATTGGTTTCAAGTAAAAAAAACCGTATTTAATTTTATTTGAAATCAATTAAATTAAGTAAATTGATTAAATTGAATAAATAACTTGATTTATTGTTAAAATTCGAGTTAAAATTAAGTACGAATTTTGGTCAAAATTAAATATAAATTGGGATTAAATCGAGTCAAAATTGAGTCATATTTTGATCAAAATTAAAATCAATTTTGACATAGTTTTGAATCAATTTTGACTCGATTTAATCCCAATTTATACTTAATTAGGATTAAATCTAAATTTCAATTTATACTTAATTCGGATTAAATCGGATTTTTCAATTTATATTTAATTCGGATTAAATCGAGTTAAAATTGAGATCATAATTTGAGTTAAAATTGGATCGGTTTTGGGTTAAAATTGAGGCAAAATTAGGATCGATTTTGGGTTAAAATTAAGTAAAATTTTGGGTTAAAGTTAAGTACAAATTGGATCAAAATTAAGTACAAATTGGGTCAAAATTAAAATTAAAATCAAAATTAAAATGAAAATTAAAATTAAAATCAAAATTAAAATCAAAATTGGGTTAAATAACAGATTAAGTAAAAATCGTATTTAATTTTATCGGTCAAAATTAAGTAAAAATTCGGATTAAATCGAGTCAAAATTGATACCTTAATTTAGGTCAAAATTGGATCGGTTTTTGATTAAAATTGATTCAAAATTGGATTCGATTTTGGGTTAAAATTGGTTTCGAGTAAAAAATCGTACTTAATTTTATTCGAAATCAAATCAAGTAAGTCGATTAAATTGAATAATTAACTTGATTTATTAAAATTAAAATTAAAATTAAAATTAAAATCAAAATTAAAATCAAAATCAAAATCAAAATTAAAATCAAAATCAAAATTAAAATCAAAATTAAAATAAAAAATGAGTTAAAATTGTGTCAAAATTAAAATCAAAATTTGATCAAAATTGGATAAAAATCGGAGGGGTTTTAGATAGATTTTTGATAATTGAGGGGGGAATAGGATGAAGTCAAAATCGAATGAGGAATAGGACTAAAACGTGATTTTTAAGAGGAAATATGATGAAAACTGAAAATCGAAAGAAATCGAAGAGGAATTTTTTAAGGGAGAAATATGATGTTTTTTTTAAAATTAAATATTATTTGGAGAGTCGTATTAACTTAAATTATTTTTTTCTCTTTGGTGTTGCAAAATAATCTTATTTTTTTGTGGTTAAAAATATCGGTAGACTAGAGCCCCAAAATATCACGATTGACGAAGAACGACAGCTATCTCCTGTTTGTCCGAACTCTTTAACAAATCCACATATATAATATATATTCAAATAAAGAAAAATAGAAACTCCATAAGATTTAGAGTATTTTCTTTTCATGCAAGGACTCGCAGAGAGGTCCTTGAGATGAAAATAATGGCGAAGGACTCGCTTCTTCTCTTATTCTCACTTCAGGACTCGCTTCCACCTATATATTCTCTCATCACACAAACCCTAATTCCATCCCCTCTTTACCTTCTTCTTCTTCTTCTTCGACTTTGTCACCCTTTGTTGCACAATTTTCATCCCCATGACGATTCGGATCGATCGCCACTCTGATCACCACGGTAATTCTCTCTATCTTTTTGGGTTCTGATTCTTCATTGTTTCCCTTCGAACTAGCTTTTGAATGAAGAAAAAAATTCTGGGTATATATTATTCCAATGAATTCCTTTGGTTGGTTGCATTTTGGGTGTTGCAGAAGGCGAAGCCGACAATGGTGAGGTTGAAGAGACAGAGTTGGGATTGGATGGAGGTTTTGTGGTTCCTGACACAAACACTTTCGGTCATACCTTCAGGTCTTAATGATTATACTCATTTATTGTTTGGTATTATGGTAAGATAAAATGTGCTGATGGGTAATGGTTGGGTATGTGAATGGGAAAGGGACTATGATGTGGAAAGTGAGAGGAGAAGAAGTGTGGAGGAATTCTACAGAGTGAATCACATTGGTCAAACTGTGGATTTGGTGAGGAGAATGAGGACTGAATATGGGAAGATGAACAGAATTGAGATGAGCATTTGGGAATGTTGTGAACTTTTGAATGAGTTTGTGGATGAGAGTGATCCTGATTTGGATGAGCCTCAGATCCAACATTTGCTGCAAACGGCTGAGGCCATTAGAAAGGATTACCCTACTGAGGATTGGCTCCATTTGACCGGTCTCATCCACGGTATAATTTTCACCATAATACCAACTATTATTGTTATGTTAGGTTAAATTAGAAACGGATGGATTAGAAACCAACTCCAAATCGTTGCAAAATTGGGTATCTAAAATATATCCCTAAGTAAACTAGGAACGGATAAAAAGTTATTCCGGATAGAATGAAAATTTGTTTCGTAAATTAGGGACAGATATGAAATTTGATTGCTATTTATGGATGGGATTGAAATCCGTTGTCAATATGTTTATAACTACTGACGAATTATGGATATATTTTTTGTCTGAAAATTTACAAACGGTTTAGGGATAAATTGTTATGTCACTAATCTGTCCGGAATTTTAACATTTCTAATAGTGAGATATAATTGGTGAATGATTACGGTAGAGCTTAGAAACAAACAGTGATTGGGTTAACTAAGTTTAGGGTTTATGTGATTCAGATCTTGGAAAGGTCCTCCTTCACCCTGCATTCGGCAAGCTTCCACAATGGGCTGTTGTTGGTTAGTATGATCTTCAATTGAATTCTTATAATCAAACATTATAAGCAAATGAAATTAATAAGACAATAATTGCAGGCGATACATATCCTGTGGGGTGTGCCTTTGATGAATCAATTGTTCACCACAAGGTAAAGATCCTTTTAGACAGTTTGGAAGATGCAACATTCAACACTTCACACTGAGTTCTTGATGCAGCACTTCAGGGAGAATCCAGACTATTGCGATCCAATTTACAACACCAAATACGGAATATACTCTCAAAGTTGTGGGCTTGACAATGTCTTGATGTCTTGGGGACACGATGATTACATGTACTTGGTACGTAGTCACGTTCAATTGTTTATTCCATTTTTATATTAAATATGAGTTTGGATCTAATTAAATCCAAAAATTAATTAGAATTGTTCTAGTCGATATAACACAACATATCATAACATCTTACTTATCCATTGATGCATTCGTTTCTTGTCGCACAGGTTGCAAAAGAGAACAATTCTACATTGCCATCGGCGGGACTATTCATAATCAGATACCACTCCTTCTATGGTATAATCACATACCATAAAAATATTTGATTTGTATCAATGTGTCAAAATTATATATTATTTTTTTAGTTTTATACATAAATTATCGTGTTATTTCAAACTATAAGAATTGTTTCCAAATTTATTTGAAAATTTAATCATGAATATATGTCATGTAAGTATACACTACACGTAACTTTAATAGTTTAATTTGGAAGTCATCTTTATACTTGGTATTTGTTTTGAACATTTACGATAATTCATGTATATAAATGTGAAAAAAAAAATTATTTAAAATAAGTTCATGTCTTCTATAATTTCTCATTGTTTCTTTTTTTATCAAAGAATTGTTTGTAAATGGGCTAATCTTCTTTCATTCAACAGCTCTACACCGATCAGGAGCTTATGAGCATTTGATGAATGAAGAAGACAGAAAGAACTTGAAGTGGCTGAAAGTATTCAAGTATGTACGCTTGAACTCAATTTCTTTTAAATCTATAAAATTCGTCAATTCACTTATTTGCATCTATCAACAGCAAATACGATCTCTACAGTAAGAGCAAAATCCGTATCAACGTTGAAGAAGTGAAGCCCTATTACATCTCTCTTATCAACAAGGTAAAAAGAAAAAAAACATGTACATATTGACGGATCATGTAAGCTTAAGTTACAACAATCTGAAAACTCGCGTTTTTATGGTAATAAATATAGAATAGAAGATTTGAAATATATTTATAACATTTTCGAATTTTCTATAACGAATTTGTGGTTATATTGTTTGCAGTATTTTCCAGCCAAATTGAAATGGTGAAAAGCGGAAGAATCGAATCTTCAAAGGATATGTAACAGTGATGGATTAATGCAAGTAATGTTGTGTTTCGTGTAAATGTTTTGTTTTGTTTTGTTTTGTTTCCCTTTGGTTGGAGTTTAAGGTGTTTGGTGTCACCAACACGTATGGACTTTTAATAAGTGTTAGAATTTGAATAAATTTATGCATCGTAAAATCATCAATATATTAAATATTAATTATTTTTTGGTAATATATCCATCAATAGTAGTAAATATAAACAAATATATACGCATAAATTATTCACACTTAGAAAACGAGAAATAAAAGATGTGTTAACTATAAAAAGGTGTTTTCTAAATATTTTTTTTATTAATTTGAAGAAAACAACTCCGTTAGGGTTAGGATTATTATTAACAACACGCTAATGAAATTTAAGTTTAACTAGAAAATCAAACTGCGCGACACGAGATATCGATAAAAGCGATTTTTTAATATAAATATGATAAAATAATAATGTTTTGAAAACAATGTGAGTTAATAGAAGATAAGACACAAAATTGAAATTTGGTGTTGTAAGCCTGTTATAATCCATGATAGAGTTGGCAGAATAATGAAATTAATAAAAAATCAACACGAATAATGAAATACCATATGGAATGTCAATGTGATTGTTTTAAAACAAAATAATATTTGGTTGGTTATTATATTGATTTTGGTTGAAAGAACCTCTTGAAAAAACAATGATTTATAAATAAATTTATAGTTGAAAGATAAATATATGAAATGAAAATTATCTTATTGGTAATAATTACATTTAAAGACCACCGAGTGAGCATTGATAACGTTCACGATCCATTTTCTATATAAATTTTGCAAGATGTTGATATTGTCTCTAAGATATGGAAACACATGTAACGTAGTTTTAAAAAAATATTTAGAAAATAGGAAAAGGTCAATTAAAAAATGAGGTTACTATTTATATTTTGATGTATTGGGTAGTCCATTGAATATTTATTGGTGAAGAACATTTGTAATGGATGATTGTTGTATGCATTCTTCATTGAGATCTAAAATTCACAAGACATTAGCAGAATTAACTCTTGATAGCACAACATACAATTGGTTGTGGCTGAAAAGCGGTCTTGGAAGGTAAACTCCAATTTGTTTAAGACCTTAGCCTTGACTTTTATTTATCGTCATTGTATAACATAAGCGAACTGGAAATTGCCTCCTTTGCAAAGTAAAAGGTAGTCTTGAATCAGTTGGAGATAAAATAATCCTTAGTATGACAATCTTGTTGCCGACATGGGTTCCGGTCATAATCTCTGCTTCCATTACTTTTGATGCTAATTGAGTGACAACTAATCGTGTCCCATTGCAAAGACCTTCCTTTTGGTTTAAATTTCTGAGCATCATAATTGGAGCGCCAACTTTCAAAGAAAGCTTATGTTTTAGGAATCCAGAAAACTCAAGGGAATTCAGATACTCAACAGTATATAAGTATTGTCAATCTGTAGTAGCCGCACTATCAATTCTGATATGGTCTGAGCTCAAATATTTTGTAGCTTTCCTGGGAAGATGTGTTGTTCCATGGTAATCATTGCGAATAATTTCCTATGTTATTTCTTTTCAAATTCCATATCGTATTACATTTCTTGCCTTAAAATTGTGTTGCCAATTTCATCCAATATGTGTTTATCCAGCGTAGGCATGCTAGGGTAATCTGATAATGACTTATCATTTTCGTTTAGAATCTTCTGAATCTCTATTAAAGTGTATTCTTGAATCTATTTATCGGATAAATGGAGGTGTTGAATTTGAATTATTTTTTTCTATTCAATATATCATCTGCCAAGAACTTCCAGCAATCATTCCAAAGATCCAATGGATTGGTCACCTCACAATATAGCAATAAAGTTACGAACATACGTCTCAACCGTGTTGGCATTTCCCATTTAGCAGTCTCATTCATCGCCAATCGCCACTCGTTATCTCAGTCTAACAAACATCCCACAACGCATGTCTCTTTATAAGTGGTATACTTGACACCATCGACCGTCTTTATGTAATCATAACTGGTAGGGCCTTTGACAATGTTTAGCAACATTCTAAGATAATATAATTCCCCTGAGGCTGGATGGATGTTGACGATTCTACCAAGTGATAATCCTCTTCTCCTCCGAGACCAAAACTTATCATAACTGTTCCGAACGAAAAGTGTTGTGAACTTAACATGCATTGGTTCTCTAGCATCCTTTGATATTTTGTTCATCTTCATCAATTTTGTAAACATAGTTTCTTCTATACCTGGTTTGACCATGACTCTTTCAAGATCTAAAGAATCCTCAAAATTCAAACTCTATTCATTTTTCAGATGCAGCGATAATCGCATAACTAAGGGTTTCTAGTGGTGTATGTTGAAGGATAAGATGTGCCAAACTGCTTCACTTGAAGATATGTATCGACATTCGAGATAATTAGTTATCTCATTTATTTCCATAATTGGTAGCTTATATGTCCTTGTTGTACAATCATTGTCGATCCCCCTGTCAATCAATAAAGATGATTTATCCACTCTTTTGTTATGTATTTAAACAAATAATTTATTTCATTTGATCTACTGTATCATTCGACGTTGGTATGTGTTGTATATTTCTTGAGGATTTGTAGGTTACGAGGAACAACATAATGATTATCCAGTTTTATATCACCCTTCATTGCAAATTTTTTCTCGTCTTGCCTACGTCAGTAGATGACAACACCAAATTTCTCCACTTATGTGTAGTCAATGTATGCCCTAGGATATTTCTTCGTACAAACACCATTTTTCATATAGAGCCAGTTTGTCCGATTTAAACCTCAAGGACTATACATCATGTGTTGTTGTACCAGATTGAATCATTCAACATCTAGCTCTTTATCAGGTAATTCGACTTGTATAAACTTATCGATGTCCTCAATTGTTGGATTCTTGAACATAGGTTGAAGCCATAACAAAATATGTGCATGCGGTAACCCACGCTTTTGAAACTCAATAGTGTATATAACTAGTTGAAACATGTTGATCTTAAAATGTTAGTAATTACCTAAAAAATATTTATAAAGTCAATAGAGATTCTTTCAAAATTACATGTGACGTACCTACCATTGGTCTAGGAAAAAAAGTGCTTGCGTTGATATCTTCCAAAAGACAATCTAATTTCATCTTAAATACTCGTCTTTCAATGTCTGGCCTATCACTTGCGGTTCCTCCATCTTACATCCCAAGGCGATTCCATATTTTAGCCTATTTTGGATTTACAGTCATTGTCACAAAGAGATCTGGATTCCCATACCATCGATATATAGTCATTGCATCATGATAGTTTTCAACCATAGAATGTGGTTCGCCTGTAAAAGAAGGGGGCAATATAATTCTCCTTCCTATATACTTAGCAGTTTTATCGCCCTTTCCCAACAGCATCGAAGACATTATTGTACAGATCTGACATCAACTTCTTCTGATTATTTCTAGCATAATGTATTTGTTCTTGTTCAATTGCAGTATATGCATCAAAAACATATTGTTGTAATATTTGTCTGCCTTTGATTATCGTTTTACCTTCAGATAGCCGCGTTTGAATTTAATATGCATAGAATTCACGCATTGTGACGAAAAACCGTTAAATCTTCTTCCCATAATCATTGTATGGTATCTCCTCATGAAACCTATTTTGTCCATATGGGAACAACAACAAATATTGTAAACTCATAAATAACGGACGTAGATCGCTTATCCTATGAAGATTGCCAGAGGGTTTCAACTGTAACACAACATCTCGTTCAACTATAAGGGCAGTAACAATTTGCTCGTTTAGAGCTTTAGTGCTTGTAGTATGCCTCATCGTACTTATACGGTTATGAACCTAAGTATCATATATGTAAAGTTATACGAACTTTGGAGGGTCGCCTTAAGTAGGCAGTAAAGACCCTATCCGATGATGATTTTTTCCATGATTGCGGAATGTGAATGGACCAATACCTAATGTCACAGGATGATCTATCTTGGCACCTATTGAAGTGAAAGCCAATATTGAGTTGTATGCTCTAATGTTTGTTCTGAATGAAGGCGATTGGTTGTACAAATCTTCAAGCAAAGATGGTGGGTTGGGGACTTTTGGTAAATTAACGCGGCTTTGTATGCAGAACAAGCTAATAGCAAATTTCATGTTCTTTGGTCTCGTCCTACACTTTCATCAGGCCAGTTTAATGCATCACATTGTTAGCATTTAATGATGAACTCGCTTGTTTGAATAAGTGTAGCTGGCAAACCTAATTATTCGCAAACTAAGTATCCAAATTAATTGGATTTATGAAAAAGTCCTATATATCATGAACATACATCGTCTTCTGCACAGTGCTTTCTTCTTCAACATAAGAGATTTTCTTAAACAATGTGCATCTTTAAAATTGAGTGTTCCATATAATGCACGACATGATTAAAAAAACATAATAACTTAACTATAGAGATACAAATGAAAATTAAATAAAAAAGTGTTTGTCATCATGTAGAGAAGACTTGGCAAAAAATTTTCCTTTCAATGATCTGCATTATGAGATTGTATTTGCTTCGTACTACGCAAATATTTCGTAGAAAATCAATGCCTATTTTCAACTATAGAACATGAACATGAATATAATTACTACATAATTTTGAATGCAAATAAATATACCGGAATTTTTCAAAATCGTATGAATTAAAATGCAAATATTGTTTATGTAAGTATTTGAGTGTCCGCCACATTTGATGTTTTTGACTAGATCGTAACTCTGAGGCTTCTTCATATTGTAAAAAACTCGTAAAAGATAATATGTACAATAAAAAATTATATTTTGTAGTTATTATTGTGGAAAGGTTTTCGTATATTTCCTTGAATGAATAATTACATCAGTTATATAGCAATATACAAAAGATATGAAAACCCTAATACTCAAAATTACATTTATGTCCCTTGCACTTATATGCCCTCTCAAGACGGAGCACCTTCGATGATGCCGATCTTGTGACAAAGTGTAAGAAATGGCTGACGAGCGAGCGGTTTAGTGAGTAAATCCGCTAGTTGATCCTTGGAGTTGACGTGAGAAACTCGAAGGATACCGCCTTGCACTAGTTGACGAACAAAGAAGTAATCCAAAGCTAGATGCTTCATGCGAGAATGAAAGACGGGATTTGCGCTCAAATATGTTGCACCAATGTTGTCACAATAAATGACCGGAGGTTGTGATGTAGAAATACCGAGTTCCGTTAAGAGAGACGTGATCCATCGGAGTTCTGCTACTGTGTCTGCGATAGCACGATATTCCGCTTCGGTAGATGATCTAGCAGTGAATTTCTGTTTCTTGGAAGACCAAGAAATGGGATGGCTGCCAAGGTAAACAATGTATGCCCCCGTAGAAATATACTCATCACGATCTCCCGCCCAATCTGCATCACTAAAGGCGTGCAGGGAGAGAGTGTTACCGACAGAGAAGAAGATACCACGGTCTCGCGTTCCAACCAAATACCGTAAAACCCGTTTGAGGGCTTGTAGATGTTCCGTTGTCGGGGCATGCATGTACTGAGATAATTTATTGACAACGAAGCTGATATCGGGTCTTGTAAGTGTGAGATACTGTAGACTTCCAACAATAATCCGATAGTTGGTTGGGTCTTCTAACTTATCACCTGAGGACAAGGAAAGACGTGCGGTAGGGGCCAGAGGAGTGGTGACTGATGATCATCTCGTTTTCATACATATTTCTTGCACGATTTAGGAGACGTTTTTTATACATATGTGATGTTTTACGTATGATTCCGTATCCGTTTTACTTGCTTTCGTGCTTTTCATGTTCTTACAGGTTTTTACGCGTATTTGGACCATTTTGGAGCTAAAGGAACATGCACGGAGCTAAGGAGCAACTTTGGGGATCATCACGGGACAAACGGGACGAGATTGAGCATGGAAAAGCCTCACCCGGTCGGGCACAACCCTTGCACGATCGGACAAAACCTACGGCCAATTGTGTGGACCATATAGCACGACTCGGGCAAGCAATCCCGACCATTTTGCCTTGTGCCCGAGCGGGCACACATGCCATGCCCGATCGGGCATCATCCCAG
>CM071865.1:19370054-19407256 GCA_036759665.1 Gynandropsis gynandra
TGTTGTCTTCCTTGCCCCCACGAGTTCCCTTTTGTTTTAAGCTAATTTAACTTAATTTTGCTGATTACTCGGGTCACGACCCGCTCGGGCACACAATGTGCCCGCTCGGGTGCGGCTAGGGCAGAACGTGCAGGTCGTGTGGCTGCAAAGGGAGCCCGATCGGGCATGGTAAGCACCCGCTCGGGTACAAGGCATCTGGTCGGGCATATTCATGCCCGAGTCGTGCATGAATTGTGCACAAAATTTGCCGTAGCTTTTTCCCGATCGTGCATGAGTTGTGCCCGACCGGGTGTAGGCTCTTCATGCTAAATCTCGTCCCGTTTGTCCCGTGATGATCCTCGAAGTTGCTCCTTAGCTCCGTGCATGTCCTTTAGCTCCAAAATGATCCAAATATGCGTAAAAACCTGTAAGAACATGAAAACACAGAAACAAGTAAAACGGAAACGGAATCATACGTAAAACAACACATATATATCAAAAATGTCTCCTAAATCGTGCAAGAAATACGTATGAAAACGAGATGATCAGGTATTGGTGTAGTTGTGAAAGTTTTAATATGGTTTATGGTGTGTAATTGCTTATGACCGTGTTAAATCTATAAGAGCAACTACATTATTGGGTATTATGATGGTATTTAGGTTGTTACTTCTGGTTGATAGTGTTTAACGGTGACTGAATGTGTAATTGCATTATTGTTTAATGATAATGTTAATTCTGGATGTTACTTTTTGACCAACCCATAGTTATTAGGATTAATGATAAATTAAAAAATATTTATGGTAATCAAAGCCTTGATAATAAATTGTCGTCTACTGCTACAAATCAAGAGGTGTATGTTACTGTTGTTTAGTGGATAATCAAGAGGTGTAAAAAGTTTTCGTTAAGCTTCACTGCTAATCACTATTGGTTATTATTGTTCATTTCTTTTACAATTTCATTAATGGTGTATTTAAGATTGGTCGATGGTTATTATTGGTTATTATGTGATAGTATTTAGGATTGGTGGATGGTTATTATTGTTTAATGATAGTGTTAATTCTGGCTGTTACTTTTTGACCAATTGACCAATAATTATTACGACTAATGTTAAACTAAAAAAAGGATTTATGGTAATTAAAGCCTTGAAAATGAATTGTCGTCTATTGCTGCAAATCAAGAGGTGTATGTTATTGTTGTTTAGTGGATAATCAATAGGTGTAAAAAGTTATCGTTAAGATTTACTATTGACCATTATTGGTTATTATTGTTCATTTCTTTTACAATTTCATTAATGTTGCATTTAAGTTTGGTTGATGATTATTATTGGTTATTATGTGATAGTATTTAGGATTGGTGGATGGTTATTATTGTTTAATGATAGTGTTAATTCTGACTTTTACTTTTTGACCAATTGATCAATAGTTATTACGATTAATGGTAAACGAAAAAAGATTTATGGTAATTAAAGCCTTGAAAATGAATTGTCGTCTATTGCTGCAAATCAAGAGGTGTATGTTACTATTGTTTAGTGGATAATCAACAGGTGTAAAAAGTTATCGTTAAGCTTTACTGTTGATCATTATTGGTTATTATTGTTCATTTTTTTTGACAATTTCATTGATGATGCATTTAGGATTGGTCGATGGTTATTATTGGTTATTATGTGATAGTGTATGATTGGTGGATGGTTATTATTGTTTAATGATAGTGTTAATTTTGGCTGTTACTTTTTGACCAATTGACCAATAGTTATTGTTTAGAATTTAGGGTAAATGAAAAAAGATTTTGAGTCGAAGAACATTGCTTAGTGGCCACAGGTATTGTTATTAGCGATAAATGGTATTTTGACCAGTTCAAATCTTGTTAATCAATGACACTAATTGTAGAATTCTAAATCAGTGACCTTGTAATTACACAATCATTCTTGTATATTCACTTTTTTACAGAAAATTTGTGTATTTGAATTAATACTCAAATGTCTATTACAGGTCAATGAAATTTGAAAAATTTACAAAAACCCTGAGGAATCAACCAGACAAACTTACGCTCATCAGAAAACTCGACAAATGCAAAGCGAAGAACTGAATGTGGATTACCACAAATTCGACAATCAGCAACCTTCAATAGCAACCTTAAAGTTGTTGATGGATTCAGAATTGAGAGGTCGGTGATGTAAAACAAAAGCATTTCAAAGGCTAAGAGCTTTTATAGAAAGACCAAAAGAAGAGGTAATAGAAGAAAAGAAGCAAAATAGGTTAAAATCTAAAGGAAAAAAAAAAGAGAGAGCCTTGGAAGTCATTGTGCAATGAACCTCAGAAGAGAAAAAAACACACACCTGAGTAAAGCATTTATGACTTATTTGCTCACATTGGTAGAACAATTCAGCAAGGTTCTCCTTCATAACCTATGTTCAATATTGCAGCAGGTTTTAGATTACAACGATAAACATAGGCTTTAATACCAAAGTCTTTATCAAATATATACTAAGGTGGCAGCATGAGAAGCCAAAGAAGTTGTAACTTTTTATAAACAAAATGAGCATTATCACCAAGAGAACAATTTACTTAGCAATGGTAAATCCAATCAACTAAAAGTACTTAGCACCTTATCAATGCGGCCTAAAACTTCTTCCCTCTGTTGGGTTTCCTCATGCATGTCGTAGAGTCCCTCGTCAATCAAAAACTTCGCATAAGAAAACAAGAAAACATAGAAATCAGTCAAAAACTTCCACAAGTACCTTCTCCACTTCCGCATTCCGTTTTATATCCGCTAGTGAAGGCGCAACAAGCGGCGGCTTTGTGATTCCATGGCGCTTCTCTGCCGGGGAGAAGAACCATTGTCCAATCGATACTTTTTTAGGATGGTTCGGACCTCGAGCTATAGGAATTGAAATAGTAGAGTCAGAAGAGGAGAGTCGGAAGAGGAAAGTCTCAGTCGAATGGAATCTGTTGTAGGAGTCGGAAGAGGATAATTGAAAAGTATTTAAAAGAGGAGAGTTGAGAGATATTGAAAAGGGAGAGATATTGATACATATTATGAGAGATAATTTGAGAGATATTGAATAATTTTAATTGAAAGATAAAAAAATTATGTTAATAAATGTAAAATTTTGTAAATATATGCGGAGGAGTTAAAAAAATTGTAACTTTTTGTATATAAATTTTGATTCGATTTTACCGTTCTAAACTAATTTATAATCAAAATATTCTTATTTTATTTACCCAATAAAGAATCTAATAAGACGATATATTAATATGATCATGGTCATAGCTATAAAAAATAATTTATATGCATACAATCTAGATTATTGATAAACCATATCTTCGACATAATATAACACAAAAGGGTATTTATTATTGGCATACAAGTTGCGGCACAAAACACAAAGCCGAAATGCAAGAACCAAAACCATATTTTGACTAAAAGATCAAACAACAAAGGAGAATAATATGTTTTATTCTTTTTAATGTAAAGGAAGATTTTTTAAGAACACTTTTTAGATTCTTTCTCGTTTGGAAATGAAATTCAGAAATTCATTTTCCATTGAAGGCATTGCCACCCTCGTTTGGGTCAGTCAATAACTTTGACTATGCCCCGAGAGAGAGAGAGAGGCCAGAATAGTTTGGTCAATACGTTGAACAAAATTTATCACAAATAAAAAAAGGTTTTATTCATATAATATTTGAACGTTAGGACAATACATTCATGAAAGTGAGAAATAATAACCAAAATTCAAATCCTTTGACCAAAATTTACACCATGCATTGATAATACAATAATATAGTAGTCGGTCCAACCCGTGACTCTTCTTATTTATTATATAAAAATCTATATATTAAAAGTGTGTGATTTTGGTGAGCTCAGAGATTCTAGCTTCTCAGCCCTCCACGTCACACTGTAACATTTATTTCCCCTCCTTCCCCACTCTTCCACGATCCCATTCTCTCTCCCACGATCTGCTCACTCATTGGAGGTCTTTTTTTGTTATCGGATTATCGCAAGAATCTCCGGCCTCTTCACCGCACCCGCATTCGTGCTCTCTCGCTCCTCTCTTTTCTTCTGTTTACGTTTCTTCTACGTCTTATTAGTCGATTTCGTGATGATTTTTTTGGTTATCTGGGGATTTTTAAAGTATGGATTTGCAGGATTAGGGTTAGTTATCTCTTCTTCTTCACGCTCCAGACGTTTCACTACGACGAAGGGCCACAGTCCCACCATTGTCCACAAGCGAATCCTCAACATCCTTCACGGTCCTTGGTTCAACAAGGTTCGCTTCCATCCTTCCTCTGTTTCCGCTTCTGGGTTCATATCTACTTGATTAGCCGCCTTCCACCTTTGGTTTGCGATGATTCAGGGAACTACCTGCTCAATGACTAAGAGAGACCGTCTTGATCTCAGGTGTCTTCTTCCTCCGAACGTCATGGCTCCTGCGCTACAAATCGAATGCTTCAGTAATTAATTTCCTCATAATTTCACTTTCTAAGTGTATCAGGGTTTATTACTTTGTTCACGTTGTCGATTGTCTTAACAGTGGCAGACTTTAAGAGGCTTCAGAAGCAAGCAAGGGATGGACCGCTTGATCCTAATGCTCTGGCTAAGTGGTTTGAAGAATTGGAGCCGAAACAAGAGGTACAGAATGTCTTAGTTAGGTGTTTATGTTTATTTGTAGAAAGGGTGAGTGATAAACCAGAAGCTGCAGATAAGGCTTTAAAGGAACACATGATCTATGTAATGGATAAGAGGGAAGTGGAATGTGTATTCTTGTGTATGATGATTCTGGTTTTGTCGGGATCTTGACGGAAGCGAATGAGAGGTGTGTGAAGACAGTGGTGGTTGGGGATTTGAACGATGGAGCGCTGAAAAGAGTGGCGGATGTAGGGTTTTCCTGGAGGGAAGTGGTGATGGGGAAGGCGAAGAAGGAGGTTCAAAAAATTGTTGGGAAGTGGAAGGATAGGGATGTGTTGAAGAAATTGGGGTTGGGGTATGATCCAGTCATGGAGAAGGAAAAGAGGAAGGAGGAAGGTTTTAGGGATGTTTGGGATTGCGAGTTCAACAATAATGGTGATGAGATTGAGAGTGAATCAGAGTTGGATTCGTGGGAGATGAGAGGTGCTGGTGCTGGTGTTTGGTGGGAGATGGATGATTCCGTGTCTAATCCGTTTCTAAATTTAGGGACGGAAATGTCGGTTCCTAAATTCCGTCCCTAATTTCCAATTTTCTAGTAGTGTATAGATCGGAATTAGATCGGAACAAATGAATCTGATCGACTATGCTCTACCTTTTCAAATTCATTTTATTTTGAATTCAGAACCCAAACCCTAATGAACTTGATTTTCTTGGAATTAGTTGGGTCCGCAGGGAGAGACCTCCGCCGCCAAAGAAGTGGGGACGGCGGAGAGAAGTGGAGGGAGAGGCGGAGGAAAGGAGTGATTGTGCGGCGAGGTGTATTGCCCATGAGACGCCGATTGTCGAGCCCATGATATCAAATTAGCCCTCTCAATTCTGTCCTAGGTCCGTAAAGCCCTCACTCTGCAAGCACTGTGCCCAGCATTGATGAATCTTCTATCAGGTTTGACTTTGACCTTGATGAACCTGGCACCTTTCTGGAGGTAATCGGTTTGATCCAAGTATCACATATCAGGTTTCTATTTTTTATGTTTCTAGGGTTATGTTGGAAGCATCAGATTCGAGAAGAATGATATGTTGTTCGGTGGATTCAATGTGTCTGAGCATTGCAGTGAATTCTAGATATATCTTTGAATCTCTGAATATTGCAGTGGTTCATGGGAACCCACTTGACGGGAGCTTTCAACAGTTATTTGTTTCTTTCCAAGAATCAATTAGTGGTTTCCTAAATGGTTGCCGCCCTCTTATAGCACTGGATAAAACTGTTCTGAAGAGCAAATATCTTGGGACGTTGCTTATTTCCACAAGATTTGATGGAGATGGTGTTGTTTTTCCTTTGGCATTCACTGTTATCGATGAGGAAAACGATAGTAACTGGCATTAGTTCCTCTTGGAATTGCGTGAGCTGCTTGAAATTAACTCTGAGAACATGCCAAAGCTCACTATTCTATCGAGTAAGGGGAAGTTCATTGTTGATGGAGTTGAAGCTAATTTTCCAACGTTATTTCATGGATTTTGTGTCCATCATCTCACAGAATGCTTCCGTAGGGAGGTCAACAACCCTTCTCTTGTGAACCTCCTTTGGGAGGCTGCACATTCTCTCACCTTCCTCGAGTTTGCAACAAAACTTCATGAGATAGAACAGATATCCCCTGAAGCTGCCTTATGGGTCCGTAACATAGCTCCTGCTTTATGGGCCACGACATACTTTGAAGGACCGAGATTTGAACATTTAACAGCTAATGTAAGTGAATCACTTAACACTTGGACTCATGATGCCTCTGGTCTTCCTATAAACCAAATGATGGAGCGTATCCACCGCCAGTTGATGACCATGTTCAATGAACGCCATGAAATGAGTATGCAGTGGGCATGTATGCTTGTTCCCTCCGCTGAAAGGCATGTCCTCGAGGCCATAGAGCAATCTCACGTTTACCAAGTTCATAAAGCAAACGAAGCAGAATTTGAAGTCATGACCAACAAAGGAAACTTCATAGTCGACATCCGCAATCGTTCTTGTTTGTGCCGTGGATGGCAATAGTATGGTCTGCCTTGCAGTCTCGCCGTCGCAGCCCTCCTTTCATGCAGACAAAACGTGTACCGCTTCACAGAGGGTTGCTTCACAGTGGCAAAAGATAAGGACGAGGTTGTCATAGGACCTCCGAAGACCCTTAGACCACAGTCACGGCCGAGGAAGAGGTGATGCCAAGCAGAGGACAGTGGTCGCATTAAGGGGGTGGTCAACTGTAGCCGATGTAATCAGACGGACCATTTCAGAACAACATGTACAGCTCCTTTATAGCAAAAGACTCTAGATTTTTGGGATCTCTTAATTGAGTTACCATTAGGAAGGTATATATGAAAGATAGGGTTTGTTCGCCCATGTTTTTAGGATTTAGGCATTATTTTTTGATATTTTGCTTTCAAACGTTAGCCACAACCATAATTTGAAGAGAGTTTTTGGTGATATCTTTGAGGTATTTGTAACTGTTCTTAAGCAACCTTTTCTGGGTTTAAAAACTAGACATGGAATTACAGTGCCTTTCTCTACTATGTAAACAACAATGAACAGCTTGAGAAGAAGTTGTGGTTTCTGTTTTGCCTCTTCTCCATCGTAGAAAATGTTAGTGGGGTGACCAATGGAATGGTGACACGTGTACGCCTAAAATACATTGTATCATCATTCATTTACCACGTCCCCAAAAACCTCTCATATGTTAACCACAATTTCCAGATATATCTTTTCTGATTTCTTCTTGAATTTGTATTTTGGATCTAAAAATAAGGTCAACTTTTTTACCAAGTTACAGAGTTATAGAAGCTGGATTTTGATGCAACATTCATTTATATTTTGATGCATTTCATTCAATACTTTGTCATATACGACCATTAAAATGTTTTAATTTTTTTAATTGAATTACTGCATAACATTTATACACATTCTAAAATTACAATGATATATCTTCCCGCGCATCGCGCGGGTATATATCTAGTCATTTCTAACAATGAAGAAAAGTACACGTGCAACTCCAATGTAAAACCATATATCTATATACACACACATGACAATGGCATTGACTATTGTTTTGCCAAACCTTACAAGAAAAAAACTAAAAAAATAGGATTTTGTATAAGTTTGTTCTAATATTGTCTAATTATATGCAATTATACAATTGATCATTTAATTAATGTGTTATTTGTTAGTCTTTTATATCAAAGATCACTTCTTAAAAATTAGGATGACTTTTAACAAAATAATAGATATTTGATGCGTCATGTTTATATATATATATATATATATATATATATATATATATATATATATATATATATATATATATAGAGCGATTAATTGGAGATGCTGTATTTTAGAAGTAAAATTTTATAAATAAAAAACCGCATTTACCTACCCCTCAATTATCATGCTTTACTCAAATTCCCCCTGAACTATCCGACACAGCCAATTCCTCCCTCATATTACAAAATCCATCTGATTTCCCTCTCAACTATATCAATTCAGCCAATTCCCTCCTCCGTTATATAAACAGTATATTGGTGTTAACCGACCCGGTTTTGACCCGATTTTGACCCAATTTTGACCTGATTTTGATCCAAATCAAATATCCAATTTTGACCCGTATTATAACCGATTTTTAACCCGATTTTGACAATTTTCTAACCCAATTTCACTCAATTTTAACCCGATTTTACCCAATTTTAACCCAATTTCACCCAAATTAACCCGATTTTATCAAATTTAATCCGATTTCCATCCAAATTTAATCCGATTTTATCTAATTTTAACCCAATTTCACCCAAATTAACCCAATTATCGCCCAATTTAACCGATTTACTCACTTTTAACCCGATTTACTCTTTTTAATCGATTTGACTCGATTTTCGATTCACCTCAATTTCATCCAAAGTAATATAATTCCAACCCGATTTCACACAATTTAATATAATTCCAACCCAATTTCACCCAATTTTTACTAGTTTTCACCGAATTTCAACACGGTTTAACCGATTCACTCACTTTTAACCCGATTTACTCACTTTAAACTTGGATGAAATTGAGTTAAATAAAAAATTGGGTTAAATCGGTTTAATCAAGTTTAAAGTGAGTAAATCGGGTTAAAAGTGAGTAAATCGGTTAAATCGAGTTGAAATTCAGTGAAAACTAGTAAAATTTGGGTGAAATCGGGTTGGAATTATATTAAATTGGTGAAATCAGGTTGGAATTATATTAAATTGGTGAAATCGGGTTGGAATTATATTAAATTGGTGAAATCAGGTTGGAATTATATTAAATTGGTGAAATCGGGTTGGAATTATATTAAATTGGGTAAAATCGGATTGAAATTATATTATTTTGGATGAAATTGAGGTAAATCGAAAATCGAGTTAAATCGATTAAAAAAGAATAAATCGGTTTAAAAGTGAGTAAATCGGTTTAAACAAGTTTAAAGTGAGTAAATCGGGTTAAAAGTGAGTGAATCGGTTAAATCGGGTTGAAATTCGGTGAAAACTAGTAAACTTTGGGTGAAATTGGGTTGGAATTATATTAAATTGGGTGAAATCGGGTTGGAATTATATTACTTTGGATGAAATTGAGGTGAATCGAAAATCGAGTTAAATCGATGAAAAAGAGTAAATCGGGTTAAAAGTGAGTAAATCGGTTAAATTGGACGATAATCGGGTTAATTTGGGTGAAATTGGATTAAAATTAGATAAAATCGTGTTAAATTTAGGTGGAAATCGGATTAAATTTGATGAAATCGGGTTAATTTGGTGAAATTGGGTTAAAATTGGGTAAAATCGGGTTAAAATTGAGTGAAATTGGGTTTAAAAATTGTCGAAATCGGGTTAAAAAACGGTTATAATACGGGTCAAAATTGGGTATTTGTTTTGGGTCAAAATTGGGTCGGTTAACACCAATATACTGTTTATATAACGGAGGGAGGAATTGACTGAATTGATATAGTTAAAGGGAGAATCGGATGAATGTTGTAAGATGAGGGGGAATTGATTGTGTCAGATAGTTCAGGGGAAAATTTGAGTAAAACATGATAGTTGAGGGGATTGGCTTTTTTCTAAAAAAAATAAAAAGTTGAAAGAATTGAAGAACAAAAAAAACAGATCTGTCATTATTATTATCATTATTATGTGCAAAGAGAGTTAAAAAAAAGGCTTTACAAATGCCATTATCTGAACAATGAATGGTACCAAGATGCTTTCAATTTGTCAGACAAAACATAGTTTCCTTGATTCTTGTCTGAACATTTTCTCTTTTGTTTTCTTCTCTTAGATGATCTCTACATTGTTCAGCCAAGAGACTAACTGTTCAGTCATTGGTCTCACTTTAGGGTTTTCATTCAAACAGTGAGAAGCAATCTCAAGAACCTCTAACATCTGCTTTTCATTCTCTTTTTCGTAGATAAACGGATCGAAAACCTCACTCCCACGTTTCTCATTCTTCATTTTCAATACCCATGAGATCAAATCTCGTGATCCTTTCGGTTTGCACATATCCACTGGTCTCTTTCCTGTTAAAAGCTCAAGAAGAACAACCCCAAAACTGTACACATCGCCTTTGTATGTAGCCACTGAAGCTTGGCCGTATTCAGGAGGAATGTAACCTAATGTCCCAACCAGATCCGTAGTTATGTGCGTCTCGTAAGGGAATATCAGTCTGGCGAGACCAAAGTCTGCCAAATGAGACTCGAAGTTGTCGTCTAACAGAATGTTACTTGATTTTATATCACGATGAAGGATATGAGGCTGACATGACTGGTGCAGATACGCGAGCCCTCGTACCGCTCCTTGAGCGATTCTTAACCTTTTACTCCAATCCAACAATGGCGGTCCGTCCACTTTCTCGTGAAGCCAATAGTCTAAGCTTCCATTTTCCATGTACGAGTATATCAGTAATCGATCCTTCTTGTAAAAGCAGAAACCTTGGAGTTGAACGAGGTTTGGATGTTGCGCCCTTGAGAGTGTTTCCACTTCTGCTCTGAATTCTCTCTCTATCTGACCACCATCGCCTGACAAACGCTTTATTGCGACTTTTCTTCCATCAGGGAGTGTGGCTTTGAAAACCAGGCCAAACCCGCCACAACCAATAATATTCGCTTGATCGAAATTGTTTGTGGAGTCCAAAAGATCATCGAACGAAAGATCTCTGGTGTTGTTTTCGTTGTTCTTGAACATCACTACCAGTTTTGATCCTATCTCTTCGAGTTCTTTGTGATTGATGCTCTCTGGTTCTTCTTTCTCTGGATCAACTTCTTCTGATCGTCTCTGTGAGCGTAACACAATCAATGTCAGAAGGGTAAGAAGAAAAACCGTACCAAAAGCGATTCCCACAGCCATAGCCACGGTACTGCCTCTGGTTCTTGATCGTTTGATTGATGTGCCAGAGACCTCGTCAGGTGCATCTACGGGACAGCGAAACCAGTGGTCACCGCAGAGATTATTACCCTCAAAGCTCGAATTGGGGAATGTCTGAAACTGACCACTAGAAGGGATCCTTCCCGAGAGGTTGTTATAAGCAACGCTGAATTTCGAGAGGAAAGTGAGACTTTGCAGAGAGTTGGGGATTGAACCGGAAAGGTTGTTATTGGACAGATCAAGAAGCTCCAAGCTTGTCATTCCTGACAGAGTGGCCGGAATTGAACCAGATAATCTATTCATCCTCAGATCAAAGACATGGAGTTTCTTGAGATTTCCAAACTCCTCCCATATGGGTCCATCGAGATTGTTGTGACCGAGTTCAAGGGTCGGTGGAAACCCAACAATCTGATTGTACTGCAGAGCTCTTGCACTTTCATTCCTCTTCATGAAAAAGGGGAAATCCGGGGATGGTTCGTCGAGTGAAATATTTCTGTCTACGAGGCTTGGTAACGTGGTCAGGCTTTTTGGGATTTCTCCGGTGAATGAGTTGTTTGATAAATCCAAGTAGAACAAATCGCTGAAATCACCTATCCAGTTCGGGATAGAACCTGTTAATTGGTTCCACGAGAGATCCAACAGCTGCAGATTTGTACTCTTGCTCAACCAATTTGGCATCGATCCAGTAAGTCTGCAATTCGCAACCACAAGTACCTTCAACTTCTCGAAATGAAGGCTCGAGTCATCTGGCAATGCCTCTCCGCGGAAATTCATGGTCAGGACCAAAGTCGTCAAGTTCTTGCATTGCTGGAGGATCTGAAGCGCTGACGAGATATTAACAAAGCTCGAATTCGAAAGCGAGAAATAAGAGAGGCTCTGGAAGTTCTTGAAACTCTCCGGTAGATGACCTTGAAAGGAGTTCCGGGCAAGATTGAGATTTCTTAACTGCCTGCAAGACGGAAGATTTTCTGGCAAGGAGCCATTGAACTTATTGGTACCCAAATCAAGAGAGGTCAAGCTCACCATTGCCGCACAATTCAAGAGCAAAGGACCACTCAAAGAGTTACTCCTCAGGTTAAGCAAGCTCAATGTCCGTGAATTCGACAAGGAATTGGGGATTCCACCGCTGAATCCATTACTCTGAGCAATAAGAAACTGAAACTTGGACAATCTATCAAAGGCATCAGGGAGTTCACCGGAGAATCTATTCGACGAGATATCAAGCCGGACAAGGCTGGAAAGATTACCAACTGCAGGACTCAGCCGCCCAGATAGACCGTTTACTTGAATGCCCAAAAGATTCAACCTTTGAAGATGAAACACATCCTCAGGTATGTTACCAGTGAGATTGTTCATACCTAGGCAAAGATGTTCCAGCATAACACATTTCCCAAACCCAGACGGAAACTCGCCGGAAAAATAGTTCACCGCTAACCTAATCAGCCTGAGCTCAGAAGAATTCTGACATACATGCGCGGGAAGTGAACCATTCAACCCATTGGAGGAAAGATCGAAACTTCGCAGCGAAGGAAGATATATGCTCTCCGGGATCTGGCCATACAAATCATTAGAGCTTAGGTCCAGGGTTTCTAGGTTTACCAGATTTAAAATGGACGGAGGGATCGAATCCTTGATGAAATTTCTGGAGAGATTAAGAACCCTGATCTGATCCAACCGTCCCAAAGATTCAGACAATCTCCCCGACAATCTTCTGTTCACAAGCTCCAGCTTAGTCACCCTAGGAGTGTTGTCGGGATCATTCAAGCCGAGCGAAGATGAAGAACTGCAAGTGATTCCTTCCCATCCGCAACATTCTGGAGAAGAACTGAAGCTCCAACCATCTGGTTTGGGAACAATCCTCGCTATGAAGTCCCGTAAGGCGTCGAGGTCACGCGTATGGCACGTGAGGTTCTGAGAATTCGAGGGCCAGAAACACAGCTCTAAGAGGACGAGGATCAACCACCAATGTCGAAAGCGCATTTCAGAGAAGAAGATGGAAAGATATAACAGAGGAATCGAGAGGGTAGCTAGAGAGAAGTTGTATGTATATGTGTATGTATGTATGGGAGTAGTATCAAAATAAAGCTAAATTCCTTACCAATCTCAGAGAAGCCGACATGGGTTTTCTGCTTATTGCCATTTTAACAAATGAACAAAGCAAAAATGGTGAATATTATTACAAGAAGAAGAAGAAGAAGAAGAGAGAGAGAGAGAGAGAGAGAGAGAGAGAGAGGGCTTTGACTTCAACACGTTAATGCAAGTGGGTATATGATTTTCGTACAAAGTAGAGAGAGGTGGAGACTTCATGTAGTGTGGGTTGTGTTTGGTGTTTCCTTCGTTTGAGCAAGGGGGAATAATTAATTTAATTATATACTTTTTATATTTTATTTTATTACTAAATTAACATTTTTAAATGTTAAAATATATAATAAATCAAGAATCGTTTCAATAATAAAAACACGCAAGTTGTTTCATTTTTTTTCGTTGTGTATCTTTGTTTTAAATTGTAAACCGGAAATGAATAACCGGAGAACGGGGGGAGGTAACCGGTGAACGTTAAGGTTAGGTCAGCTTCGGATGAGGACAAGAGATCAAAGTCAAAGAACCGATGTTGACATTTTGTATGCCTTTTTTTACGTATTATTTTTTTCCAATTTAAATTTTCGTTGAATTAACTAATTTGAATTAATATGTCCCGTTTCAATGCTAAATATATCATATACCCAATCATGTAGTCTTATATTACAACAAATTATTGGGTAAAACTTGCAAAAATAAATACTTCTTAACACAAAATATAAAATATTTGGCTTTCTATAGATGAAGTGGATGATCATGGATGGCCATGTTGCAGTATGTTAGATTTGCAATGAATATCTTAAAATTCAAACAAAAAAATCCCACAAATTGTTTTCCTATATAATTATTCTAAACCGTTTTCATTTTATTTCAGTGAAAATTTTTAGTCTTCTGCTCCATTGCGTTTCTCTAATTCAGGTATTCAATGAGAACTAGAATATAAAGAGAGAAATATATTTTGTATAATATATTTACTAACCGAATCAAATATTCTTATATATATTAATTCGTTTTTCTTCATGTTTACTTTACTTTATAAATGAAAATCGGCGAGAGATTAAATGAACAAAGACATAAAAGAATGTATTGTTTTAAAATAGATTAGCACACTTTCACATTTTGGTCTACGGAAAAAACAAATAAAATATTTAATCAGAGACATAGGCGTATTAAAATATAATTTTACGTAGGGAATAAAGATACGGGTTCTTATATTCATAATAAAAATAGAAATGAAAAAGACAGGGTTATGTTTGTTTCCATGTTTGGAAAATCATGTTGAGAGAGAAAGTCAAAACATGTGACATCAAATTATCAAAATATAATATGTTATTATCATGCGGTCGCGAAGAATATTGGTAAAACGCTTCTTTATTCTTATTTTAGAACAAAGTCGGATCTAATTAAATTCCTGATATTAGAAAACCATCAATGTTTACACCGATATTATAGAATATCTTAAAGCTAAATAACAAAACATGGAGCATATAACAAAATCGTAAAATGAAATCTGAATTTTGGTAAAACGTTTCTTTCTTCTTATTTCATATTTTTGCCTGACTTTTTCGTGCTAGAACCAATCACTAAGATCTAGTATAATTAAAACCAGAATCTATGAAACAATGCGATTAACAATGAGTAAATTAAACAGTAAACGAGGTTACCGAACGTGAATTGATCGAGGCCTGCGATGAGCAGTGTCCTTAGACAGAAATTTGTCCGCGCTTCTGCCTAGAGGATACAACGATCTCAAGAAATTCGTGACTTCTTGATGAATCTAATTTGTAAGTGATTATCTCAGAAAAAACGGATTCCTTTTCAGAACAAATTGATCTCCTATATGTAGACTTCAACCATCATCACTTTCTGGAGCCTTGAGGAGCCAAAAAGCGGTTTTTAGTGAACAATTGCAATGGTTGCAAAGGAGCCAAATTCGTTCAAAATGGAGAGGTGTGTCTGTTGGCTTCAGAACTAGTGCTAAACCGAATTTAAAATTGATTTCGAAAAAACTAAACCGAAAAAAAATTTCAGTTAAATTCGGATTTAACAACTGAGCCCAAGAGCCCAAGGCCCTATCTTGACCCATTAATATTGGGATCCGAAGCCCATGAAGAAGCCATGCCCATGAAGAAGCCATGCCCATGAAGAAGCCCACTCAATGTCTTGTAATCTATTTACACATGACTATTGAATAACCCAATATATACATGGGTTCATTCATGTGTTTTTTCCAATGTGGGACTCTTCATCTCCCCATTACTCCTACATTTCGAACTTCAATTCAAATTGTTTGATTTTAAAATATTGGAACTAAAATTTTTTAAATACAAATTATATTTAAATCAATATATTAAAACTATTAAAAGAACATTTAGGAAGAGGTTACAATGGGATTACTTTTAATATATAATTAAATTAATGTATTTAAAGTTAGAACATTTTTTTTCGCGAGTCTCAACCATTTTTATTTCTCACATTTCCATTTCAGCAATAAAAAAACCGAGTTATGTTTCACCCTTAAACATATTTTTGTTTCCATTCCAAATTTAAAGGCATTTTAATTTCACACTCTTGAATTTCATTTGTCATTATATGGTGCATTACGTCTTCTTCTTCTTTCATTTGTTTCACATCTATCTTTTTCGATCCTCTTCCGAACGAAATCTCCACTCGACTTTGTTGTTTTTCACTCACGACCACAAACCACCGGATTAAGCGGCTCTTGTGCAAACCTAGGCAATTCGCCGACCGATTCATCTCTCTTTCTCTATGAAATGCGATTGAACGAGTCGCATCGGTCGATGGCAATTGTGATAACCTATGTACTATCATCTTTTGATTTCGCCCACCGATTAAGCTCTTTTTCTCTCTTCTCATTCATCTATCTTCCTCTCTTCTTTGTAATAATCGGTGCATTGTCAATCAACGGAATCAATACCCTTGGATTGAAACAGAACAACCAAGGATTATCCCTCGAGAAGGCGGATTTTGTTACAGTTTCATTAAGCTCTTTAATGTTTTATTAGCTTCTTAATTAGTTTGTTTTGTTGGTTAATGGTAGTTTTAAATTTTGTTACACTGAGAGTTGGGTAAATAAACCCTTTCCATTGTATTTGAGAGTCGAATGAATTATAGAAAAGCTTTCACAAAATTTCTCCCAATTTCAAGTTTTCCTTTCCGTGAAATGGTATCAGAGCCCTAGCGTTTTTGCTCTTCGCATCTCTGATATTGCTCCTTTTTCTCCACCAACCTTCGATTCATTCCTTCTTCTGCTCTCTGATTCGATTTTGATTTTTCGACCTTCTTCGATTTCGAATTCCTTTGATTTCGATTTCTATTCGATCATCACATATTTTGTTTCTGTTCTTTCGGTCGAGGATTTCTTGAACCTCAACAATGGCGGATTCATCGTGTTCTACTGGAAATCATCAATCTCAGACAGATCCATACAAAAATCCTCTCTATCTACATACAAATGATACAAGTTGTGTTCTCTTAGTTACTGAGAAGCTCACTGGTGAGTTAAACTACAATACATGGAAGAAGGCTATGTGAATGGCTCTCAATGGCAAAAACAAGCTCGGTTTTGTTACTGGTAAGATCGTACAACCATCATCTGAACATTCTGATTAACTTGGTCTCGATGCCACAATATCGTCTGCTCTTGATTACTGAGTGTTGTCTCAAATGACATCTCTGATAGTATAGTTCATATGAATACTGCTTCAGAGATTTGGAATAACTTGGCTGAACATTTTAGTCAGAGCAATATGCCTAGGATTTATGGAATTGAGAACAACTTGCAAAATCTGACACAAGGATCTCTTGATTTTAATATCTACTACACGAAACTCATCACATTATGGCAGGAGTTATGTAGTTTGGATGAGTTTTCACTTGCAACAAATGTGAGTGTAACATCAATATCTGCTGGTTAAGATAGAAGAATGAAAATATCTGTTGAAATTTCTGATGGGATTAAATGATTCATTTGATCTGGTTCGTCGTCAAATTCTCATGATGGATCTTTTTCCCTTTTTTTCCAAGGCGTTTAATTTTGTTGTTCAAGACAAGCAGCAAAAAAGTTTTGTTACGTGTACCAAAACAAGTTGTGTTTCAAGCTACTCATCATTTACAGCCTCTTGCTTATCGACCATGAGGATCTGGTGGATATTCTATCACACAACCAAAGCCAAGGCAACCATGTTCTCATTGTGGTCTGGTTGGTCATCGGGTTACCAGCTGCTACAAGCATCATGGATATCCACCTGGATATAGAGTTTTTGAACCTCGTGCAGCTGCTATGAATTCATCTCATTCTGAAATAGAGTCAATTCGATTTAATGATTCCACTAACAGCAGCATGCCATCAGGTCTTTTTATTTCAACACATTTGCAACAACTAGTTTCTCATCTCAACACTTTACAAGGTCCTAGCTCTACTTCTTCAGCTCAGACCTTAATAGCTTCAGCCTCACCCACTCTTGGTAACTATGTTTCTTCCCATATCTTATCTACTTCTTTGGAACCATGCCTTACTATCAGTTCAATTGCCTAGGTGATTGATACAGGAGCTAGTTCTCATGCTTGCACTGATTTGTCTTTGTTCTCTGTGTTTTTCTCTGCTTATAATATTTCTGTCACATTACCAAATGGTGTTAACATCCCTGTAACACATACTGGCACCGTGATATTTCTTCTGTCCTCACTCTCAATTTTGTCATTTTCATTCCCTCTTTCAAATTCAATCTGATTAATGTCAGTGCTCTCACTCATATTCCTCTTGTCTCAGTTTCCTTTTCTTATGTTTCTTGTCTAATACAGGACCGTTCTCGGGACTCGGTGATTGGGAAAGGTAGTCTGATTCATAGTCTATATTTTTTGGATCAACCATCATCTCAAACATCAGTCTCGTCTTCTCAAACTTGTTCTTCAGTACTCTCCTCTTATCTTTGGCATCAAAGACTTGGTCACCCTTCCCCAGTCAAAGTCAAGATGCTTTCAGATCAATCCCTAATTCAAATCCCATCCAATGATGATGCTTCTTTTTTACACTGTCAAGTTTTCCCTAAAGCTAAACAACGTTGTCTCCCTTTCATTTCACATAACCATAAATCTGATAATTCTTTTGATCTTATTCATGTGGATATATGGGGTCCTTTTCATGTAGAAACTGTGTGAAGGATATAGATACTTTCTTACTCTTGTTGATGATTGTATTCGAGCCACTTGGATATACCTATTACATAATAAATCCCAAGTTTCTTCAGTTTTCTCTGCTTTTTTTACTCTCATTGAAACACAATTTAAAACCAAAGTTAAAGCCATTCATTCTGATAATGCACAAGAGCTTCATTTTACAGATTTACTCACCAAAAAGGGCATTTTACATTTTTATTCTTGTGCATATACACCACAAAACTCAATAGTTGAAAGAACACATCAACATCTTTTAAATGTTGTCCGAGCTCTTTTGTTTCAATCTAATGTACCACTTCAATATTGGGGTGATTGCATTTCCACTGCTACTTATCTTATCAATCGTACTCCTGCAGCTAATCTTGATAACAAAACCCCTTTTGAACTTTTAACCGGAAAACAACCTGAGTACAATCATCTTAAAATGTTTGGAAGTGTCTGTTATGTTTCCATATTTCTGAAAGATCGTCATAAATTCTCAGCAAGGGCTCGACCTGCTGTTTTTCTAGGATATCCTCAAGGATACAAAGGTTATAAGGTTCTTGATCTAGAAAGTAACTTAGTTTCTATCTCCCGAAATATTGTCTTTCATGAAGATGTTTTTTCCTTTCAAAAATTCTCATATATCTTCCAGCTCTACATCTGGTCCTTTGAGTTTATTTCCTCATACAATTTTGCCTACTTCATTGTTAGATCTTCCTTATACACCAACTTCACTTGATGTTATTCCTTCTAATAGTCATTCGCCTTCTCCCAGTCCTGCTCTTTCTTTTCTTGATTCTCATTCCACACACAGAGAACAAAACAGACCAAAGCGACAGATAAAGTTCCGAGGTATTTGACAGATTACCATTGTTACCAGTTACAACATAACCAATCTGAAACTGTTTCTAAAACACCTTATCCCATATCTGATTTTGTTTCCTAGGACCGCTTAAATGAACCATACATACATTTTATTTTAAATATTACCACAGAAGAAGAACCATCCTCATTTACCTAAGCTATCAAGTCTGAGAAGTGGAAGGAAGCTATGAACCTTGAATTAAGTGCTTTGATGAGTAATAACACTTGGTCTGTTGTTTCTTTACCTGACAATAAAAGACTAGTGGGTTGCAAGTGGATTTATAAAATTAAATATAACCCCGATGGCACAGTTGATCGTTATAAAGCCAGATTGGTTACGAAGGGTTATACCCAGCAAGAAGGAATTGATTATGTGGATATTTTTAGCCATGTGCAAAGATAGTAACTGTTAGGCTTGCTCTAGCTGCTTCACAAAACTGGTCAATAACACAAATGGATGTCACCAAGGCATTTTTAAATGGGGAATTGGATGAGGAGATATACATGTCATTACCTCAGGGATATACTCCAGTTCGGGGGGAGATTTTACCACAAAATGTTGTCTGTAAACTTCAAAAATCCTTGTATGGCTTAAAGCAAGCTTCACGGCAATGGCATCAAAAGTTTGCCTCTATCTTACTTGAATCTGATTTTACACAGTCTAAGTCAGATCATTCTCTCTTCTTACATCATACTTCTGATCATTTTCTGACTCTCTTGGTATACGTTGATGACATACTGATTTTCAGTAACAAAGATTCTGCAGTTCATGGGCTTAAAAGTATTATGCACACAACTTTTCAAGTCAAGGACATTGGCAATGTCAAGTACTTTTTAGGTTTGGAAATTGCAAGATCAGATCATGGTATTTCACTTAATCAAAGGAAGTATGTCTTAGAGCTCTTGGAAGAGTTTGGTATGTTGGGATGTAAGTCTGTTGCTGTTCCGATGGAGGTAAATCTAAAGACTCCCGCAGGTCAGTCATTGGCTATTGTATCTTCCTTGGAGATTGGTTTCATGGAAATCGAAGAAACAAATCAAAATTTCCAGAAGTAGTGCCGAGGCTGAGTATAGGTCGATGGTAAATACAAATTATGAGATGGTTTGGTTTGCTGCTCTACTTCATGACTTGGTATTACAGACCATGCGCCAGTGTTAATCTACTATGATAACACAACAGCTCTACACATTGCTAGCAACCCGGTTTATCATGAACGCACTAAGCACATTGAAATTGATTGTCATGTGGTGCGTGAGAAAATACAATCTGGATTTTTAAAGACTCTTCATGTTCAATCTCAACATTAGATTGCAGATATCATGACGAAGCCACTCTCATCAGTTTTGTTTCAGAGTCTCATGTCCAAGATGGGAGTATCTTCTCTATACTCCTCATCTCGAGGGGGAATGTTACAGTTTCATTAAGTTCTTTAATGTTTTATTAGCTTCTTAATTAGTTTGTTTTGTTGGTTAATGATAGTTTTAAATTTTGTTACACTGAGACTTGGGTATATAAACCATTTCCATTGTATTTGAGAATGGAGTGAATTATAGAAAAACTTTCACAAAATTTCTTCCAGTTTCAAGTTTTCTTTTCCTTGAAAGGTTTCACGGATTTGGGCCTACGGTTCGAACAAAGATATATAAGAACTAGGATGCAAATTTTGTATATTTATGCAAGGGTTCGGTTAGAATTCATTGATCACAAAACAACACCAGGAACCCTTATGTAAGCCTTCTCATACTTTCTTTGATCAATATTGCAATACGGAAAAAATAACTTTGAGACCATCAATAGCTATTGTTTCTCTAAGAAAAAGTCTCACTAAATTCATACATATCAAAGAGCTCAACCCCTACGTTCACTCATTCTTCCAAAACAGATGAGTATCATAAGAATCACTGCATCTTCAGCTACTAACCTCCATGATCGTCTATCGATTCGGGCCTCTAGACAGGCATACGTTTACCTCGGTACTTGTCGAAGAACTACAATCATCTCCAAAAGATTTAGGTTTGCAAAGTATTAGTATCTATCGAAAGCAATTTACCCATTTTCAGTCAAGTTGTAAGCACCCTTAGATGCATTTATTGTGCATATCGAAGCAAGTTAACGGATTTGCACGGGCTCTTGGCGAGTTCTCAAGGTCAGTAGGCTTTGTGTTTACGTTTTACTTTTATCATCGAATGGAAGAGTTTTGAAAATGTATGACATACGGATCTTATGTAAGGCTGTTGAACAATCCAACCAAGAACGGGTATCTTCTGTAGAAAGCTGCCAATGTTGGCCAGAATCCACTGAAACAAATAGCTATATTAAGTAACTGCGCGTACTAAGCAATAAGGAAGAAAGAAAAACATGCATACCTGAACAGTACGATAAAGCCATAGGTCTCCAGTATCATTCCAAGAGTAGGCCATCCTATTACAACAAAGAAGAAGCCAGCACCGAAGGAAATACTTCCCTGTCAGTGTTAATGAAGAAAAACCTTAAAAATGTTTCCTTGTAATGAAGACATGACAAGGAATCCTACAAGCAAGAACAATACTGCAAAATTTATGCCAGAGAGAATGAAGAGAGGAAGCGATGACAAAAAGCACTCAGACCCTAAAATTTTGTGGTTTCATGAAGAACTGAAGGGTAGACTTTAGACCTATGGTCAGACGAACCCCCGAGATGAAAAGTATTTGGAGAAAACTAGCAAGGTATAAGCTCTCACTCAGACTATGGATACCATGAAGGACGATAGCAGCCATCGCATCGGAACAAAAGGAATGAAAAACACCAGACACTTACATTTCCCATGGCAAGTAACCCCTTATCAAAGAGGAAGATGATTCCCAGAAATGAGAAAAGTACTCCAAATCCTGTCATCCCTAACCCAATTTCTGTTTTACATCACATAACAAAATGATAAGTCATGTTAGTGTTTCGAGAATTAAATTACATTAAATCATTTTCTAACCAATCATCGAGGAAGACTAAATTTGAAATTCCCTTACTACTGCATTAGTTATTCAAGAATGAGCTAAATGGAACGAGGAGAAGAATCTGGGCTCACTTTTGCGGTCATTCATTTCGAAGAAAACCATGGCTCCGTGCTTCAATCTTCTGTTGCGACAGGTGAAAAAAGTTGTGGAATCAAAGAAACAAGACCAGGCTAATACTACAAAAAGTGAAATTCAAACCGCTTCGAGATCTATGATTTCCCCCAGACGAAAAATCGATAGAGAATCCACGAAAACTACACTTCTCTTAGCCACATCGCAACACAAATTTGAAAACATGAAAGCAAAACTAGATTTGTAGTGAAATTTCCAGCAAATCACAACCCCAAAGTCATTGGATTTGAACTGAACGCTAACTTTCCCCGTCGCCAAAGAAAACATGAACTAGATTTCGCGTAGCTCTCCGGCGAAGATTCTCTCGGCGACAGACACATCAGACATAGAACACGAGAGAAAGCGAAAACGATCAGAAATCTATTTAGAAAAAGAGCGAGTTAGTACATTTGACTTAAGATTCTCTGATCGATCGGAGACGGAAGAACTCCCTGAATCCGAATCGGAGAAGATAAAAATTACAACTTCAGTATATATAATATTTTTAGTTTTATCTTTAATGGTGAACCCAGACCCAGGACCAGGCCCATGTTGATGTTTTATATGTAAACGGTTATAATTCTGCAAATTAGAGTTCGTTAAAAACTAGAATTTATACTTCAATCAACTCATATTATTGATAATGATAATGATAATGATAACGATAATAATAATAATAATAATAATAATAATAATAATAATAATAATAATAATAATAATAATAATAATAATAATAATAATAATAATAATAATAATAATAATAATAATAATAATAATAATAATAATAATAATAATAATAATAATAATAATAATAATAATAATAATAATAATAATAATAATAATAATAATAATAATAATAATAATAATAATAATAATAATAATAATAATAATAATAATAATAATAATAATTATTAACAATTCAGATAATTTCGGGAAAGGTAAAACAAATTCACAAATTTTCAAAACAAAAATTTTTTAAATACATAAATGATTTTGTTGGACTATAAAACACTAATTTTAGTTTTATTTTAATAAGAAAATACCCATATTCCGAAAATTAACCAAAATCCAAACAACTATATCTTAAGAAAACCAATTCATATGTTTGTGTTGCTGACAAATTATAATAATGTTTATTTCTAAAAATAACAAATTTTTGGTGTCGAGTTTAGCTATTTTTTTTATTGTCAAACTATACATGGTTTTATGTTTTAAATGTGATTTATAAAAATCTAATTTAGCCGTTCAGAAAAATAACAAATTTTAACAAAGTATGATTTGTAGTTAGCAATTTAGGGGCGAGTTAACTCTAGCTCGGACCATATTTAAGCGAGTCGAGCTGGATATTTTTTAACTCGTTTAAAAAACGAACTGACGAGCTGAACCCAAAACGGGTCTGAGCTTAGACGAGTTGGCTCACGAGTTGAAAAAAAATCATGTACAAAAATAAAATATTTCTTTTTTTGTATATCATATATAATATTGCATTTAATAAAACATAATATATTGTTTAAACATAGTATACTATTATAATGTATTTTTTCTTTTTTTATAATTGATATAACAAAATAAAGAAACAATTTAGTAAAGTTACGAGCGGTCGAATTTAATACAACGATATTTTATACTTTTTATTCTAGAAGGTTATTTTTTATTTAGTACAATGATATTTTATACCATTATGTTTGAATTAATATTTTCATATTTTCGATATTTTATTTGGTTCGTTTGATACGTTTATCATATATAATATTACAACTAATTCAAAATAATTAATTAGTCTGGCTCGCAAACCAATTTGTTTTTTGGCGAGCTCGAGATGAACCGAACTAAGAGGGAATTTTTCAACTCGTTTAAAAAACAAGTCGAGCTGAACCAACTCGTTTTTGGCGAACTAAAGACGAGTTGAGCCGAACCAGCTCATTTTACACCCCTACTTTAATTTATTAACAAAAGATAGACTAGGTTAGTTATATAGTTTCTTAAAAAACTTTAAAACAAAACAATAATTTTAAGAAAGAGATGAATTATCATTTTTCATTATACTTTATATTTTAATATAAGGATTTGATACTATGATATATTAATTTAAAAGCATAATTTTATAATTATTTCGAGTTGATATTTTGAATTGATTTTGAAAAAAAAATTATTATAACAATAATATTATTGTTAGTTATTGTTAGGAAAATAACGAGAAAAGGATGAGGAAAGAACACAAGGAATTAATAATGGAATCAGGTATGGTTATGTGAAGTCAAGTCGGGCAGGCCTATGGATCAAAGCGTGGCTGAATTGATTAGTCAGTCCTTTTTTTTATAAATTAACTCGCTCCTCTAGAAGCCTTCCAAAGTAAACCTCAAAATTCTATTCTATCTATCTATCCTTCCTTTATTTAAATATATTAACTAATTAATAAATAGATAAACCACTTCTCTTAATTAATCAAATCAAATCAAACCACACTACGCTACCTGAAAAAGGATCCTCCCTCACGCTTCCCTCGCCCCTACGAGCTTCCGCCGCCGTGTCTCCTTCTCCTCCGGCGGCTTACCATACTACCTTCCACGAGACTCTCCTGGTGATTATCTATTTCTCTCTCTCTCTCTCTATATGTGTATGTACATATGTATGTAACTTTACTTTCTGCTAAGCTTAGCTCTCGAATGGAGGAATTGGTTAAACCCTAACTCTAGCTCTGTTTTGTATCTGTTTTCTTTTTTTGGTTGATTTCGTGCTAGGTTGCAAGATCTCAGGGATTCGGTTGTTCTGGGTTTCTAGAGATGGTTCGATTTTGTGTATTAATTTTCTCGTTTTTGTATTGTACACTCTGGTACCTGATGAGAGTTCTTCGTCGGAATTCACCGTTGGATTACTTTGCTTCTTCGCCATCGTTTTATCTACAGTAGTTTATCGTGATCCTTTCAAGTTGTTAAGCATCTGTTTATTATACGCTAAGCATCTTCGTCGCGTCTCGATGATCTCGTTTCTTCCTTTTAGCAAATCGCAGATTTCTACCTTTTTTTTATCATATATTTTCTGTTCACCGTTTATGTTTTGTCTCTCCGGTGCTTCTATAGTTCTTGTTCTGGTGTTCTAGACGCTGGTCCGTAAAGTAAGTCCAGATGTAGAGTAGTTATGAGATGAAACACAGGAAACTAAGATGAATTTGTTCTGTTTTGATGTCCTGCATATGTCTAGTATGTTCCTCTGGTCGAATTCTTGTTCGATTTTGTTTTGATGAGGTACTAAAAATGCAGATGTTGAACCCATCAAAAAATCCGAGAGATGACAATGTAGACTCTGTAATCCACACAAGGGACGATAATGAATATGTTCGGCTGGTTATATCCCATGAACCCCCTGCCGCTGAAACTGTTTTTTCAGAAACTCAAGCTGAGGTGCGGAGTAAAAAACTCATGTGGTGGATCAAAGCAGTGGGAATATGCATACTTATTCTCATTCTTAGCCTCGCTTTCATAGAATGGGGGGCTCCATTTCTTTTCGAGAAGGTATTTCTTACCAATTTACTCACTCACACCCTGTTGCAATCATTTTATGTTGTTTACATATCGACAACATGTGCTGCACATTCTTACTTGCTAGCTCTTGCAGTTGACATGTTTACAGTTCTGTTGGCGTGCAAGCATTTGCTAATGGTTTATATTAATGCAGATTCTTATTCCAATATTGCAATGGGAAGCAACTGCGTTTGGTCGTCCTATGCTCGCTGTTGTTCTTGTTGCCTCTCTTGCCTTGTTCCCTGTTTTCTTGATACCGTCTGGACCTTCCATGTGGTTGGCTGGCATGATTTTTGGTTATGGTCTTGGTTTTGTCATAATCATGGTTGGAACCACCATCGGAATGGTTCTTCCCTACCTGATCGGGCTAGTCTTCCGGGAGCGCATCCACGTAAGACCTGACTATCCATGCCAGTTAAAAGATAACTCAAGAGACTTCACTATCCCGTTTGTGTCCGTCTAATTCATCTTCCTCTTACAATGCAGCAATGGTTGAAGAGGTGGTCTAAAAAAGCCGCTGTCCTTAGACTAGCTGGGGAAGGCAGTTGGTTCCAACAATTCAGAGTCGTAGCTCTCTTTCGGGTTTCACCATTTCCTTACACGATTTTCAACTATGCTATCGTTGTAACGCGCATGAGATTCTGCCCCTACTTGTTTGGATCCATAGCAGGGATGATACCAGAAGCGTACATCTATATCTACAGGTCAGTCTATCACCATGGGAAAACTAATAGCACTTGTGATACGCGAACGTAATCTAAACAAGGAATGTAATTCCGATGCAGTGGGCGGTTGATCAGAACGTTTGCAGATGTGCAATACGGGAACCATCGATTGACAACAGTGGAGATCGTTTACGATGTAATCTCCTTAATCATCGCCATCGTTACCACTGTGGCTTTTACAGTATACGCCAAAAGAGCTCTGAGAGAGCTCGAAAATGCAGAGGAAGCTTCTGTTTCCAAACAAGCAAGAGTTGAATTGAAGAATGTTCAACATGCGGGGAGTTAGTATCTCGGCTCTTCGCCTGCATTGCCCTAACCCAGGTTTCGACAAACCATTGAAATATATGTAGAAAGCTTGATTTTACTAGAAGTAGACACACACACACACACAAAATGAATCCGAAAGGCAAAGAAATGTGATGTAGGATGGCTTTGTATTGGGAAGAATGTGGTATGTGTAATTGTGGGAAGACAGGTCGTGCTTGGAAATATATGAAGCCTTGGTCCCTCTTTCTCTTCTCTCTTTTTGTTTGATGTAATTTTTAGTTTCCATTTTGTGTTCAGGGTCAAATTTTTTTTCGGGTTGAATTTGTTGGATAATTTAGTGTTGTTCCGATTTTGTTTGAAAGTGAATAGAAAAAACCATTTTTTAAAGGGGTATATATGTGTTATTTTAAGAAGAAAATAAAAGCTACTTGTCTCAATATCATCCACAAGTAATATTCAGTTTCACAAAGAGGTCTCGTTCTATCGCTCTCTTTTTTTTCCTTATTTTGATTATTTCGCGATTTAACTCAAGTAGATGAAAGCCGCCGGAGCGCCGCCGCAAAGAAGTGGATCCGCCGTCTGCTGCTACCTTCCTTCGTCGTCTTCTACCGGCCACCGGAGAGTTCTCGTCGTGAATATGGGAAAGAGCAAGAATCCTCCACCTTCCTCTTCTAAGGTCCACACAATTTCCCCCTTTTTGACCAGAAGTGTAGAATTCCCCAAGACATTTTGGTACGAAAACGGTTTTACTACTCCTTGAGCTTTGCTGCAATGGCCGATCCACATATCCAGACGCAGGGTCATATTTGTCAATTTTATGCCGATTGAATATTGTAGCTTCGAGTTTAATGCGTAATTAGGTCGTGGTGCTTTCTCTAGCACAAACACATGGTATGATAGTTTCGTTTTCCTGAAGCAGGGTTCAGAGCCACCTCCCCCGCGAATCACATCAAATGTGAAGCAGAATTTACAGTTTTTGAAGTTATGGAAGGTGTGTAAGTGGTCATGATTAATGTTGAACATGTTTCGTTATGTTTTGTTATGAATTAATCTTGGGTTATTATTATTATGTATGTTTAGGAGTTTCAGAATAGGAGGTCTGGGACACCTAAGCCGGCCACTAGTTACCGGAAGAAGAAAGCTGAGAAAGAGGACATTCCTGAGGATGGGGAGCTCTATCGTGATCCCACGACAACACTTTACTAGTAATATACGCTCTTTCTTCATTATGTTGTTTCAAGAATCAGCCTTTTTAGGTTGAAAATCGAGGAGAAATATTGGGTGTCGTGTTCCCTGAAAGTGGTTTTACAGCACGAATCAGGGTCTTGATGATGCTGTTCCTGTCTTGCTTGTTGATGGTTATAATGTGTGTGGATACTGGATGAAGTTAAAGAAACATTTCATGAAAGGAAGGCTTGACATTGCTCGCCAAAAGCTAATTGATGAACTCGTTACGTTCAGTATGGTAAAAGGTACATGTTCTTTGTTGATTTGATTGGTCTGGTGTGAATCTTCGCTATGAGGCAGCTTATTTATGCGTATTTATATGGAATGATTGTTGTAGAGGTTAAGGTTGTGGTAGTATTTGATGCCCTAATGTCTGGCCTCCCTACACATAAGGAAACCTTCATTGGGTAAATTACTTTTCACTGTGTTACCATCTCATCTATATCACTCTTTCATTTCCGTCACTGAAAAGCAATTCTACTGCCAGTGTTGATGTGATCTTCTCGGGAGAATCTTGCGCCGATGCTTGGATTGAAAAGGAGGCAAGGAATTTGAACTTTCATCATTCCCAACGAAAACAAAACCCTGAAAGAGAAAAAGGGTTTGGTGTTGATATTGAGACGAAGATAGTATATAGTTTTCATACATCATTTCTCATAGTATATATGTTAATAGGTGGTTGCTTTAAGGGCGGATGGGTGCCCCAAGGTTTGGGTTGTAACATCTGATGTTTGTCAACAACATGCAGCGCATGGAGCGGTATGTAACACATTGTTCACCATCTTAACCGGTTTTATATGCTTTTGTGTTCATGATTCGTCCGTGCTTTGTTGATTTTACTCTAAGAGACTGTCTACAGGGAGCTTATGTTTGGAGCTGCAAGGCTCTGGTTTCTGAGGTATGAACCAATTGAAACGTCCTTTCTTTGTAGCTACTTCGATATGACTTGCGACGAAACTATTTTAGATAAAGGAAACGCACAAAGAGGTTGAAAGGATGATGCAAGAAACAAGGTATGTTCTCTTAGCTTAGCCATTACTAATCTTTAGCAATAACCTTTGCATTGTGTGGACCATATAAAATTTTAGTTTCAGATGTGTTTTGGTAAGCATGAAGGAAGATATCTATATTTCATCCTAGGCTGATAGAGATATGAGAAGTTTGTGAAGAAATTATTCGCATGGGACTTAAACCAATCACACGGTTTTCATGTTTTTGTGAAATGGGCTTTTGGATTTAACTACACCCAACAGCCAAAAGTTAGTTAAAAGAGTTCAAGATTATCCAAAATTATATATAGAAATTCATGATTGATTTACTAACTGATATAAAATAATACAATATAATAAAACCAATGATTTATCTGTTATCTATAACCATTTATAGAAATTAATGATTCACGATCTAACCGATGTGGTATAACAAAACATAACAATTTTCTTTGTTGATTAGTCTATCTTTAAAGTATCGAATCGTTGGATATCGAATCAAATCTTGACCGAGCCTTGTAGACTCTTAACATGTTTGCATGCGTAACAGGACAACATCATTCCAAGGGAGATTGCTGAAACACAATCTCGACTCCGAAGTAGTCGATGCTCTGAAAGATCTAAGAGACAAGCTATCCGAGAACGAATCCAAGAGATGACAGTGATCGCACTCAGCTTTTTGTTCGTCGCTACCCTCAGAATCTCCGTCCCGAGCAAAATCATTGGAGAGGTAATACGCTCAGTGAGAGAGAGGAAAGAGGAAAATCTCAGGGTTATTTTATTACTCGTATGAATTTGGAGGCAGAAAAGATTTCATGGGCTGGACTTGGACCTAATGTAACCATGAAATCTATAGAAGAATAATATGGATAAACTCTAGAGCAAATAAATATGTAAATGTGGGTATATATATGAAAAAAGAGATACCCATGAAATAAAATTTGGAAGGATAATGGTCTTTTCCTTCGAGAATATTGTATTAATATGATTCCCTTGATCATGGCAAAGAATCAAGTCAAAATAGAAAAACTCATGGGTTTGTTTTCTATGATGATTGGGTTCATGAATTATGGTCAACATATCGTACGACCTATATTGTTTATAATGAACTAAAATTGTTTGAAATCTTTTGTTGGGGTTGAGTAAGTGGTTGGTTTGAAATCAAGCAAACTCTCTATATAATCAAATGGGTTTAAAAGGATCATATCATCATTTTATTAATCAACGGGTCGTTGAGTTGGTTTATTTACATGAGAGGCAAGTGATTGTCTTCTTCATCTCCTTTGATTTCAAAAACAGTATCAAGAATTAAGGCGTTTGCATACATAACACTCTAATCCAGTAAGATCAAACCTATAGATTTACATTATTGAACTGAATACAAATAAGCGAGAAATAAAAGGAATTAGGAATGCTCAATCTATCTCTGATCTGTTGTAACCATGATCTCGCATTCAATTCGCTTGTACTCGTTTCCTAGCTATTGATGTGATCCGAATAGCTTCTTAAGTCCTAGGGTACGATTCTAAAGTGTTTCTTTCCTCGTCCAAATCTGTCCTCCTCTCATTTTCTTAAATTGTCTTATTTTAGTAGAGAAGTCCCTTTCTTAAACAATTCAAAATTTAAAATTTTATGTGAAATAGGTACAATGCTGACAAACCAGGCCATCGCTTGGACTAAGCAGTTGGTTGATCTGTGCTTCTCTCGTGGAAATAAGAATCATTTGATAGATTCGGATGGGTTTCTTGTTAAGCACATGATCATTCGAGTTGAGCGATTTCTCTAGACCAAATGGACACCTTTCTGCGGATGAACGCTCGGTCGAGTAATCGACGGCTCTGGTCGAGCGAATCCATTGGAACAAAATGATATCTTCCGATGCATGAACACTCAGATCGAGCGAATCGATTGGATGAATTTCCAAGTAATATTTTCAGATTGAAGTTTGAGACACTCGACCGAGAACATAAAGCGCTTGGGTCGAGCATTTTCATTGGATTTTTCTCGCATGCTCGTTCTCATGCCGAAATTAACAATAATTCTCCTAAGTGTGTTCATTAGCCATTATTACCTGTAAGATCAGAAAATGAGCCAAAAAGGCATAAAATGAATCTAAAAAGATGCAAAACATAAAAGAAACATATGGTAAATCAAAGAATGAAATAAATGTGATCAAACTCCTCAGACTTGGCTTTTGCTCGTCCTCGAGAAAAAATTCTCTATGAACAACTCTAGAAGGGAGTACAAAATAAAACGAAATCCACAAGAGTTTGAAAAATATATGTGCTCGCTTAGACTATATTAACCGTGAATGAAGTTAAACTAGTTTCCTGTAGAGTCCTCTAACCTGGAGATCTTAAATCACATGATTTACACTAACATTAAATATCTTTAAAGAACAAACTAGAGATCTTACCAAACACATTTCTCGAATATATTTATCACTTTACTAAGGAGTATTTCGATCCAATTTGTGTACGTAAGGCTCGATTGAAGTGATAAGACGTTTTCACAAGTTTTATTCTTTTCAAGACTTGACCTTTTTATTCTTTTTTTTATGCGGGATCTATGACGTTTTCAACCTTTCTCGTCTCTTGTCTTTTGCTTTTTGCATATATGAAATTTTGGTCGTTTGAAAAAGATGAAGAGAACGAGTAACCAAGGCTAAAACTCACATGTGATGAGTGCCACCACCCCCGGACAAGATGCATGACCCTTGTTGAAGTGAAACATTATATATAGTAACTAGAACAAGATAAAAAGGCCTACTGCTCCAAATAACGGAGAACGACTCATTAGAAAATGTATCTACTTGGAACTAAAACTCTAGCACGATCTTGAGATGACTATGTGATTGATCTATCGATCTATCCCATAGAATATTAAAATCAATCTAAACTAGAAACCTCTAAGTGAACCAAGTTCGACAACTCTTTCATAAATACTTAGTCGTACTTTGTTCGTTATATGTAGCTAATTGAGCAAGATATATTCCCTAATTTTCTAAAATCATTAAACTATCTTGTACCTATGATTTGAGCTAAATGTATGCGTGTTTCTTAACAATTATAAATGAAAAGAATAGAAAATAATTTTTTTCCTAAAAATGCATCTATACTAACCTATGATGCAGTCTAAATGGTCCCGAATGATGTTTATAATGTTCTCTATGCTTTAATCCCTTGGACATAGACTCGGCACCATCCTCGATGTCGAATTAACAAGTGAGAGACGACAAAAAATGATAAAGAAGTTGAAAGTAGAAACACATAAACTCATTATCACTAAGAATAATGATATGTTCTTGCAAGTATTTGTGCTAGGCATGTTCTCCGGTATTCCATCCCATATCCCATCATTTCTATTCGTGGTATTTTGATGTTATACTCACTCATATTAGAACCTGAAATCATAGATATAAAATCTCGAGTACCATACCTCGAGATTAACATCAAATAGTTTATTGGAAAAAAATTAAAACAAAAATAAAGAAGAGTAAATAGAGGGAAAAACATCACAAATGGGGGTGCCAGTGCTTCGTGAGTGATGAATGTCTTGGTTCAACGAAGTGTCTCGAGACGAATGTTCGTACTAGCTCCAATGTGCAGATTTTTGGTAAAGTCTAAACTCACTCAACTAGAGTTAACATGGCTGATCTGATAAGCATCACCTCAGTACTACGCAAGTACTTGTTCACCAGCATCTTCTTTCTTATAGAAACTAAAATATATACTAACATTGGTAATTTGGAAAAAAATCAAGAAAAAGAGGAGGATGGGAGTTTAGGTTTGTTCATGGGTTTTTCCTCGCCAACAAAAATATTTTATCCAATATCCACGTATGCATGGGTAAGTTTACGCTCGCGTTAGCTCTATGATCACTCAACCAAGTATTTTTTGGGTTCAAGGTTGCTCGGCTCAAGAATTCTCTATGTTTCCTTTCTTACTTTTCCAAAAATTGTTGTCCACGGTTTCTAAAATTTATTATGAAAGTATGGATCCATAAAATAACATGCCCTAGCACTCGTTTATGATCCCGAGCTCAACTTTGTTGGCTTTTACTCGTGGGGATTTTGATCAGGCTTCTGGGAGTGTTCATGCCGCTTGTGTCGAGACAAGTTGAGCAACTTGTGTATCCAACACTTTGAGATGAGTGTGGATTCTTTCTATTGTTGTGCGATCATCCGCTTGAATTCGTCATGATCAACCTTTATTCTTTAGAGCTCCGCATTGTGAGTCTTGTGCTCCGAGTCTGCTGCCAAAAGATAGACTTTATTTCGTCGTCCGCCTCCGACTGGCGCGGCACCAAAGGGGCTCCCCTGTGCTGATAAATCAGTTGTATTGTGTCGGTGTATTTTGGAAGTTCACATTCTGAGGTCGTTTCGGGAATGGTTGCGACTGATAACTCCCATATGGTGGATTCTGCATGTTTACGGTATTCTTGTAGAAAAAAATGGGGTGATTCCTCCAACCCAGATTGTATGTGTTTGAATAAGGATTATTCATCACATAACTATCTTCTTCCGCTTGTTATGCCATGTAAATATCTGATCAATCACCTTGATGCCCTTGAATGTCTAATGATATTCTGCTCCACGTTTCATGTTGGCCACTTGCAGCTTCATTTCAACCAGCTCAGCTCGAAGGTTGAGACCTCGTTTGTCATTTCCTTCTGCATGATCCTCCTCATGTACTCACTTGGAGCGTTACACTCGTTCGCCATCTTTTCTATTTGCTCCTCAAGCTGGGAGAAATGGAGGTAGTGCAATGATCTTCCACATGCTACTTCCGATCCATCCCATGGTGTGGACATGCACGCTGTTAGCCTTTAAAGCTCTCCCACGCCTTATACAGAGTCTTGTCATCCTCCTAAGTGAAGGAATTTATATTGTTCTTTGACATCTGTGTTTATGAGGCGTGACTCCATGTTGTGTTGGAGTTTGGCACCTGTAGAGCCACTCGTGCGCTCGGTGCATGAGAGAGAATGAAAAAGCCATAAGCATAACCACCTCAGCCGTTACTCTATAGACGTACTTGAGGGAGTTACACAATATCTTGAACCTCATGAGGCGGAGGTTTGAGTCCTCATTGGGGCATCCTCTAAGTACGATCTGGTTCAACATCTGCATAAATGATTGTTGAAGCTTAAATCGGCTATGATCGATGTTCGAACGCCAGATGCATGACAAGATTTGGGTGTACTTAGGGGCTATATATGCCTTGTAAGTATCCTCCTCTGGAACCATGTTCTTAGTGTTATTTTCCAACTCTCTCCTCTTTGATTGCTTGCAGATTGTGTTTGTGGTCCTCTCGATTTTCAAGTCGAATGCTGCAAGTTTAGAACTACCATCAATACGGGTCATTAACCAAGTACCTGCAATCAACAAATTGGAAGTAAAAAAAAGGAAGTCAAAAGCAAACAAAACAAATCAAAATTACAAAGATACTAAAAGATATACAAATAAAGATACAAAAAATTACTTAGATTCATGAATTGAACTAGATAAGTTGCCACTAGTCCCTAGCAAAGATGTTCAAAACTTTATGCGTGTTGGTCTAAGCATGATCTAAATTTTGTTAAGTTTTACATTTATAACCTAGACTAGATACTCTGCAAAGATATAAACCATGTAGTACCAAGGTCGAATACAAGGACTAAATGTACTTTTCTAATCCTTCACAAAAATTAGTGTCATAAAAATATATAAATGTGCATGTATGAAAAAAATACTATTGATATACGAGTTGAGATAATGCTGTTAGACTCGAATACTATTTTTTCATATGCAAGCTAGCTAAGGATTTCAAAATTTTCATTCTTATTCGTTTGGGGAATTCATCGTCTTAAATAGATCTATCTGCTCTCGCATTACAAATCCATATATACTCACAGTGCAGACCATGTCCTAGTGTACAGACTATCGACGTCTCCGCCTCATAACCAATACATCGAATGTAATTATTAATCTACTTACTCTTATAGTACAGGCTCATGTCTAATATTTTGATAACTACGCGATGATCTATATATTGAATGCATTATCACGCAATGTTCTCGCTCCTACACAGATTAATCAATTGTCAAATGATACCTCATGTCTATCTATTGCATTAGATCTAGCCTAATTCGATATTTCTATCTGAAAAAAACCAATCAACAACCAATTTATGGGATCCTTCATAATTTGAAACACTAAAACATGCAATAGTATGTTCAATTAAGCAATCAATACTAAGATCATAAGATTTGCATACACAATATTCTAATGTACAAATGGATCAAACATATAGATCTACATCATTGAACTAAATTAGAAAAAAAAAGTGAGAAAAAAAGGGTTAGGAATGCTCAGTCGATCTATCTCGATCTATTGAAGCCATGAACTCGCCTTCAACTGCTTGTACTCGTTGTCTAGCTCTTGATGTGATCAGAATAGATTTCACTCCTTGTGCATGATTCTAAAGTGTTTTTACTTTTGGTAGCTCTAGAGTTTCTTTCATCGTCCAAATCTACCCTCCCCCTCTCATTTTCTTAAAAAAAATCATCATGTTTAATAGAGAAGCCTTCCCTTTCTTAACCAACTCAAAATTTGAGTTTTTATATGATTTCGGTACAACATTCGACGATTAAGCCATTGCTTAGGCCAAGTTGTTAGTTGTTTTGGCTTCTCTCGGGCAAACAGTAACCGTTTTGACTAATTCACATAGGTTGCTCGGTCGAGCATAGGATCGCTCGGGTTTAGTGAATCCTTTGGACCAAAAAGATATCTCTCGATGGATGAACACAAGGTCGAATAATTGTTCGCTCGGATCGAGCGAATCCACTAGAAAAAAAGGACATATCCCGATGCATTGGTGTTCGGTCGAGTATCCATGCCCTCGGGTTGAGCAAATCCACTTGATGGATTTTCAGGTACCGCAGCGACCGAGGGAATGACCATTCTACCCGAGTGAATTTTCTGGAACATTTTGAGAATGAAATTTAGGACGCTTGACCGAGCAGATAAAGCACTCGGGTCGAGTGTTTTTAGTGGATATGTCTTGAATGCTCGTTGACGTGCCGAAAGTTTTTATGTTTCTTTTAAGTGTGTTCCTTAGTCATTATTACCTGCAAGATCTCATATTGACCCAAAAAGGCATCAAACAGAATTAAAAAGATGTAAAATGTTAAAGAAACACATGTCAAAACATAGGATGGAAGTATGATCAATTATTGCATTCTTCTCACCCTTTATGAAATGAGACATAGTTTATGTTCTCACTTCTAACTAATTTTTATCTTAATTGAAACTAGAGAAGTTTTAGTCTTTGAGAAGATACCCTAAATGGCACTCCATAACGTATTATGAATTAGTTGCATATGAGTGTCATTTTTATTGGAGTTAGAGTATTAAAACAAATCATTTTAGTTCTCGTGTCCACTTTAATTTTTTATTAACGCCTCAAAATTTAGTAGTAATCTATTCTCCTGAACTATTTTTTGTTACCAAAATTCTTTTTGTTAACTACTGCTAAACAACTATGAGTTCATTTTGAAACTCTAAAAATCCAATTCCAATTGAAAACATGAAAATAGAGCTTTCTAACACTAGAGATACAATTTTTCCAATTTGAAACAATCCACAGTCACTACCAAAAACCAGGCCATTTTCAACGGTCAAATCCGTTGGAAATGTCTATTTTTCGTTGGAAACGATATTTTCAAACGAATTTCAACGGATTTTGACCATTGGAAATCGACCATTAGAAAATCAAATCCGTGGAAATTTCTAACAGTCTTTCAACTCAAACTATTCGTTGCAAATCTAGCACCAGATTGTAACAGAGAAGGTTGTTGAAAGGTTCAACGGATGGTCGTTGTAACTTTTAACAGATGCCCGTTGGACGTGTTAGTTGAAAGCTTTGCCTGTTGTCCATGTCAGGTTGGTGTTCTTATTGTAGTAGTTCCATTTGGCATTGTTCATCATCAGACTCAATTGTGATTACATATCGTGCATCCATACGATCACTACAAAAAAACACGGAGTTTCCAACGGACGGGGCAACGGATCCGTCCGTTGGAAACTTTTACCAACGGATTGCAACGGATGTGGGGGAATTGAAACGGGCAGAGATCCGTTGCATATCCGTTGCATTTTGCAACGGAGTTGTAACGGATATCATCCGTTAGACAATCCGTTGTAAGTCCGTCACAAATTTTAACGGATTGCAATGGAAAACATCCGTTAGCAACGCCCGTTGGAATCTCCGTTA
>CM071865.1:19459210-19490183 GCA_036759665.1 Gynandropsis gynandra
GTTCCTTCTCACTCTCTTTACCAACTCGTTCCCTTACGCTTGATAGTGTACTTTGTGTTCTTTCCATGCACAAAAACTTGGTCTCGGTTCAACGTTTATGCAAGTCTAATGGTGTTTTTGTGGAATTCTTTCCTCATCCTCATATGGTGAAGGATCTAATCACGGAGACCCCGGTTCTTCAAGGAAACACTAAAGATGGAGTTTACGTGTGGTCGTCCCCCACTACCAATTCCTCACCAACCGTTGCCTTCTCTAGCCTTAAGCCCACTGTTTTCACTTGGCATTCACGTCTAGGACATCCGTCACTACCCATCCTCAAAACACCTTATCCAAGTTTCAAATTCCGTTGGTTCGAGATTCTTTAGTTTCTCCGTGCAATTCTTGTCTTAGTAATAGAGTCACAAACTCTCTTTTCATGAGTCGTCTATTGTCTCTTCTCGTCCACTTGAATTTATTTTCTCTGGTTTATGGACATCTCCTATTATTTCAACGGATGGTTTCAAGTATTATGTTCTCTTTGTGGATCATTTTACACGTTACTCTTAGCTTTATCCGCTCAAACAAAAATCACAAGTTCGAGCAACCTTCATTGCTTTCAAATCCCTTGTTGAAACCAAGTTTAACACTAAAATCGTCAACCTCTACACCGATAATGGTGGAGAATACATAGCTCTTGCCTCTTTCCTTTCAGCCAACGGAATATCACACTACACGACCCCTCCACACACCCCGAACATAATGGAATATCTGAACGCCGACAACGTCATATTGTCGAAACCGGCTTATCTCTCCTTATGCATGCCTCCTTACCACTACCCTATTGGTCCTATGCCTTCACGGCCGCGGTATATCTCATAAACCGAATGCCAACCCCTCTCCTTTCCTATGCCTCACCCTACAAAGCTCTCTTCCAAACACCACTAAATCTACATAAACTTAAAATCTTTGGCTGTTTGTGCTATCCCTGGCTACGTCCTTATGATTCTCACAAACTAGACCCTAGATCCGCCCCTTGTGTCTTTCTTGGCTACTCCAACACTCAAAGTGCATACCTATGTCTAGACCTATCCAAGCTCCGTGTCTTTGTCTCTCGTCATGTTGTCTTCCATGAATCCGTGTTTCCCTTTGCCAACCTCTCTAAATATGTCACCCATCCTGAAATCCCCACTCCCTCATCATCCTCCAACGGTCATTCCCTATCACCCATCCAACCACTTACCTTCTCACACACTCCATCTCCTACGTTGATGCCCCCACGACTGATTCTTCCCTGATCAATGTTGAGAGTGACACGGACAACAACCAAACTGAGGACTCCTCTCCTTCGACTGCTCCTCTTCCGGATTCGGACGCGCCCTGTTCTCCTACCCCGCCAGCACCAGCTGCTCAAAATGTTCATCCTATGGTCACCCGCAGCAAGGCAAATGCCACTAGATCTAATCCTACGTTTGCTGCCAGCACCAGCCGCTCAAAACGTTCATCCTATGGTCACCCGCAGCAAGGCCAACGCCGCTAGATCTAATCCTACGTTTTCTCATGTATGTACAGGTCCTATTGACGAAACAGAACCGGCAACAACAACACAAGCTCTCCGCAACACCAAATGGAGACAAGCTATGAGTGATGAATTCAATGCCCTACTTCAAAAACGAGACTTGGGAACTAGTACCTCCTCAAACTGCCGGCAATATTGTTGGCTGCAAATGGGTCTTCCGTATCAAACGGAATCCTGATGGTTCCATTCATCACTACATAGATCGCTTGGTTGCAAAAGACTTTCATCAATGACCGGGAGTAGATTTCCACGAGACTTTCAGCCCAGTGGTTAAGCCCGCAACAATTCGTACCGTGCTTAGCCTTGCGGTCTCCAACGGATGGCACATCAACCAGCTTGATGTCAATAATGCCTTCTTACAAGGCAAAACTCACCGAAGGTGTATACATGGCGCAAACGCCCGGATTTATTGACAAGGATCACCCCCTTCATATTAGCAAGCTTCATAAAGCTATTTATGGGCTCAAGCAGGCACCTCGTGCATGGTACTCCGAATTACGGAATTTTTTGATTGGCTGTGGCTTCAAGAATAACTTTGCGGATGCCTCACTCTTTGTTCTTCACACGCCAACAACCAAGTTGTTGTATGTTCTGGTCTATGTTGATGATATGATCATCACGGGTTCTGGGAATTGAAGCCACAAGAACACCACATGGTCTACACTTGTCGGAGCGGAAATATACCACGGATCTCCTCATTAGGAAAAAGATGAATGATGCAAAATCCGTCTCTACACCACTGCCATCGATCTCACGGCTCACCATCTCCTCGGGTTCACCTCTCCCTGACCTAACGGAATTCTGACAAGTAATTGGGAGCCTTCAGTACCTTTCTCTCACGTGTCCGGACGTGAGCAACAAGCTGTCCCAGTTCATGCATCAACAAACAAATGAGCATTGGCTATGCGCCAAACGTGTGCTTCGTTACCTTGCTAGCTCTCGTGCACGAGGTATCTTTCTTGCAGCCCAAAACACTTTGTCTCTTCATGCTTTCAGCGATGCGGATTGGGCTGGAGACTCATCTGACTTCAAATCCACAGAAGCATACATTGTTTATCTTGGCAAGCATCCGATATCGTGGTCGTCCAAGAAACAAACCGGCCACTCACAATCATCCACCAAAGCGGAATATCGGTCTGTAGCAAACACCTCGGCCGAAATCTGTTGGCTAGGCAATCTCCTCACGAAATTTGGCATTACCCTCACGTCGGCTCCAATTATTTACTGTGATAGCATTGGAGCTACTTATCTCAGCGCCAATCCGGTTTTTCACTCCCGTATGAAGCACCTAGCACTTGATTATTTCTTCGTCCGCGGACAAATTGAAGCTGGTAACCTCCGTGTATCTCATGTGAACTCCAAAGATCAGCTCGCAGACATCCTCACCAAACCTCTTTCGCGGTTACAATTTCAGGAGTTATGTTCCGAGATTGGAATCACCTCGGGTGATTCATCTTGCGGGGGTGTATAAAGGGACATAATTGTAACTTCTGTACTCTCTAATTAGGTTAACTCTTGTACATATAGCCGTTTTAGGCTTCATTTGAATAATAATGGAATCATTCACTCATATTATGTACCTTTGTCGGGGGGAACCTAGCCACTTGGAGAAGCAAAAATCAATCGGTGTTGTCGCGTTCCAGCGCTGAGACCAAGTACCAAGATATGGCAAATAAAACATGTGAGCTCATTTGGATCCGGGCTCTCCTCATAGATCTTAGCCTCGAACGTTTGCAAGCCACTAGTGCTTCATTGCAACAATCAGGCGGCAATTCACATTGCATCCAACTCGTTATTCCACGAACGAACAAAACATATTGAAGTTGACTATCATTTTTACGAGATAAGCTCGAAGATGGTGTCATTGAATTCATATACAAAAGAAGGGCAGATCAGTTGGCCGATGTCTTCACCAAAGGCACAAGTGAAAAAGTCTACAAAGATCTCCATTATCGGATCGTCTCATTGATATCCTCAGTCCCAAGGTATCGCGTTCAAGCTTAGTCGATCGTCCCTCAAGCTTATAAGTTGTTGTACTCTTCACTTATGGTGCTTTTGAACGCCTAAGCTTGAGCGGAAATGTTAAGAAGAATGGTCACGTACCGCTCCCTTCTCCGCATCCCGAGTTGCGTCCTGAGCCGCATCCCATTCTTCTCCATTTCCCGGGTCACGTCCCGCTCCTTTCTCTGCGTCCCGAGCCACGTCCCGCTCTTCTCCGCATCCCGCTCTTCTCTGCATCCCGCTCTCGCTCCTCTTCGCGTCTTATGTCGAGTCCCGTTCTTTTCTCCGCATCCCGGGCCGTGTCATGCGACCTGGTCAAGCCTATTTATGACCTTCACGGTCTCCTATGCCTTGTTGATTGCTCCAGCTCATGCATGTTACATCTAAACTTGTGTCTTGCATGTGTATTTGTATTTTCCTTGTTTTTCACCCTTTCTAGTTGTATAAATAGGTACCTTTAGTTCTAATGAAATACATAAGAGAATACCTATTCTTATTCTCTCTAATTCTCTCGATCTTTCGCTCGCTCTTAGTCTTTATATCTTGCTTTCGCTAATTCATATTTGTTCTAAAAATTCTACACAATCCAGACGAAGCAGATTCAGGCCAAAGAACAACATGCAATACCCAATCATCGAGCGGAACTGATCATCTCATTTTTGTACACGATTCTCGCATGATTTAGAGATTTTTATGACGATAGTTACGATGTTTACGTGTGATTTTGTATCCGTTTTACTTGTTTCTGTGTTTTCATGTTTTTATTGATAACGCGCAATCTGTCATAGTATTTTCATGATTTCTAGGATTAGTTTGAATTATGATTCTTGGAATTTACCAATTTATTGAGTATATTTGATACTTCTTCTATTACTTTGTGTGTTGTGCAGGAAACGAAGACATGTGAAGCAACCACGAGTAATTACGACAAATCCACCCGAAAATGTGACCAAGTGATCAAGATGTGAATATGAGCACAACCAAGAAACATATGTGATAAATCCACAAGCACGGTCGGGCTACACTCATTGCACAACCAGCACAAGGAGGCCACATGCACAGCCGAACAGCCTCACAAGCACGGTCAAGCATAAGAACCCATGCAGCATATCCGGGCAGCCTTTGCAAAATGGTCAGGTTGGGAAGTCCTACAAGTACGACCGAGCTACACACAATGCATGACTGGGGAGGAAACAACTGGACATTCACGGTTGGGCTCAGACTTGTGCATGACAGGGCTGGAGAGTGAACCACATGCACGACCATGCTTCAACACTAGCACGGTCGGGCTCTAGAGACATAATCACTCCTGTATCTGATGCACGGCCCGAGCTAGCTCCATGCTCGGTCGGACACTCAAGGAGAATGCATGCACGATTGGGCGTTTACATAAGCAGGGCTGGGCTTGCATGCCAACAACCAAGCGCCATACACGGATACCATTTGAATGAGCCTAAATTAAAAATCAAACCAGAAAGAAAAAGAGAAAAGGGAAAGAAAAGGACCAGACGAGAGGAGAAGAGGAGAGAACACGACTGAAGTGAAGACTTCGGCCACACGAAGGATTCGTCCAAGGCTATGCTTAGAGGAATAAGGAAGATGAATAATTATGTTGTTTGTGTTATTTCTCTATGAATTCTGAGTAGTTGTCTTTTACCATGGGTTAGAGATACCATTATAATGGATTGTTTGGTTCTTTAATGCTCGATTTTGGTTTTGTTCAATTGTATGGTTCGATAGGTTGTAGTGTGCATAATGCGGTCATACTTTGTTGATTTCATGTTTGAATGAGACTAGATTTGTTCGAGTGAGATTAGACACGTTTGAATGAGATTAGAGATTATTCTAGGCATCGGGAGAGTCAGACTTGAGTCTCGAGATTAACCTTCGAATAAATTAGAATAATGAGAATCTGGTCGACCGGTTAATCTATTTAGGAACGTTAATAATTGAGGTAGAACTCCCATTATGCTTCGTGCGTTTAGGACCTATATTTATTGCATCAGGAGGTGAGTATGTTTCTTTCCTAGATAGAGGATTTAGGCATCGGGAGAGTCATTTCCGTTAATTGAGGTTGAGTTCCCATTGTTTCCGATAGTAGCGGTTGAATTTCCTATCATTTTTCATGCATCTAGACGTTCTGCGCTGCATCAGGAAATGAGCGACGTTGATTCCTTAGGTAGAGGATTTAGGTATCGAGACAATCATTTCCGACCGTAGAGGTAGTATTCCGCATTCGTTCTTTATGCATCTAGATGTTCTGTTGCTGTATCGGGAGATGAGTAATGTTGATTGCCTAGATAGTTGATTTAGATTTTAGTTCCCCGTCGATTGATATAAACCGATTTCATGTTTTCATAGAAACATCCATTGCATGTCCCGACATTCCCGAAACCCGTGATACTCTATCTTGCTGAGCCTAGCTTCATCATTCTTTTATTATCTTTCCTTTTTAGTCTGATAACCACCTATTGATTGATTTTCATCTCGTGAATTCTCATTTCTAACAGAGCACTGAGTCCCTAGAGTTCGACCCTGGTACTACACATACCGTATACTTGCGGTAGAGTGGTCTAGGAAATTAAAACCTTTGATTTCCACCATCAAGTTTTTGGCGCCGTTTTCAGGGACTAGTCACCATCAAGGCGCCGTTTTCAGGGACTAGTTACAGCTTTAGAATTAGGATTTCATTAAGTCGAGATCCAGTCCTTTCAGAGTCTTTTGTTTGTTTTTGTTTTCTGCATTTTTCTTTTATTTTGAGTCGATTACATCTCTTTCGAACTAAGCCATTGTTTGGTGTTTGATTCTGAACTCATGAATGAGTAGTTGTCTTGTTCTGGGAAAAGGGATTAGCACATGGCTATAATAATCCTATTTGATTTATTTATGAATGCATTTCCCGTTTTGCTCATCTATTCTTTGTCTGACCTTTGATTGTCTTGTGTTTACGATGGCCACGTAGATGCATGTGTTAGGGATTAGGAGAAGGATGGAAAGGGGAATTCTAGTCCTAGAAGATCAGGCTTAGAAAAACTGAGACTAGGTCACGAAAGTAGGTAGTAACGGTTGAAGGTTAATCGGATGAATCATAGATCGTATGGTCGTGGTTGGCATAGGAACGTAATTCAATTGAATCACGTTCCTATGCCTTGAGAGAGGGTAGGAATTACATTAGGATCGTCCACCTTAGATATCTTGTTATGGAATGCATGATTAGATAGATCAAAAGTCGGTTTTTGGAGACTATGCGGTGAAACCGTATCCTAGAACGTTTGTCTTATTTGTCAAGAACTCCTAGGTCTACTGCATTATCATTATTGCATATCACAACCATTATTTCATCGCAACAAGCATTGATTCTAGTTACCTTTTTTCTGTGTTGTGTAGTTCATGTGGGATCGACACCTAAAATACTACACACCTGTTGTGCATTTGTGGGTAGTTTAGGACAACTGTTTAACTTGACACGCAACAAAAATGAGCAAAAACACGAAGTTAATCCAGTCTGCTCATGCTCGTAGAAGGCTCTGCTTGAGTTGTACCCATCCAAAGATTGAGCCCAACTTGGGGTGCTTCTTACCTCGTGTGTGCTGAGTCAGAGGCCATGAGCCCGAGCGGGTCCTCCACTTGAGCCCGCATGGGTTGCAATCACAGAACATTTTTCCCACCTCGAAGAGCTTCCAAACACGCATGGGTTGCCTCGAAGACAAAGAGCCCGAGGGGTCCTCCACTTGAGCTCTCGTGGGTCGTGTGTCGTAACAGAGTCCTTAGAAGCGTACAAACGAAGGAAAAGATCGGAAAATGACGCCCTAATTAATAGAGGGACGGGACATAACCCTAGGGGACAAAAAAAAACACACAGAGGAGGCTCAAGAGAAGGTGGAGAATGAAGGAGACAACATCGGAAAACTGATGACGAGACAGGGAAGTATGAGGGATCGTATTCCTTACTGTTTGTCATGTCTAGTGTTGTTCTCTTTTATTTTATATCAGAATCTTTGAGTGAGTAGGTCTACAGCACCAGTTTTGTAAGGGATCCTTGTGGTTATGCGTTAATGCTTAGATCTTTCAAGTTTTCTTGTATTTCGGTTATATGATCAATGCGATGAATGTTATATACTTGTGATGTCCACTCAGTAATTTAGGATTTCATGTTTAGCTGGAAGTATAGATTATGAATTTGGAACCATTGATTATTGATTGAGTTCCATTGATGAGAATCTGATCGGTCATTTAATCGACTCAGGCATTAGAATTGCATGCTTAATGATATCGTAATTACGTGTTAATCACTATTGGGAGGTAGGATTACATGCTATTGTGGTTAGGGAGTTTAGGTGTCAAGAGCATCATTCTCTATTTATGAGCATGAATTTCCGTTATCAAGATAATTTGATTAAATTATGATCTTTTGTTGGCTGCATCCTTGAAATTTCGGTAACCTGAAGCCCGTAGTGTTCTTAACTAGCAAATCTTTTGTGTGTTCTTATTGCTCTCGTAATTAGTTTAACATTCTAATATTTTACCCTATATCATCATCACTTTCATTCGTCTTAGTTTAGTTATATTCTTAGCTTAGGTTGCATTAATCTCTAAAGTTCGACTCTAGTATTATACCGATCCGTATTCTTGCGGTAAATGAGTATTAGATATTTTATTTGCTTGATAATTGATGTATCAAGTTTTGGCGCCGTTGCTGGGGACAAATTATGGCCTATATTAGGAATTTGCTAGATTAAGATTTAGTCCTTTAAGGAATCTTAGTTATTTTTCTGCATTTTTATTTCTATTTATCGAGTTTTTCTTACCTACATCGGATTTATACCTTGTCTTTGGTTGCTCGTTTATTCTTTTGCTAGTACCATTGTATGAGATGCTCCACACAAAAGCTACTCATATACGATCCCAAGATTAAAAGAACAACACGAGATTTGCACAAAAAGATGATAATTAGACCTGTAGATTCTGAAACCGAAAAAGATAGAGAGCGCATATCAGAAGCACACGGTCTCGTTAAGGTAGGAACTGAGAGCGTAAGCTCCAGCACGAGCAGCAGAGAAGGTAACACTATAGAACCTAAAATGGACGCTACCGAAGACACCTACGAAGCTTACACAGCTCCAAAGCACACCCAGGTTCTATCGTGTATAGCATGTCTGACGGCAAACCAAGTTGAGCTGCAACCGGCTTTCGTCAAGCTGCTAAGCAATTCTTCTTTCAGAGGAATGGAGAATGAGGATCCAAATGCATATTTTACCGACTTCAAGATGCTCTGTGGCACTATTAAAGTCAACATGGGAGTCACACGTGAAGGCCTATATCGATCCGCATTGCCATTCTCACTCAAGGACGCAACACAAAGTTGGTTGTTCAACCTGCCCACCGCTTCCATCACCTCATGGAACGAGTTAGAGCAACGATTCATGCAGAAATTTTTCCCAGATCATAAGACGTTTCTAGCCATGAGCCGAATCAACTCATTTTTCAAGAAAGAGGCGAGAGTCTACAAGATACGTGGGAGCGATTCAAGAGATATCTGTGCACTTTTCCACATCATGGGATGGAGAAGAAGTACTTCATCACCAGCTTCCTGCAAGGACTCCAACAGACCACACACTTCATGATTATAGCAGCGGGTTGTGGCTCCCTCAGCAACCTCACTTTCCAACAACTTGAGACCCTAATCGAGAACATGGAAAGGGAAGGAGGTAAGAATGCTTGAGATTACAACTGTGATCTCCCATCCAAAGCTGATGTAAAGGAGGTAGGTATTGCGAATCCTAATTTAACTAACATAAATTAACAAGTTGCTCAGATCTACAAGATGATGGTGGGACTACACGGAGAGCGATAGGACGCATTTATAGGCCAGGGAATAGAAAAACTCAATTACGTCAACAACCGGCTTTACCAAAACAACTACATCAAGAGCCATCCTAACCTCTCTTATGGAAATACAAGTAACGTAGCGAACCCGCAGGACATTCAACCGCAGATGATAATAAGAAACTGATATGGTGAAACACGAGTTATATATTTTCCTAGACCACTTCACCGCAAGTATACGGATCGTGTAGTACCAGGGTCGATCTCTAGGGACTAAAGCAGCCAAAAACTAAGAATAACACTAAACTAAGACAAATGGAGATAGATGAAGGTGTGGTCCTAAATATCTGAAAACTAACCTAAGTGGTGACAACGATAATAGGTTGGGGTAAACTCGGATATGACGAACACTATGGGTGTTGGGATACCGGGAATCGTATGGATGAAGCAACTAAAGATCATAAACCTGTAGAATTATCTTGACGACGGGAAATTCATGCCCTAAGGTGAGGAGTGATTCTTCCGAGCCTAAACCTCCTAACCATGAGTACGTGCAACCCTACCTTCCAGCGATGATTAACCCGTACCATGGCAGCTTTACGAATGCAATCCTAATTCCTAAGTCGACTAACCGACCGGTCAGATTCTCATTAGCCAAACTTAACCTACAACTTAACAGGTCCGGATTCATCCTTTAACCTTCCAGCAAAGTCTGAATTCCTATGTTACTGAGCGTGCAACACTACTGTAAGAGTGATAATGTTAAGTGTAGAACCGAAAATCAAGATAAAATCAATAGATCTAAGCATTAGCGCACAACATTGTTCATCCGTTACAATCCGATATCCCTAACCCATAGTTGGGAACCAACTCACTCATGGAGAATACAGAAAACAAAGATAACATAATCCTAAACATAATAGACTCTAGGAAACTCGATGCCTCGACCTTCCCTATTGTGTTACCGATGTGAGGATTGATGCTTCTCTTCTTCTCCAGCGTCTCCAGAGCCTTTACTGATGTTTTCCAAGCCTTTCCTTGCCCTCTACGTCGCTCCCTTGCTCTAGATCTCTTCTGGTCTATAAATTAGGTCATTTGAATGCATGATCTAGGTTGTTGCGAAATACGCGGCCCGCTCGGGCACCATTGTTACCCGGTTGTGCTGAGGAGCGCCCGGTCGTGTTCTTCGTCTCGCCCGATCGGGTATAAGCACCCGATTGCGTGGTTGAGCGGCCCGAGTCGTGCAAACTCTCGGGGAATTTTGGGATGAATTAACGCCCGAGCGGGTATCCTTGTTATGCCCGATCGGGTAAGGTTACCTGATCTCATTGCCTTCGTGCCCGGGTTGTGCAAGGTGTGCGAATAAAACCCCGTAGGTTTTACCCGAGCGGGTGGACTATGGTGCTCGACCGGGCACCCTTAAAACCTTGAATTTCCTCTTTTCCGCTTGTTGCTCGGGTGTTCCTTTGAGTTCTGAGGCTTGATATTGGCTCTGAGTGGATTTATCTTCAAAGTACGTGGTTTTGCTCAGGAATTCGTCTTTTTAAGCTCATTTAGGCCTTGTCGCCTAAAAACCTGCAAACCAACAAAACGGGTGTATGTAAAGAATAATCGTATCGGATATGTAAATCTATCTATGAAATATACGCGAAAATGGCACTAAAACCTAACCTAAAATTGATACACTTTCAGTGTTATCAGAAACCAGAACCAAGGTTTCCAGCAGAAGGAGAATGGACGGAACCAAGCCTATCAGAATCGCGCACAACCCTCAGGTGACTCCAATGTTCTTTCTATCTTGCAGTTTTTGTTGCGTTAACAAAAGAATCACAACTACACACTTGGAGGAATGAAGTCTTAGTAAGATGACACGAGGAAGCAGATGGAGAGCTTCCAAACACACCTAAAACACCTAGAAACACAAGTGGCACAGCTGGCCCAAGGTCTAACCGACAGCCTGGACAACTCACCGGGAAGCCGGAGACAAACCCCCAAGATCAGATTAATGCCATCCATCTAAGGAATGACAAGACGGTGGAGCAACCTATGCCTTTCATAACCACAAGAGAAGAGCCTCTGAGCAATACAATTGAACAACCTATTAATCAAGTCTTGGAAGAGGAGGAGACCGAAAAAGAAAGGAGAATGAGCTGGTCTGTGTGAAACCAGCCCCAAGGCCACCACCCCTACCCTTCGCACAACGCCAAAGGAAGCAGAACGATAGCTAAATTTGTAGCACTCCTAAGAAAGTTGCAAGTCACCATACGATGCGCTCATGAAGATGCCCTCTTATGCAAAATTCCTCAAGGACATAATAACGAGGAAGAGGACTATATACAATGAGGTAGTGATGGTCACTAACACTCTCATGAAACTGCCCACCATGGCTAAAAAGATGCCCGATCCAGATAATTTTGTCATCCCTTGCAAGATTTATGATTATAAGATTGAGCATGCGCTGAGCGACATCAGAGCGAGTGTGAGCTTGCTACCACTGTCACTTGTTTAGAAACCTAATCGAGTAGGAGATCTACAGTCCACACACATGCTGATTACCTTGGTCGATCAGTTCGTACAAAATCCCAAAGGCATATTGATAAATGTCACAGTACAAGTGGAAATATTTTGGTTCCAAGCGGACTTCATTGTAGTGGATATTGAGATGAACCAGAAGATTCCCATCATTTTAGGAATACCACTCCTCAACACGGAAAATATGGTTATATATTACACTGAAGGCAAGCTGGTCATGAAGTTTAGAGACGAGTCAATTGAGTTCAAACTCGATGATACGCTCAAGAAGCCAAACATGATTGCACACGTGATGCACATTGACACTGTGGATAAACTAGCTCAGGAAGTTCAACATTAGCCTGGAGACATCCACCTCGTGGAGATAGCACTTTCAACAAGCATCGGGAGCCTATTTTAATCACCCTAAGACGTTGAGAAATGCATACAACTCATAGAGGAATTGACAACGCTTGAAGCAAGCTCAAACCCGTGTGTACCCATAGTGCAACTCGTGCGGGTTGCACCCGGATTTCAAGATCCGTATGGGGTGGATCGCACCCCATCATGGGCAAATCTCACAAGGCTAAATGAGGTTTTAAGGCACCTGCGCAGGGTAAGTGCAAAGCCCGAGCGGGCTGAGAACCTGAACACAAGCCCGCACGGGCTAGATGGAACCTCGACACGAGTAGAATTTTCAGAAAGAGAACATCCGCACGGGCAGATTGTCGAGCACGAGCGGGCTAAGGTGTTTTAGATTTGCGCATCAACTCCTACACCCTCGATCGCTCGCCTATGCACGGATCCCGACTAGGGCACGGAGAAAGCACCCAAGATAGACCTCAAGCCCTTTCCACGGGGGCTCAGGTATGAGTTCCTTGGTCTCGAATCTACATACTATGTGATTATCAATGACGCTCTTGATAGACCATAAGTCAATAAATTTCTCAACGCACTCAAGCAATACCGAGCCACCATCGGATATACACAGGAGGACATTAGGAGTATCAACCCCGAGCTTTTCATGCACTGTATCCACTTGGAAGATTAGTCAAAGTCATCCATAGAACAGCAACACCAACTCAATCCCAAAATGATGGAGGTTATCAAGAAAGAAGTGGCGCATATACCCCATTTCCGACAACGCTTGGGTTAGTCCAGTACAACTGGTACCAAAGAAAAGAGGCATCACTGTCGTCCCAAACCAGAATAACAAGTTCCTACACAGACAATGACGGGGTGGCACATGTGCATAGACTACCGCACTCAACACGAACACCAAGAAAGATCATTTCTCATTGCCTTTTATCGATCAAATATTTAAAAGATTAGCGCTTCACTCCTATTTTTGTTTTCTTGATGGCTATTCAGGATTCTTCAAGATCTCAATCCATCCGAACGATCAAGAAAAGAAGACATTCACCTGTCCATTCGGGACATTTGCCTATCGTTGGATGCCATTCGGTTTGTGTAATGCACCCACCACATTTCAATGATGATGACTTCCATATTTTCTGATGTTAATGGTGATATTATGGAGGATTTCATGGATGACTTCTCAGTCCATGGCTCTTCCTTTGATTTGTGTCTGACCAATCTCTATAGAGTGTTAGACAGGTGCTTACAAGCGAAACTCGTGCTGAGTTGGGAGAACTATCACTTCATGGTTCGGGAAATAATTTTTTTAGGCCACAGGATTTCAGATAAGGGGATCGAGGTCGACAAGGCTAAGATTGAGGTGATTGAGAAGCTACCCCTTCTAGGAATGTCAAAGAATTCCGACGTTTCCTTGGACACGCGGGGTTTTGTCAACGGTTTATCAAGGACTTCTCCAAGATCGCCAAGCTGCTCACCAACGTTTTGAGCAAGGATGCCACATTTGAGTTAAATCAAGACTAGCATATCGCCTTTGAAAAAACTCAAGAAAGCGCTGATTTCACCTCCCATCATTCAGCCTCTGGGCTGGAAGCTCCCGTTTGAGCTCATGTGCGACGCTAATGACTACGTTGTGGGGGTTGTATTAAAAAAGTGAAAAGATAAGATGATGCATGCTATCTACTTTTCCAGTAGGACCTTAGACGATGCTTAGTGCAATTACTCTGTGATGGAGAAAGAGCTGATGGCCATCATCTTCGCTTTTGAGAATTTTCGCTCTTACCTTGTCGGGTCCAAGGTGATTGTCTACTCCGATCATGCAGCTCTAAGATATTTGCTCACCAAAAAGGAAGTGAAACCAAGGGTTATACGATGGATCTTAGTCCTTCAAGAATTTGATTTTGAGATACGAGATAGGAAAAAGGCAGAAAAAAAGTGTTTTCGACCATTTGTCCCGCCTTGAGATCCCATGTAGCATCCTTATCGACAATTATCTAAGAGGTGATGTTGTCATGGTCATAGACGGAGCGCCCGCACCGTGGTACACAAACTTCGTCAACTACCTCGTCTATTAGGTTTTACCACAAGGGTTAAGCTACAATGCTAAAAAGAAATTCCTACATGACGTCAAGGCCTACTTTTGAGAGGAGCCCTATCTATTCAAGAGAGGGACCGGTGGCTTATTTCGATGTTGTATCCCGGAAGAGGAGGTAGTAAACATGCTTTTTCATTGTCATTCTTCTGACTATACAAGTCATTTTGCCATCTCCAAGATAGCAGCTAGAGTTTTACAAACCGGATTCTATTGGCTTATGCTCTTCAAAGATGCTCACAACTATGACTCAACTTGTGACTTCATGTCAAAGGATAGAAAACATCTCTAGAAGACATGACGGACCTCAGCACTACATCTTGAAAGTCGAATCGTTTGATGCTTCGTGCATCGACTTCATAGGACCATTTCCCTCCTCCTACAAAAATCTATACATCTTGGTCGTCGTGGATTATGTGACAAAATGGGTGGAAGCTCAAGCATGTCCGACCAATGAGTCCGAGGTAGTGGTTAAACTCTTCAAACGCACCATCTTCTCTAGATTTGGTGTTCTAAGAGTTTTGATCAATGATGGGGGAAACACTTCGTCAACCGGGTGATGGAGATGCTACTGAAGAAGTATGGAGTGAGACATAAGATCACCACCCGTATCACCTGTAGAAAAGTGGACAAGTAGAGGTCTCCAATCGAGAAATCAAGTCAATCCTTGAGAAAACCGTCTCTAGATCTCGGTGAGACTAGACATTGAAGCTAGATGATGCAGTTTGGGCTTTCAAAACAGCTTTCAAGACCTTGATAGACATGAGATCATTTCAAATGGTCTGTGGGAAAGCATGGCATATTTTGTTTGAGGTGGAGCACAAGGCATTTTGGGCTATAAAGGCGCTAAACTACGACCTTATGACAGCCAAGGAGAAGCGGGTTCTCCAACTTCACCATCTAGAGGAGATCTGTAATGACGCCTACGAGAATGCAAGGATCAAAAAGGAGCCACAAAGAAATGGCATGACAAGCACTTCCTCCAGCGCTCATTTAAGGCAGGCGAACATGTATTACTCTTTAATTCATGCTTGAGATTGTTCCCAGGGAAGTTCAAGTCGCGATAATCGGGGCCCTTCACCATCAAAGGTGTCTGATAACACTTAAAGTGTATCGATTTTAGGTCAGGTTTTAGTGTCATTTTCGCATACATTTCTTAGTTAGATTTACATTTCCGATACGATTATCCTTTACATACGCCCATTTTGTTGGTTCTCAGGTTTTAAGACGACAAGGCCTAAACGAGCGTAAAAAGGCGAATTCCTGAGTAAAACCACGGATTTTGAAAATAAATTCACTCGGAGCAAATATCAAGCCTCAGAACTCAAAGGAACACCCGAGCAACGAGCGGAAAAGAGCAAAATCAAGAGCAGAAGAGTGCCCGCTCGGGCACCAAGGTCTACCCGCTCGGGTAAAACCTACGGGGTTTATTTGCACACCTTGTACGATCCGGGCACGAAGGCAACATGATTGGGTAGCCATACCCGATCGGGCGCATACAAGTTACCCGCTCGGGCGTTAATTCGTCCCAAAAATCCCCGAGAGTTTACACGACTCCGGCCGTTCAATCACACGATCGGGTGCTGATGCTCGATCTGGCAGGACATAGTACACGACCGGGCGCGACTCTGCACGACCGGGTTAAACCACTACCCGAGCGGGCCGCGTTTCTCGCAACCAACTATATCTTGCATTCAAACAAGCTAATTTATAGACCAGAACGGATCTAGAGCAAAGGGGGCGATGTACAAGGCAAGGAAAGGCTTGGAAAACATCAGGAAAGGCTAGGGAGACGCTGGAGAAGGAGAGAAGCATCAATCCACACATCGGTAACACAATAGGGAAGATCGAGGCATCGAGTTTCCTAGGGTTTATCATATTTAGGGTTGTGTCATCTTCTTGGTATGTAATCTCCATGAGTGAGTAGGTTCCCAACTATGGGTTAGGGATATCGGATTGTAACAGATGAACAATGTTATGCGTTAATGCTTCGATCTATTTCATTTGTCTTGATATTCGGTTCTACAATCAACATTATCACTCTTATACTAGTGCTGCCCGCTCAGTAATATAGGAATTCAGACTTTGCTGGAAGGCTAAAGGATGAATCCGGAACTGTTGAGTTGTAGGTTAAGTTCGATTAATGAGAATCTAACCGGTCGATTAATCAACTTAGGAATTAGGATTGCGTTCATAAAGCTGCCATAGTACGGGTTAATCGCTGCTGGAAGGTAGGGTTGCAGGTACTCATGGTTAGGAGGTTTAGGCTCGGAAGAATCACTCCTCACCTTAGAGCATGAATTTCCCATTATCAAGATAATCCGATAGGTTTATGATCTTTAGTTGTTACATCCATACGATTCCCGGTATCCCGACATCCGTAGTGTTCGTCATATCCAAGTTTTCCCCAACCTACCATCGTTGCCACCACTTAGGTTATTCTTTAGATATTTCGCACCACACCTTCATCTATTTCCCTTTGTCTTAGTTTAGTGATATTCTTAGTTTTTGGCTGCTTTAGTCCCTAGAGATAGACCCTGGTACAACACGATCCGTATACTTGCGGTGAAGTGGTCTAGGAAATATATTGCTTGAGTTTCCGCACATCAAGTTTTTTGGCGCCGTTGCCAGGGACTAATAACGGCCTAGACTAGGAATTAGCTAGATTAAGATCTAGTCCTTTCCGGAGTCTTCTTTTGTTTTTCGTATTTTTTGTTTTTGCTCAGGGACTAACCTAGACTAGGAATTAGCTAGATTAAGATCTAGTCCTTTCCGGAGTCTTCTTTTGTTTTTCGTATTTTTTGTTTTTGCTTTTGCTTCTTTTTTAATGGAGTCAAAAATTTCTTTACCTCACAGAGCTTAATCGAGTTTGATGTCCTTTATCTTGCGAGGTAACATGGACAACTTCAACTCTTCGGGTGCCTACATAGCTGAATTGAGGCATCAACTTTCCGAGACTTGTCGTATGCTCTCCGACTTATACCATCCGCAATACTCAGAGCGATCATGGGAACAAAACATTTGGGGGTATGAAGAAGAGATCTACGACGGCTACGCTTATCTTTACGGGAATATGTACAATCACGAATGGAGCGATCACGCCTACATCCCGTATAGGAACACCGAGAGTATGGTGAATGCACAGCAATCGTTTGGGAATTTCCAGCCATGGACGGAACCCCAAACCCAGAGCTATCAGTCCTGTGTGCCTCAACCATATGCAACGCAATCCGTAGCAGCCCTCGATTATCCCGCCACGTACAACTACCTCCTTGAACTGTTTGAGAATCGAAACAACTTGTTTATGGGAGTGGAAGCGGGACAAGAAAGCGCCAATGAGCAGATAGGCAATTTATTTGGACAATTGGACGCGTTAGCTTCGGAACTTGCACAAGGGGCATCGCAACCACAAGAGGTTGCATCGGAAATTTCAGAATTAAATCCTCGTGAATATGTCAGCGAAATCTACCCAAGAGATTGTGAGAAGGTAGATCAGCCAAGTCCATCCTTGATTGAAGAAGAAGATGAATCTAACACGACAATGGTTGAGGCTACGGGCATTGATGAGCACACGAAGAAACCCGAGGTAGAAGAAGAATTCAGCTTAGTGGACACGATTGAGAAACCATACCCTATCGACTTCGTGTTCCCAGAAGGCATCTTTGAAGATTTAGCCGAGGAAACTTGTGAGGAAGTTTAGATTAAGGATTCCTTAGATTCGAATCGCATAGCGGTTGGGGAAGGTAACTACAAGGTACCGACCGAGCTGCTCAACAACGAAAGGAAAGAGGAATCCCCCGATAAAGACTTCCACACCACCCGAGCTAGTGGCGGGTGCAAGTCAGTACACAAATGACCTTGAGATGCCGAGATACTGCACCAAACGTCCAACTCACAATTGGGACATCGACAAAGTACCCAAGGTAAAGATGAAGCCTTCACCCAAAAGGCTCACACATACAACATCTCTGGAGAAGCTGAAGGAAATGAGTGACAAACGCATAACCGGTTACATGGAGTACTCAACCGGACTTATCGACAGCTCAACCAGAATGTTTGGATATCACGATCTAGCCCATAACATAGAGCGTATCATGACCAATCTTAGGGACGACACTACCGATCGTGATAGGGATTTGACAAATTCGTGTGCCACACCTTATCGAGCACATATTGCACGCGAAACGCTACGGACAAGACGACATGGAGGACGTCCACCGATGAGTAGCACACTTTGGTCAGGCTCGCGACCTTAAACAAGCGCTTCTCGGGAGGCAACCCGAGCCCGATATCCTTTTTGTCGTTTTCACTTTATTTTCATATTTTTGAACCCTTTTTCTTTTCTTTAGGACTTAGACAATTTTTAGGATTTAGGAATTTAGTGTTCTATTGATTTTTGCTGCATGGTTTTCCTCGTATGAATTTTTCTGTTTTTGCAGCAGGACCCGATCGGGCAGACACCTCTACCCGAGCGGGCATTTTCAGATTCAAGGTAACCCGATCTGGCAGATATAAGAGGACCCGAGCGGGTAGGTCAACATGGGAGATACCCGATCGGGCAGCACAGGGTACCCGATCGGGCACCGTAAAAATCTGCAAGGTAAGTTATATTTCGAGTAACCCAAGCGGCCACCCTCACTTCATAATTTCAACTCGAGCGTGCTCCCAGAAATTTTCACCCCTCACGCCACAATCTCACCTGCCGGTGTCTCTTGTGCGCCGCCGCCGTTCATCACCGTCACCGGTTACTCGAAATAGCTTTCTTACTCCCCTCTCTTGAAAAATCCGAAAATTCCTCAATCTTCTCTCGAATTCCAGGTATACCCATGAACTATTTTGAGATTTGGACTGCTATGGGTTAGATCTAGGTCTGATTAGGAAAGATTTAGGGCGAAATCGTCGATTGAACCATGAATCGCGAACTGCATGTCGCGATTTCGTGTTTCTACCCGACCGGGCTAGGTTTAGCACCCGGTCGGGCGTCCTGGACACTTACCCGATCGGGCAGTTGGTTCGCTCGAGTCGGGCACTACCTACAGGGGTATTTTTTTCGAATTCCTACCCGACCAGGCTACCTCTTGTACCCGATTGGGCATCATTCAAAACCATGCCTATTGCTTATTTTTGTTCTTTGTTTGTTTTGCATATGGCCCCAAAGATCTTTCAGAGCTCGAAGAAACGTCGATCTGACGCATATGACCCAGAGCACGAATGGCCAGTGAGATCGGATGCAATCACGGAATTGACGCCCTATATGTCGATCACCACATCCCACCAACAGTACAACTACCGGACGACCACGTTCTTGTCCGGTCAGAAGTCGAAGTTCATGGCAACTTCACGAAGATGCCTGAGCACAACCGGAGCCGTCAAGCACAATTCTGGGCTCAGATTGCGTACGGAGATTACTCGACGAGGTCGAAGGCCAGCCATATACGCCACCCTGCCCTGAGGTACTTTCACTACTTCCTAGTCTCTTCTATACTAGGAAAGGGAGTGCAAGGTGGAGCCAACCACACAGAGTTGGCGTACCTTAGACGGGTGGTGCAGTCAGGCTTTGAGCCCGACGAGTGGGATATCTTGGACGTCGACTTGGCGTCGTTAGTGATGAGGCACTTCCATGACATAGCCACCGAGAAGTGTAGCACAGATACAAAGATCATGTGTGGTGGCATAGTCAAAGATGATCGCACGGAGAGTCGGGATCAACCTTGGCATCCTGGCTGAGGATAAGATCGACGAAGAGCCCGAGTTGAACCTCCAGAACCTACGCAACCAAAGGGCAATTACGTTAGAGAGGTACAACGTCATCTGGTGCTACAAGGACGAGCATGGTCGCAACTTGGAAGTCGACCTATGAGAGATTCAGATGCCGGGTCTAGATGAGGAGGGATCACGATTCAGGATTGATCCAGCCATCGGACACATCGGCCCGAGGCTAGCTGAGATGGATCCACCTCCAGCCGCTGCACCAGGACCATCAATGTCGAGGCAGCGCAGCCGACGCGCCACACACTCATGTGCCCGCCCAGAGTACCCTCACCACCACTCAGATTTCCCTTCCATGGATGGAGTCTCCGACGTCCTCAGGTATGTTGCGGAGGAGACCACGTATCAGTCATTTATGATAGAGCAGAGGTACGACATGGAGGCGGCAAGGCAAGACGTCGAGGCTGCGACATATGCGGAGCAGCAGCAGTTCCAGGAGCAGTCGATCCAGCATACGTATTACCTCACAGAGTCCGTCCGTCGATTTCAGCAGCTCATATGCAGCATTACCAGGAGCCATACGTGTCGATCCCTCAGGACTATCATACTGGCGCTATCCCGTATCGTCCTCACATCCCTTACGAGCTGCAGTTTTTCTACTTCCCACCTGGGGAAGGGACACCCGCGGAGCCAGCAGACCCTCCGGCCACCCGCGGTGGAGAGGATGAGGATTAGACCACTCTTCCCTTTTCCTTTTTCTTTCTTTTCCTTTTTCATCTTTTATGGACTTATTTTTCTTATTTTTCTTGTTTTTTAGTTTTAGCGATTATGTACGCTCTCTTTGGAACATATTGATTTAGTGATCTTTGCTCTATGTCTTGCATTGCATGATTTTCATCTCAGGTCCTTCACGCTAACACATTCATTAGAGCAAAATTGTCACACAATCCGGATGTATCATAATTCGAGAGAGCCACACACACCAGGTGTACTCGTTATCTTTTTTATATTTTCTCGGATTTTTAGCATGCAGGTATCCCTCTTAGGTCTCGAACACCGGGACTGTGTTCCGTTCAGGTCTGGGGGGGTACTCATCGTTTTAGAGTGATACGGATTTGACATTAGAACGACATATTTGCGCTTAGGATTAGGATTAGGTGTAGGAATAAGATGGATACCTAGTGAAATTTTTTCGAGCTTTAGTCATTTTTACGACATTGTCGAATCGTGGATAATAGTCTAGGTTTGCTTAGAAGCCTTTTGATACTGATTAGTCGAGTATTTGTGTTTGAAGCCCACGATCGATAGTTGAATTCACTCCTTAGATTTCGGTACCAAGTAGTCATATCTCCGTCTATACCGTCTAGCCTTTGCTTAGTTGATATATTCATACCATTCATGAGTTAGATTCCACACGCTTATACTCCGCTGTCATCTAGGATAAGTTTATGACTATTCCGAGTTAGGATTGACATGAGTACATCGATGACCGATGGTTCGGGTCTAAGTGGTGGGTAGAGGCGCTGTTCTACGTCCTAAGGGTTAGAGTGTTGTGTAATCATAAAAAAAAATTAAAACCGAAAAAAATAAAAAAAAAATAAAAAAAATAAAAAAAATAAGAAAAGATCTTCGATAACGCACCTCTTCACTCCGCTAAGGTCACGCGACCTTATGAGTGTGCCATAGGCAGCCTGGATCTAAGTAGAAAGCCATCCCTCTTCAACTTCGACGTCCTAGGAACAAAGCGTGGATCTAAGTACCGAAAAGAGAAAGAAAAGAATAAGAACGAGAAAAAAAATGAGTTTAATGATATCAAAAGCTTAGAGAAATTGGTATGGAGATTGCTTGGACGTTGTCTAGGGTTGTGAAGTAGACTTAGATTTTTGGTAGGATTTCATGGCTCAGCACTTTCGGTAGATATAAGGCTATACTCGGTACGCTTAGGCCTTTGTTCATGTGACGCGTTGATTTGCGGGATGACTAACCCTTCGAATGTTTTTATGCTAGTATCCATACGCTCGTTATAACACTTAAAGTGTATCGATTTTAGGTCAGGTTTTAGTGTCATTTTCGCATACATTTCTTAGTTAGATTTATATTTCCGATACGATTATCCTTTACATACGCCCGTTTTGTTGGTTCTCAGGTTTTAAGGTGACAAGGCCTAAACGAGCATAAAAAGGCGAATTCCTGAGTAAAACCACGCATTTTGAAAATAAATTCACTCAGAGCAAATATCAACCCTCGGAACTCAAAGGAACACCCGAGCAACGAGCGGAAAAGAGCAAAATCAAGAGCAGAAGAGTGCCCGCTCGGGCACCAAGGTCTACCCGCTCAGGTAAAACCTACGGGGTTTATTTGTACACCTTGCACGACCCGGGCACGAAGGCAACATGATCGGGTAGCCATACCCGATCGGGCGCATACAAGTTACCCGCTCGGGCGTTAATTCGTCCCAAAAATTCCCGAGAGTTTACATGACTCGGGCCGTTCAATCACACGATCGGTGCTGATGCCCGATCGGGCAGGACGTACTACACGAACGGGCGCGACTCTGCACGACCGGGTAAAACCACTACCCGAGCGGGCCGTGTTTCTCGCAACCAACTAGATCTTGCATTCAAACGAGCTAATTTATAGACCAGAACGGATCTAGAGCAAAGGGGGCGATGTACAGGGCAAGGAAAGGCTTGGAAAACATCAGGAAAGGCTTGGGAGACGCTGGAGAAGGAGAGAAGCATCAATCCACACATCGGTAACACAATAGGAGATCGAGGCATCGAGTTTCCTAGGGTTTATCATGTTTAGGGTTGTGTCATCTTCTTGGTCTGTAATCTCCATGAGTGAGTAGGTTCCCAACTATGGGTTAGGGATATCGGATTGTAACGGATGAACAATGTTATGCGTTAATGCTTAGATCTATTGTATTTGTCTTGATATTCGGTTCTACAATCAACATCATCACTCTTATACTAGTGTTGCCCACTCAGTAATATAGGAATTCAGACTTTGCTGGAAGGTTAAAGGATGAATCCGGAACTGTTGAGTTGTAGGTTAAGTTCGATTAATGAGAATCTGACTGGTCGGTTAATCAACTTAGGAATTAGGATTGCGTTCATAAAGCTGCCATAGTACAGGTTAATCACTGCTGGAGGGTAGGGTTGCACGTACTCATGGTTAGGAGGTTTAGGCTCGGAAGAATCACTCCTCACCTTAGAGCATGAATTTCCCGTTATCAAGATAATCCGATAGGTTTATGATCTTTAGTTGTTACATCCATACGATTCCCGGTATCCCGACACCCGTAGTGTTCGTCATATCCAAGTTTTCCCCAACCTACCATCGTTGCCACCACTTAGCTTAGTTCTTTAGAGATTTCGCACCACGCCTTCATCTACTTCCCTTTGTCTTAGTTTAGTGATATTCTTAGTTTTTGGCTGCTTTAGTCCCTAGAGATCGACCCTGGTACTACACGGTCCGTATACTTGCGGTGAAGTGGTCTAGGAAATATATTGCTTGAGTTTCCACACATCAATGTCTCAGCACATGGAGTCGTAGAGTTGGACAAGGGAAATGGAAGATCGTTTATGGAAAATGCTTAGAGGCTAAATTCATACTATGTTGATCACGTAGAGGATGTAAGAGGCATACTTCCTCTTTTCGATCCCACACATGCCTAGAGCGTAAGGGTCAAGCTAAAGACCGTGTATAAGCGATTCTCGGAGGCAACCCGAGCTTCAATAGATGCGCATAACACCCAGTTGTAGCACCAATTCGGGAAAGAAGAATACACCAGGTATACATGTTCTCTACTTTCTTTATCATGTACCAATTTTTGGCATGCGAGTTCCTCTCATAGGTTTTGAACACCGAGACTATGTTTCGTTCAAGTTTTTGGGGTACCCTTTGAGTGTTATGTTTGTGATTAGGATTAGACGTAGATTTCTTATTTTTTAGCATTTTAGGTCATTTTTCTTTTTCTTAGGATTTTTCCCAGATATAAAGTACGAGACTTTGAAGTTTAGTCATTTTTGTGCGACTTTTTCGAATCGGGAACAAAAGCTTAGGTTTGTTGAAAAGGCCTTTTAGGTACTTGTCTAGTAGTTGTGCATGAATCCATGGCTTATAGTGGTATTCTGCCCCCTAGGTTTCAGTTCCAAGTGTCGATATCTCCGTGTATACCATTCAGTCTTTGCATGGTCGGACACCTTTTAGATTTAATTTTTTGTTCTTATAATTCCACGTGCTTACACACCACTGTCAATGGAATAAGCTTCTAGCTATTTTCGTCTTACATTGACATGAGTGCATTGATCTTAATGGTTTGGGTCTAAGTGGTTAGAGTTAGAGTTGATGCGTGACCTTATGGTTCGGGTCTAAACGATTCTTCAATAACGCAACTTCTTCACTCCTCTAAGGTTACAAGACCTTATGAGTGTGTGAATTGGTAACCTGGGTCTAAGTAGAAAGTTTTCCTCTCCGACTTCGACGTCCTAGAAACCGAACGCGGAATGTTCTATAAAAAAACAAAAAAATAAAAAATGAAAATAAAGTTTATCTTTGGGAAAGGTGCCTCACGTATGCATGGATAAAGAGGTATCGAGATTGCTTGGATGTTGTTTAAGGGGTAGTGAAATGAACTTTGGTGATGTGTTGGATTGCACAACTCGTGGTTTTCGCTCGATAGAAGTCTGAACTAAGTTTGTTTAGCTCTATGTTTGTGTGACGCGTTGTTGTGCATGATGACTGATTTTTTCGAAGTACTTATGCTAGTATCTAGCTGTTGTTTGATTCTTCTTATGCTTAGCTCTAGTTTTTTTAGGACAAACAAAGATTTGAGTCTAGGGGAGTTTGATAACACGTAGTGTAGGTTAGTTTTAGGCTATACATTTAGATCATGTTTTCGTAGTTTGCATAACACGAGTTACACAACCGACACGAATTAGTCCTCTATCCGTTCTTTTTGTTGCTTTTTCAGGTTTTAAGGCGACAAGGCCTAATCGAACTTAATGGTTTTGATTCCTAGAGTCAACTGCGCATACTTGGAGCTATAACCCACTCGGAGCAGATTCAAACCAAAGAACCACATGGAATACCCGAGCATTGAGCGAAAGGAGCAAAAACACGACGTTAATCCAGCCTGCTCGTGCTCGTAGAAGGCCCCCCTCCAATTGTACCCATCCGAAGATTGAGCTCCCCATAGGTAAAGGTGGGCATTTCAGGTTACCTGGACCGACTCGGACCGACCCAACCCGAATAACCCAACCCATGAGATATATGGGTTTTATAGAAAACCCATATAGGTTCAATATCAAAATCCCAAATGGGTTCGGGTCGGTCCGGATTCGAGTTTGGGATAACCCGAGGAACCCGAGGAATCCGAACAACCCGAAAAAAAACTAAACAAACCCTAACCCTAAACCGTGAGTCGCGACACACCTCCATCTCCCTTTTACTCACACGTTTAAAACCTGAATTATCCGTTTAAAATCCGAATTACCCGTACTTAAATAACCCAAAAACCCGAAGAACCCGAATTACCCGAAATATCTAAATAACTCAAATACAATTCGGGTTTTTTGGGTTCAATGTTTCAAAACCCAAACAACCCGGACCGAAACCTGAGGAACCCATCTCGAAAACCAAATGGGTTTTTTTGTTCAATTTTTTATAACCCGAAGAACCCGAACCCGGACCGAACCCGAGGAACCCGTCCTCAAACCCGAATTGCCCACCCCTACCCATAGGTGCTGCATGAGAAGCCATGAGCCCGAGCGGGTCCTTCAGTTGAACCCCTATAGGTTACACCCACAGAAGATTCTGCCCGCCTTGGAGAGCTTCCAAACACGCCCGGGCTGCCTCGAAGACAAAGAGCCCGAGCGGGTCCTCCGCTTGAGCCCGTGCGGGTCGTGTGTCATAACAGAATCCTTAGAAGCATTCAATGAAGGAAAATATTGGAAAATGACGCCCCAGTTAATAGAGGGATGGCACATAACCTTAGGAGGGTGAAAAAACACATAGGAGCTTAAGAGAAGGTGGAGAATGAAGGAGACAACATCGGAACACCAGTGCGAGATAGGGAAGTCTGAGGCACCGTATACCTTATTCTTTGTCATGTCTAGTGTTGTTATCTTTTGTTTTGTATCAGAAGCTATGAGTGAGTAGTTCTGTAGCTATGGGTTCGAGACACCGATTTTGTAAGGGATGTTTGTGGTTATGTGTTAATGCTTAGATCTTTCAAAGTTTTCTTTTTTTTGGTTCTACGATCAATGTGATGAATGTTATATACTTGTGTTTTCCGCTTAGTAATTTAGGATTTCATTTTAGCTGGGAAGTTAGATTATGAATCGCGAACCATTGATGGTTGATTGAGTTCGATTGATGAGAATCTGACCGGTCGGTTAATCGACTTGGCAAATAGGATTGCATGCTTAATGCTACCGTAATTACGTGTTAATCACTACTAGGAGGTAGAATTGCATATTATTGTGGTTAGGGTGTTGAGGTGTCGAGAGAAATATTCTCCACTTATGAGCATGAATTTCCCGTTATCAAGATAATTTGGTTGGTTTATGATCTTTGGTTGGCTGCATCATTGAAATTCTCGCAACTCGAAGCCCGTAGTGTTCTTAACTAGCAAGTATTTTGTATGTTCTTATTGCTCTCGTAATTAGTTTAACATTCTCAGATTTTACCCTATACCATCATCACTTTCATCTGTCTTATCTTAGTTATATTCTTAGCTTAGGTTGCATTAGTCCCTAGAGTTCGACATTGGTATAACACTGATCTGTATTCTTGCGGTAAGTGAGTATTAGATATTTTATTTGCTTGATAATTCGTGTATCCATTTTCTTTTTCTATTTTTTAAATTCATCTATCGAGCTGTGTCATCCATACTCTATTGCCTTCGATAAAATTAAAATTTCTTTAAAAAATCAAACATAAAAAATGTGTTTTTTCTTCTTATCAAATTCCAAACTCTAAACTTCAAATTTTTTTTCTTTTAATAAAGAATATATTAAACACATTTTTTGAAGAATAATTTATGTTTTTATGGATTTGATAAAGTGAACATGGCTATGTTTTCTTGTTTGTTCTGATCGGAACAAAATTTTCACGCCTATAAAGCATGATTAGTGTTTCTTTAGATTTATTTATCTTATTGGAACTAAAAATAAATCTTACATCTTCTATCATACATTTGAGTGCTCAAAAATGAAAATTTGACTTTACCATCAAATCTCTTCCGACACAATAAGGTAAAGCCTCCTTGTCGATGTTGGTTAATAAAACTGAAGGATGTAGTGTCATCGACCTCAACACCACCTTAATCTACACCTTTTCATTATAATCCTGCTCTTCATCCATTCATCGCTTGGCTAGGACTCTCAATAAATTGTGGTCATTCCTTTTGTTTTAGCCAATATCAGAGTAGTAGAGAAACACATAGGATTTGCATATGGAGACGGTGGGTCAGGGTGGAGATCATGACCTTCCACAACGTCAGAGATTGTGAAGAATGGTTCGATTTTTCTATTTAAATAAACATCCACAACAATCGTTCGGTTCTTTTATTCAATGCTATTTCCATAACGTTCTATATGAAATTCAGATCTGTTAATGTATTATTAATAAATATTTAATATATTTCGTGGTATGTGATTAGTATTGTAATAATTTGTAACTTTTATTTCAAACTAGTTTTCAAACCCGCGCTATGCGCAGGTTTTTAATAATTTTAGTTTTATATTTTTATGTAGAGCAAAATAATATAAACATATTATTATTTAAACTCAAGTATATATCATACTATAAATATATGTTTGATTCAACTGTTCATAAAATTTTTTTCAGTAAAAACACTTTTAAAATCATGAAAAATTTAACTAGTAGTATTGAGTTTATTTAAGTAAATAATAAAATTCACTAAAAAAAAGTTTAAACAATGCGGTTTTTAATGAAATGATAAATACATAATTCTTCTCAGAATAGTAAAATATAGAATATAAAATTAAACAAAACAAAGGTCAATGTGGATTATTCGACTACAAATATTCTTGTATGATCATTTGTTCAATCTATACATGCATAAAATAATATTTCTTAAAATTATATTGAAATATAAATATATTCTTGGAGTTATTTAGTATACTGAGTTTAGAGACTTTAATTTTGGTAGAAATTTTTAATTATATTTAAGTTATCATCAATATAAATCTTTGTATAAAAAGATATTTTAATGTTCAAAACACATGAATTATTAATACATAAAATTAGTAACAACGTGAATTTATAATCTTAAGTTATTTTATGAATGCGTGATTATTGAGATATTCGAGTAATTACCGTTATAAGATTTAGAATTATGCATGTAATGACCATAAAAGTTTTCTTCACAATTATCCTCTACCATCTTAAATCGAATATGCTCTGCTAATTCGTCCCACTTTGATACTCCAATGACATCGTCTTTTTGTTTAAATTGTTAACATTAGTAAGATGATTCAATTTATAAAATAAGGTAAAAACCGTTATGATAATTTATTAAACTTTTTTTATAATTTTACCTATTAGACAATAAACAAAATTCAATGTTTTAGTGACATTGGAATGTGTAAATTTAATCATTGCATAGCTATTAGAAATTGGGTGACATCTGCACCGCGGAAAACTAAATTATGAATTATAGATTATTGTAAACTAGATAAATTTTGTGAACCAGATAATTTTATTTATGTTCGGCCAATCCAAACAAGTCTCGATCTGAGTTTATCCTAAATTTATATTTTGAAATCTCATATATGTTTTATGCTAACTCTTCTACACTGGTATTCTCCTTAAAGCATATGTGTATATTATTATTGATCAACTTGTGGTTACTTACATTGTTTTATATCGATTTTATTAAAATATCTTTATATAAAATTTATGTATATAATTATTAAAATACAAGTATTTTATTTTGATATATATCAAAAGACTCGATTTTTACTATAATAATATTATTTTTAGTATGAATTAATTTTTTGTTGTTTCTTTGAATATTCTCAAATTATGCAAAAAAGAAAGAAATATAAATTGTCTTATGGTTCCTCTTTAATTGGTTGTAGGATTAAAAACATAAAAGTAACATTTATAGTGAAAATAAATAATAAATCTATTATCAATTTTAATGGATTAAAGTAATGTGTATTATATTATAAATCTTCTCACTTGTCTTATAAAAATAACCAAAATCCACCGATGATAATTAAGATATTTGTTTTGTAAACTTTTAAAATAAATGTTAAATTTTATGACTTTTAAAATTATTATTTTCTTTGGAGGATGAGAGGATGAATATTAATTTGAAAGCTTTTAAAAATTCCTATTAATGAAATAAGTTCTTAATGAGATAAAATAAAAAAATGAATATTAATTTGAGATATGTGAATATTGATTAATCTCTTATTTTTTTTTTTATTAAAACTCAAAAAACTCATCTACTTCCTTTTCATTACAAATCATAAAATATTTGAGTAAACTTTTAATTTATTTTAAAAAAGATGATTATGAGTTTTTTTATTCTTTTTGTATGTTAAAGATTCATTTTATCAAAGTTCAAATGTTATGTTATTCAAATCATAATGTATGATAGTTTAACTAAAAAAATAATATAAGATTTATTTAATGTTTTTATTACCATAATTATGTTTTGTTTTCATTTGAAAGTTTTAGACGGTAAATTAAGATATGAGTTATTTATTTCTAACTGCATGTTTAAATCTAGATGGATCATATAATTTATCTAAATTTAGTAGGTATAAACACTTTATGTGTACATTTATATATAACAAATTGGAGGGAATAAAATGAATAATAGTTATTACAAAATCCAAACAAAATTGAGAAGTTGGAAACATTTAAATTTCTCTTGTAGTTATTTTATTATTTTATTTTTGCGAAAAAAATTATAGATTATATAATTTTGGTAAAAGTATAATGTATGATGAAAATAAGATCTTGATCAACATCATATAAGCTACATATGAACGAAAATTGATAAATAGTGGTCATTTGGTATTTTCTTTCGATCTACCAAATAGTGTACACTATTTGGTAGATCACTCCCTGTTTGCTCATCCACATCATCTTTCTTTGTTAGAAATGGTTTGTGTCATTTTTTAGGCAAGATTTTTTAACGAAATTAGAGAAATATAAGCTCATACTAAAATCAATATGGTAATGGATACTTGCCCTTTCAAAAAGAAATAATGGGAATACTGAAATAAATAAAAATTTTAAAAATTTGTCGGGTGAAAAGATGGATGTTTATGTTTGATAATAAAAAGCTTTAAAATGTGGTATAATGGTCATTATTGACTGAAACAATTATACAGTTAATATATTAGTTGGAATAGTCTTTTTTTTAAGGCCTACTCTATATCAAAAATAAAAAATAAAAAGTACACTAAAAACCCAATGAAGAGATTATTTAACGTTAAAAGTTAAAAATAAGAATTAAATATTATATATTAAAATCTTTTAATGATCATTAATGGTTGAAAAAATTTTACAATTAATATAATGATTAAAGTAGTCTTTCTTTTTTTTTTCCAAAGACCTACTACACATTAAAAGAAAAAAAGACTAATGAAGAAACTATATATCGTTAATAATCACAAAAAAGAATTAAATATCATATTAAATTTTTATAATTATTTAAATTTAAAAATTTTAAAAATTCTCTCCTTTTAATCAAATTTAATAGATAATACAACATATTTTGAAAAATTATTAAAATTATTAAAATTTTTTGTAAATTATTAAAATTATTAACATTTTTTGTAAATTTTTTGTAAGGGCTAACTTCAAAAATACCCTCGTAGGGCTAAAACACTTCAAAAATACCCTTCCCGAAA
>CM071865.1:19515414-19527420 GCA_036759665.1 Gynandropsis gynandra
GTTTTTCCTCCTCTATTTATAACGAAAAATAAATGGACTCCTACAATCCAGAAAGACAATAATTACAAAGAATGACCAATGTGCATGTATTTGACACATTAAAGAACCTTTAATATAGGTCTTCAATGTGGCATTGGTAAAATAAAAAGCATACTAGAAACTGGAAAAAACAGTAGTCTGACATTGAAAAGACTAGTCGAAAGGGTCGAAATGGTCAGAAGGGTCGCAATGGTCAGAAGGGTCGCAATGGTCGGAAGGGTCGCACGGGTCCAACATATTTTGATTTGAGCTGTATTTTCAAAATTTTATTCATATTATTTGTAAATAATTTGTAAATAATAAATTAGTATCGCAGGGGTTCAAGGGTCGCAGAGGAACAAGGGTCGCAGAGGGACAAGGGTCGCAGAGGAACAAGGGTCGCAGAGGGACAAGAGTCGTAGGGGTTCAAGGGTCGCAGAGGAACAAGAGTCGAAGAGGGACAAGGGTCGCAGGGGTTCAAGGGTCGCAGAGGAACAAGGATCACAGAAAGACAAGGATTGCAGGGTCAAACTGGATCGACGGGTCGAATTGGATCGTAAAGTCGCAGGGATATTTTGGAAATATCAACATTTATACAGGTATTTTTAAAATTAAAAATTTTTTCTTTTTCGAAAAGATCATTTTTAAAGTGTTTTAACCATATGAAAATATTTTTGAAATTACCCCTATTCATTGAGTACGGATACAAGTTTCGAGTAAGAGTGAATTTGATAAGCACGAGAATGTGAGAGATACGATTCGGATCTTGATTAGGCGAACAAATATTTTTTTAAAAGTAAAGGTTGGTCCATCTTAATCAGAAAATTATAATATTAAACATCTAATACTTTCTTTATTATTATTATTATTATTATTATTATTATTATTATTATTATTATTATTATTATTATTATTATTATTATTATTATTATTATTATTATTATTATTATTATTATTATTATTATTATTATTATTATTATTATTATTATTATTATTATTATTATAAATTTAATAAGGAAGTTGGTGGATATAATTAAACTAATTAAAGCTTGATTGATTTCATGTTAAAAGTAAATATATCACCTACCTACCAAAATTCGATGACCAATTATATTGGTAAATCAAAACCAATCAAATAATTCAAAGTATATAATCATAACTTAAGTTATATATGATATGGATTTTACTCGCTTTCTTCAACTTTCATATTTTCTCGAACCCTTTACTTTTTTAGAAAAATTAAATTTTAATTTACGAATATACAATGTTTTATTAAACAAATGTTACTTATATATAATTATATGAACCAACAAAAATATTCTCGAGTGTATTTTCTCGCCACTCTAATGCATTAACTGCAATGAATATTTAACGAAGAGCATATTCTTTAATAAAATGTATTGCGTGGTTTACTTTCTATATATAAGCTTAATCTATTTATAATACAAATTCGGAAAGTGTAGAATTCTAGAAACATAAATTAATTTTTTACTTAATTCGGAAATTCACGAGGCCGTGTCGACGCCATGATATTATATTATTCAAATTTACATATAATTCAACAACTACCACACAATTTTCATTTTCTAAACTTTCTAATTGATATTGGTTTGCATCATAATAAAAATGCAATTTCTGCACAACTATAATTAATCGATTGTCTATTAAAAAATACGCGTGTATTTAAATATATGGTTTACAATAATGGAAACATATATAATTGGGGTACAATTTTTCATTTGAGATTTGTTTCCTTGCTCAAAGCAATGTAGTTGCATTAGTCGGATCTGGATTAGAGAGATGAAATTAGTGTAATGAGATATGAATTTTTGTTTTAAAACATAAATAATATATAATTATGTCATTATATTTTTGTGTATATTTTGAGAGAAATATTTAAAAAATAAAGATATTGAACTTTTTATGCAATTAAGGAGGGAGAATATCAAGAATGCCCTCTTAGGGCTAAAACACTTCAAAACTACCCTCCTAAATCTGATGAAAAAAAAATTGGAGAAAAGACATATGTGCCCTTAATGAAAAACACATACAAATGAGGGAAAGACAAATATGAGAAGAGGGAAAACGAAAATTGAGAGGAGGGAAACAAAGTAGAGAGCTATTTCCTTTCATTTTCGAGTGTTTCCCTTCTATTTTCGAACGATTTCCTTCAATTTTTGAGTGATTTCTTTCCATTCTCGAGTGATTTCCTTCTATTTTGAGCGGTTTGCAGCAAATTTCGAGTGATTTCGAACAATGTTTCAGTCATTTTCAGTGATTTTCAGCGTCGTGGGGGCGCAGGGGCGGCTGGGTCGGACAGGGTCGCAGGGTCGCAGGGTCGACTGGGTCGGACTGGGTCGGCTGGGTCGCAGGGTCGCAGGGTCGGACTGGGTCGGTGGGTCGGACTGGGTCGCTGGGTCGCAGGGTCACAGGGTCGTACTGGATCACTGGGTCGCAGGGTCAAACTGGGTAGAAGGGTCGCAGGGGGTATTTTGGGCATTTTGGCATTTGTAAGGGTATTTTTAAAGCAAATTTTTTTTTTTCGGGAAAGGTATTTTTGAAGTCTTTTAGCCCTATAGAGTATTTTTGATAATGCCCCAATTAAGGATGTTCATGTTTAGGGTATTAAGACTCTGCTTACCTTTCTTAATCAATCATAATTACTAATTAGCTGACCAGATTGTGACAACGGTAGACTTTAGCTTTACCAAATTTGTGTTACCAAAGGTTATATATACCTATAAAGCTTTTTTTTCTTCTATATGTATCAATTCTAACTTAATTACAATAATTAAATTTCCATCTTGAAAATATTAATTTTAGTGGGGCTCGATTAGATGTAATATGTTGTAAAATTTATGAATTTTTAAAAATACAAAAAATATATGTATGGCATAAATGTGAATACTTTTGTTTTGCATTCATAATTGTGGAAATATTAATTTTAGCATCGTGGGTCCAAAAATATAATTTTAAAGATAAAAGATAACACATAGAACTTTCATGAAGCATGTGAAAAACATGTAAAAGTGGAAATGCGGAAAACAAAGTGAGCATACACGATGAATCGATGATAGTAATTTAGGTCACCAATAAGAAATTCTTGGCATTAAAAATACTAATTAAATAATATGCATGTAGGCCATCAGAAATGGCTCCATTATTAATATTTTTTAGATAATCCTCTATTATTTAGTTATATATCCAAGACTCGATAAATGTCGCAAATGTTTATGGTCAACATGGAAAGTTGACATATAGTATTTCCGTGGAAATTTTTAGATATTAGAGTTATAGTATGGGTTAGGCAAGTGTTTGGATTACAACTCAATATGATATTTAGTCCACTTTTAATCGTTTCGATTTTATGAGTTAGAGTTTTCTAATCATTGATTAGATACCCTAACTTTAGCTTGTTTGGGACGGATTGTGGTATCGACGATACGGAATTTTAATCAGTGATTCACATCGAGATTGGTTTCATCGTCAACCGTTGACGGTGATTAAAACGCTAAGAGATTCTCTATTTTTTCTAATTGTGAAATTTTGTAATTTCTATGTTAATTGTGGTTGGTAACATACTTATAAATGTCATAACTTTGAAAACCGTCATATAATTAATTAGTCACCTAATAATCCTTTTATTTTTATTTATCATGTAATTGCATACATGGACATAATATACATATCTCAATACGTATATCACCATGCATTTCATAGATGCTAATTTCAGAGAGACGTTTTCTCAATGGACTAATTCATTTCATCAATAATGATTTTGATGCTATAGTGAAAAACATATCCGGGTACCATGTTGATTGTCTAACAATAAAAAATAATTATTGAAATACTTGTTAGTGTGTGACCTCATGGGTTCAACACTAAGTTGGTAGAGGATTAGTCTTACTAATTTACTAATCGAGGTTGACATCTAGCAACATTCATCAATGGCTAGATAACGTGAATACATTACCTTTTATTTCAACGAACCACGGTGAATGTCACATTAAGACAATTACACATCATGATATATATGATAGCTCCCACCGCGCTAGGTACGAGATTCTACTCATGCTTTCCCATCTTGGATCTTAAGACAATCCTCCCTAGAAAGAGAAATTTTAATGCATATCGAAAGAGAACATTTTTTGGAATTTACCCTGGTATATCGTCGCATGACGGTATCTATGTGCATAGACTGAGAGAGTCCCATAAACCTCTTGGATATATCTTTATATCTTATTTCGAATATGTATATTTGTTATATTTCATTGTCATTTAATTTGCTACCGCAAGTCGAATCTGATTATACTTTAGCATTGCTAAAGGGATAATGTTTATTCATAATCAATTCCATTGCATTGACTATACCTTTCGACAACAAGACGAGCTTTATATGTCTTCACCTTCCCATCCGCTTTAATTGTTTTGTTGTAAACTCATTTACAAGTGATTGGTCTAGAGGTTCGGTGAAGATTCTACCAAAACCCATACTTTGTTCATCCTCATTGACTATATATCATATTTCACTACATCTTAGAGTCAACACTTTGTGTCGCTTCCTAAAAAATCAGTGTGTCATCATCAATATGTCTTCTTTCATTCTCTTGCACCATCACGTTCAACGTGTCAAGCGCACATCGAGAACGTACTAACCTTTTTGGAGGAACTTGTACCTAAGTTTTTGTCTCTTACAGATTTTTGTTGCGAACTTGTTCCTGTACGAGTACCTTAACCTATCCTTAATCTCTAACACTTGAAGATGGAACACCCTTGTTCATACTCAATACATCCAGAAAAGTATGCTCATAGGTCTCATGTTCTTGAGCTTGTCGGATCAATTACTTATTGAATCTCATTAAGACTATTTCATCATCGTAATTTCTTTCCATAAAGAACTCCATTTCAAAAAGGCCACACATCTAAGCCACAAAAAGTTTATGTTCGAAGGGTGATAATAACTCATTGATTCTTTGAAATAACCGATAAAGCGATACTTATCACATCTAGCATCAGGGTTAAGAAATTGCAGTCTCTTGACAAAAACTAGAAAACCCCCCCTTATTTGTTTTAAGTTTAGGCTATGCACTCTCTCCATATCTCATATCGATTTTAAGATACTACTTCTATGGAAAATTTGTTTAGCATGTAAGCATTCACTTCAAAACGTAACCCAAAAAGCTGATTGAAAGATTAGTGAACCCCATCATGGATCATACCATATCTAATAAAGTACAATTCTCATTTTTAAAACATCATTATGCTGCGGTATTCCAAGAGAAGTCGACTATGACAAAATCTCATTTTTTTAGATATTATGTGAACTCATGACTCATGTATTCCTCTCCACGGTTCGAACACACAATTCTTTTTATTTTTCATGTTTGGTTCTCCGTGTCACTACGAAATCTTTTGAAGATTTGAAAAAATTGGGTGTTGTTTCATGAGATACACAAACTCGTATCGTGGTAAATCGTCGGTGAGTGTGATAAAGTAGGAATATCCTCATTTAGTTTGAACGTCATTTTGCATACATTGGTATGTATGAATCCTAAGATTTTCATAACTCTTTCTCCTTTTCCCGTAAAAGAAGACTTGATCATTTTCTCTCGAAGACAAGATTTATAAGTCGCACATTATTCATAATCATATTTTATGAGATATCATCTCAATGTCTACTTCTCCTCAATATAACTAACCCTATAATACCAAAGGAATATCTGGTTCACATGATCATCATTTTCCTTTCGTGATTAGAAACATACATGTTAATTAAATCAACATTCACATCACGTAAAACTTAAACATCATGTTGTAAATAACCATTTACAAATCATTATGAAATATATAGCAACTATTATTAGAAAAGACAGTTTTAAAATCATATCTATCTAATGTAGAAATGAAAATTATCTTCGACACATAGTAAACATCTTCTAAAAATAAATTCTTCTCCGTAGGCATACTAAAAGAAACCATTCCTACAACTAGTATCGCAACATTTGCGTTATTCTCTACTTGTAGGTTGAAGTCTTTGTTTCTGATCATCCTACTGAGCTCCTCCAACATATTGCAAATGTTAAAACAACTATTGGTATCTAATACCCATATTGTCGAATTAATAGTAACAAATGAAATCATGAAAACATTTTTCATGAGCGTTATACATTTTTTCCTTTGAGAGATGCAAGATACTCCTTACAGAAGAAACACTCTGCATCAACGTCTTCAAAACCGGGTACCACCGTTAATAGCTTATCAATCATAATGATAAGTTTCTCATGCATGAGAACCTACTAAAAGTTTTGTAACAACTTCAATGTTGGTTTCTACCAATCTGTTGACTTTCAATATCGATCGTAGTGAAATAGAAGACATTCTTTTTCACTTATCAAAATTATCTGAAGAACATATAGAACAAATGCAAAACGTAAGAACACTTCTTAAATACATTATTCATATTTGAATTGCATCCAAATAATTGTAACAACTAATCAATGCTACTATAGTATTAGAAATATTATTTCTTTTAACATTTATTTAACCTCTCTTAATATAAATGCGACCCCTGGTAGTCAGATCGCTTCTCAAACAAATGAACTTTGTTAATCGTGCAATCTCTTAGCGAGTCTACATCATATAGTCCCTTATAGTCAATTTTCTCCTATGGACATAGTTGAGTCCATCCATCATTCTTGATTGTCAACGATTAAAATATATATCACCTGGGTATCTAGGCGTATGTACATTCTAATTGTTGACTCCCTTTATACATCACATATAGTATATTACACTCGTCGAATATCAACTTATATGCCTTCTGGTAGTAAGGTCATTCCATATAGAGAGATTCTCACAAATATATGTACTTTTGATGGGAATGTCACTAGCCAAAAGGTTTTTTTACTCTTGGAATTCAATTACCACGTAATTGTTTACTTCAATGGTCGATCGCTTGACCACTTTATGATTCATAAAGAGAATACTTGACCCAAGAAGTTAGATGCTCGACCGAACAACCATTACTCGAGAAATTTCTCAGGTCAAACAACACTTTACTCAGCCCGATCTGAAGTTTGAAATTTACGCCCGTAGGTTCGCTCAACCCAAGCAACTATTTGCTCTACCAAGTTCATCTTTTAGAGGAATTGTTCGGCTCAAGCAATTGTTGCTTGGCCTGCTCTACCATTTAGTGATTATTCACTATAACTTTTCTCAGTTTGAATTGTCTCAAATCTTTGTCGAGTGATTCATTATGGAAGTTGCTTGGCTCAAGAAATTTCAAGATCATAATATAGTTCAGCCCGAGCAACTTTTGCTTGGTTAAGTTCCTTTAACGTGACCTGACGTGCGACCTCGATGCTAGATCGAATAATTTCATAAATTGTTCAGACGAGTGCACCATCTCTAACAAAATACTCGATTGAATGTCATTCAACCGAAATCCTTGTTTTTTGTTAGTACCGTAGATATAACAACTACTTTAAATGCATATCTCGTAGATATAACAACCACCATATATAATTTATTATACCCTAATCACCTATTGTAATATATATATATGTATATATATATATATATATTTACAATGATCAATGGATATCAAGAGATTTACCTCTAATTACATGGTATCAAATTGGCCTAATTTTTTCTTTCTGCCTCCTTTCTTTATCATCTCCATCGCTGCCTCCTTCCACCATGGCTGCTCCGGCTCCTGCGCATATCTCCACCGAGAAACCTTTCGGGATCACAAACATTAGATCCTATATTCCCCATCATTTTGGATACAGAGGAGCTGAATTATGATTTGTGGTACGATGTCTTTAAGACCCACTATGAAAGTTTTTGCGTGTTCAGCCATATCAACGATTCCACCCCTCTAACTGTGGCCTCATCTAATGAATGGAAGCGCCTCGATGGTCTTGTTAAGATTTGGATCTACAGAAAAATTTCCAAATCTCTCCTTCATGACATCCTTAAAACCAAATCGACGGCTCGTGATACATGGTTACGATTGGAAAATTTGTTCCGTGACAACAAGGATGCTCGGGCTATCAAACTAGACAATGAACTCTGCACTATCACCATTGACGACATAACGATCCACGCTTACTGCTAAAAGATCACAAAGATCTCTAATCTCCTCGCTAATCTGGATTCCCGGGTTCATGAACGCGCTTTGGTAATGCACACCGTGAATGGCTTGACCGAGAAGTTTGACAAAATCATCAACGTCATTCAACATCAAAAACCATTCCCAACATTCACTGAAGCACACTCCATGCTTCTCCTCGAGGAATAGCGCCTCGCAAGGCACCGTCGACCAGATACCGTGCACTCTGACCACGGATTCACTCCAATTGCATTGTTCGCCAGTCCACCTGTGCATCCACAGGATCCGCCGCAGATCCCATTGCAACATTCACTGAAGTACACTCCATGCTTCTCCTCGAGGAACAACGCCTCGCATGGCACCGCCGACCAAATACCGTGCACTCTGACCACGGATTCACTCCAACTGCATTGTTCGCCGGTTCACCTGTGCATCCACAGGATCCGCCGCAGATCCCATTGCAACCCTCGTACCATCAGCAGTATCGCGGTCGCTCACGCCAGCGCGAAACAGAGGAAATCAGGGAGGACTGCAATAATCTTATGGCTGAAACCATACACCAGTACTACACCAATTATAGGGTCCCACTATGCCTACTTGGTCGCACCCGTATCCGCCACAGTAGACTAGGACGTCGACAGGGTACGAAAGGCCCTCTTATCCACCATGGTTTCGGACGTTGCAACCTTCATATCAGCAATATTCTGTGTCGAATTCTCAGACACACACAGCGCACGGCGGTCCTCCCATGACTACGCCTGGACAATCCTTACCTACTGCACCTTCCTACCACATGTCCCCAAACACGACTTTTATGGTTCAGAATGCTACTTCTCATCATCCGGTCATAGCTAACACTATTGTGCCAACTGCTATCGACATGCCGTAATACCTCATTCAAGCGTTCAATACCATGAATATCACGAACCTTGCTGATGCTTCGTGGTATATGTACACCAAAGCTACTGATCATGTGACGTCACAACCATGTATTCTCGAGACCACTTTTAATTCTAGTATTAAACCTCTTGTCTACGTTGGTGATAAATCCTACATCCTTATAACTCAAACAGGCCACGTCACATTATCAAACCCTAAACGTACCTTTACCTTGTCTGATTTCCTCGTATCTCCTTCCATCATCAAGAATCTTATCTATGTCCGTCAATTTACACGGGATTACAACTGTTTCTTGGAGTTTGATGCTTTTGGTTTCTCTTTGAAGGACAAAACAACACAGACAATGCTACTCCGATGTGACAGTTTAGGTCTCATATACTCCCTCCACTACTAGAAATTTTAAGATTCCAAACGGAAATTGTGGACTGACCAGTCCGTCCTTAAATTTGGGGATGGATTACCAACGTAATAGGGACCGAAAAAGAAATCCGTCCCTAATCCGTCCAAAAATTTAGAGACGGATAAACAGTCCTTAAACTGTCCGTATTTGCGGACGGATTCGAAATGGATCTGGAGGTCATCCCAGATTAGGGACGACCGCTGAAGGGTATCCCTAATTTACGGATGGATAAGGAGTCGTCCGCAAATCGGGGACGCCTTTCAGCGGTCGTCCTTTAACCAGGACGACCACATATCTATTTAGGGACAGCTTTAGGACGACTCGTCGGCAACTGTTTCTCTTAGTCCGTACACTAGGGGTGGGCAAAACACCCGCAAAACCCGTTCCGACCCAAAATCTGTCTCGAACCCGCAAAAAATTACTCGTACCTGCGGGTGTGGGTTCGGGTAATATTTTTTTATTACCTGTGGATTCGGGTTCGGGACGGGTATTTTATTTTCACAAACCTTTACCTAACCCATAATATTTTAATAAAATTACAAAATTACCCATAATATTTTAATAAATTACCTAAATGCCATTAGGTTAACCTTTACCTAGCCCTTTCCTCTCTCTGTCGTCTATCCTTCCCCCTCTCTCTCTATCTCACACCCTTTCCTCTCTCTCTCTTATTTCATCCCACTTTCTTTCATCTCTCTCACGCCCCTTTCCTCTCTCTCTCTCTTATTCCATCCAAGTTTCTTTCATCTCTCTCACGCCCCTTTCCTCTCTCTGCTATCACAGTTTCCTCTCTCTCTCCGTCTCACACCTCTCGGCGTCCATTTCTCGCTCGTCGCTTTCTGCTTGCGTCTGCCGCTCTCCGCTTGCCGTTCGCCGCACCGCTTGCCGTTCGCCGCACCGCTTGCCGCTCACAGCTCACCACTTGTCGGTTTTCGCTCACAGTTCGGCTTGTCGGTTTCCGCTTAAGCTCTCCGTTCGCCGCGCATGCTCTCCGTTCACCGCACATGCTCTCCGTTCGTCGCGTATGCTCTCTGTTCGTCGCACGTCGCTCTTCGTTCTTCAATATCTCTCTATCTTTGTTTCTGCTTTTGTATCCATCTTTTGTTTATACTTAGGATGCTAGATCTATTTTTTGCGATTTGTATGTAGTTTTTTTGTTGATTGTATATTGTATACTGAATGGACAGAATGTGAAATCTTGAGATTTCTTTTTTTAATGTTATTTTTAATTACGGGACGGGTACCCACGGGTTTCAAAATTTATGACGGGTTTTTGCGGGTACCCGTAAGTCGAGTACCCGTGCTTTGCGGGTACGAGTACGGGTAATAGAATGAACTACCCGTGCGGGACGGGTTCGGGTGCGGGTCCTAAGAATCTGGCGGGTACCCGCGGGTGCCCACCCCTATCGTACACTACTAGAAATTTGATGATTGCAAACGGATTTTGCGGTCCTTAATCCAGGACGTCCACATATCCTCTTAGGGATGACTTCGGGATGGCTTATTAGCATTCAGAGCTTCTTTCCATTCTTCCTTCCCTTGCATTTTGTGATTGTCCTTGGCTCGATATCCTTATCTTTTTTACTAAAAAACGCTTGATGGCAAGGTTAAAGACTCATGAATAGGATATGCAAGAGCAAAATTTTTGAAGAGTACTCTTCTATCATACTCATCTAGTTCAATCTGTGAGCTCGTAACATCACTCATGTTATATAGAAAGGACAAATCCTTATCTCGATTAACCAACATCTTACTACATAAGCAAATTGCATACCCAATCGCTATCTTAAATTATATGGCAATTTACTTTGGAAATTCTACACACATCGATCTAAGGTAGACATTTATTGGTAGGCATTTAACTTGACTTAAACACACGAGGGATTTTCGCCGCAATCAAACATATTTCATAAAACATAAACATAATCGGGAAAAGTGTTAGATCCCATTATTGGTAGGCATTTAACTTGACTTAATCACACGAGAGATTTTCACCGCAATCAAACATATTTCGTAAAACATAAACATAATCAGAAAAAGTGTTATATCATATTATATTACAATGCAAGTGATGACCTTAAGTGTTAGTTAAGTAGTTCCCAGGTAAGAGGGAACCAACTCACAAGACCGCATAATTATATAATCTCTTGTCCTTAGTCAGAACTAACTTAGGTAACATTTATTCGATCACGAGCATTCACATATTCTGATTCACCGAGAATAGATATATATTGCATTGTATTCCAATTTATCGAGAATCGATAGATACTGCCTTAGGGATTTAACAACTGCTAGCCTACAGCGGTTTCTCAGAATTTTCACTTTCCCTCCATGGAAAATAATCATTGAAAATCAATCATATCACAGATTCATAAATCGTGCATAGCCTTCTCTATCTCGAGCCTTCTCCATCCGTGCTCCGATACAGTACGTTCGTGTGGAGTTACTTGAATGAATGCTTTTATTCTTGTTGGTCGATTGGCTTGTCAATATTGCAAGTCCAATAATCGGATGCGGAATAAGAATAAACAAATTAGGCAACTTCATATGTAGGTTCGGGACGGATCCCGATTGG
>CM071865.1:19532605-19563206 GCA_036759665.1 Gynandropsis gynandra
TCCTTGTTGGCCGTGCACATGGGGATGCGTCCTTCTTGTGTCTTGTGTCGGGTCATTAATTAGGTCGCGGGAAATAAGTGACTCGCGGCCTCGTTAAAAATCTGTCGTCGGAAAACCCGGTGGGACAAAACCGACGAGGGGAAAAGAGTACATGCGAGTCACTTTACCTAATCAATGACCGTTGCGGGTTGAGCTTCGGCTTGGATGACGTTCTTTAGGCTCGTGACTTCACGTGAACTAGCATACTCCTCATGAGCGTGGACGGACGTGAGGATCTCGATAATAGCTTCCTTGAGCTTTGCGGCCTTGGCTCGGGTCATGGGACCAGCGGGTATGATCAAGGCTTCCTCTTCTAGAGCTCGGGCTCGGTCACGGGACCGACATATTTTGACCTAGGGGCGTCTCGGGTCGCGCTGGAGGTGGTCGCGTCTCGGGTCGCATGGATGGCGTCTCGGGTCGCGCTCTCAGCTTCTCGGGTCGCAGGGATGGCGTCTCGGGCCGCGGTCTCGGCGTCTCGAGTCGCGGAGATTCCCTCTTCTTCCTTTCTGCGGGTCGCGTCCTCCTCAGTGTTGTTGGTCGCGTCTTCTGCGTCCTCCGGGATCATATCAGATATCAAATATTATGTTTTTATTTCTTGATCATTTTTCACAATTTGTTTGGGTCTATCCCCTTCGTCGAAAAAGTGACTTTTTTTAGCAAGTTTCTCCATTTTCACTCTTACGTTCAAACACAGTTTGAACACAAAATTAAAAGTTTTCAATGTGACCATGGGAGAGAATTTGACAACAAAATTTTGAAAGACTTCTTCAACACGCATGGGGTTTTAACTCATTTTTCGTACCCACAGACGTCCTCACAAAACGGAAAGACCGAGCGCATGATACATACCATTAAAAACCTCATCCGCACCTTTCTCTTTTAAGCCTCCATGCCATCTATTTTTTGGGTCGAAGACATACCTCAGTCCATCTCCTTACCTCGATCGCCATTGACAACAATATACCTTTCACACGTCTCCACCAAAAACTTGTCACTTATGATCATCTTCTTGTCCTTGGATGCCTTTACTACCCTAATCTACTCGCCACCCCTAGTCACAAATTATGCCCCCATTCTACACCTTGTATCTTCCTTGGTTACCCGAGCACTCATAAAGGGCTTCACTGCCTCGACCTTTAAACACGACGCATCATCATCTCACGCCACGTCAATTTTGATGAGAAAACTTTTCCTGTGGCCACCGCATCACCACCACCAGCCTCGTCTTACCATTTCCTTGAGCACAACGATACACCTTCTCCTATACTTCACCATCTCCTAGAAACACCAACATCACATACTCCGCCTATCCTACCATAGAACCACCAACACTTGCACTGTTGCCTTACATCACATACTCAATACAAACTCGTAGCAAATCCGTGATCTCTAAACCTTGACAGGTTCTCAATCTTAACACCATCACCATCTCACCCATTCCAAACTCTCATTTAAAAGCCATGGAGGAACGTAATTGGCGTGAAGCCATGACATATGAGTTTATGCTCTTATTAAAAATGGGACTTGGTTCCACGTCCTCCCGTTGTTAATATTGTTCGCTCTATGTGGTTGTTTCGACATAAGTTTCATGCATGGCTCTTTGGCGTGATACAAAGCGAGACTCGTTGCTAATGGGAAGTCACAACAAGTTGGTTGACTGCGATGATACCTTCAGCCCTGTGGTGAAGCCTACGACAATACGCATAGTTTTGAGTATTGTAATGTCTAGAGAATGGCCAGTACATCAACTCGACACCAAGAACACCTTCCTTGACGGTGATCTCAAGGAAACAGTGTACATGTTTCAGCCTGGGGTTTTCGCTCCTCTACACATCCAAATCACGTTTTTGTCTCAAACGCTCACTTTACGGGCTCAAACATGCGCCACGTGTTTTGAACCAACGGTTCACAACATATGTGTTGAGTCTCGGTTTTTTCCAAAGCCGGTGTGACTCCTCGATGTTCATCCTTCATCGAGGTAATCTTCAGGCCATGTTCCTTTTATATGTGGACGATATCATCCTAACGACTGCTACATCCACTTTTCTTGGGCATATCATCTCTTCTCTGAAGACCGAGTTTACTATGCCTGATTTGGGTTCTCTACATCTTTTCCTCCGGGTCACGACTCAACGAATCATGGACGGATTATTTCTTTTTTAATCATCATATGCGGAATCCATCCTTCAACGTGCAGGCATGGCCTTGTGTAACTCGTGTTCTACCCCAGTCGACACAAAGCCCAAGCTGTCCGCTTCCGTGGACACCTTTGTGATCGATCCGAGCTTGTACCTTAGAATCGTGGGAGCTTTACAATACCTTACCTTTACACAACATGACCTTCAATATGTTTTCCATCAACTCTATTTATTTCTTCACGACCCTCGTGAGCCGCAATGGGATGCCATAAAACGGGTCCTCCGATATGTAAAAGGTACATCACACTATGGCTTACACCACCGCTCCTCTACTACCACGGGTCTTGTTGCTTATTCCGATGCAGATTGGGTGGGTTGTGTGGACTTACGATGTTCGATATCAGGCTATTGCATGTTCCTCGGTGGCAATCTCGTTTTCATGGTCATCAAAGCGCCAACTGACCGTGTCACGATCCAGCGTCGAAGCCGAGTATAGAGCGGTTGCGAATGCAGTCACCGAGACATGTTGGCTCCACAATCTCCTTCTTGAACTTCATTGCCTGATTACACAAGTTGTTCTGGTATATTGCGACAATGTCTCAGTCGTCTACATGTCTCAAAACCCAATGCATCATCAATGCACAAAGCACATTGAGATTGATATACACTTTGTGCGAGAGCGAGTTGTGTTGGATTCTCTATGTGTCCTACATGTTCTCTCTTCCCGACAATTTGCGGACATCTTAACGAAGGGTCTTTTGACGCTCTTATTCACCGAGTTCCATTCTAGCCTTTGCATTCGGCCATCTCACGCTTCGACTGCGGGGGAGTGTTAGTACCGTAGATATAACAACTACTTTAAATATCTCGTAGATATAACAACTACCATATATAATTTATTATACCCTAATCACCTATTTTAGTATATATATATGTATGTATTTCCAATGATAAATGGATATCAAGATATTTACCTCTAATTACATTTTTTTCCCGAGATTTTGTTGTGGTAGAGTATCGCACCCAAAACTAATGAAAACCATTTTTTCTGAGTGAATCTCTATCTAAAATTTACCAAAATTCCGATATACAGATAGTAAGGCAATCCATAAAATTACAGTGTGATATAAGATGATGGCTCAATATCAGCCTCATGAAAACCTTATATTCCGTTCAAATTAAAAAATAAGAGCGATTAAATTATTTCTGAATTATAACATCAGTTTCCTTACGAGAAGATATTCCGATACCACTATAGGGTTGTAGTTTGGGAAGTGAAATCGATTTTCTTATTACCTAATATAAGATCTAGTATGTTTTTAGTGATTTTGGTTTTCATGGGTTGGTTTTTCTCTTTAACTACACAACAATTTCTACGCACTAACTTTTAGCTTGTTTGGGATGAATATAATGTAACACTAATGATGCAGAGTCTCCACGAGTCATCAACATCAAGATCGACTTCATCGTCAACAATTGATGTGATCGAGACGCTAAGAAAAATTTTTCTTTGTTTTTCCAATTGTGAAATTATGTAACCTCTATGATAATTGTGGCTGATAACATACTTATATATGTCATAACTTTGGATATTGTTATACAATTAATTAATTTTTAACTAATGATCCTTCTAATTGTCATGTAATTGTGTTTAAGGAAATATAATTTCAATAGATATTTCATTATTGTTTTGAATTTTTATAGGTTATTTTGGGTGTCATCTATGTTGACAAATTTTTATAGTTAAAAAGATTAACCAAATCCTAAAATGTAAAATAAATAAGATCAATGTGAATGTTCATTTAGATCAATGACTAAAGAATTTATGATTTAATTTAATCTTCTACGTAAGCATAAATATGTAGCATAATGGAAGATCGTTAATTTTATATCATCTCACATTGATTAAATATGGTATTAACTAATTTTAAACTTTAAAATTAGATTTTGAAATTAATTATGTTTATATTTATATTTAACAAAGTATAATTTATTCTTCTAAAAAATTTCAATGTTAATATCATAACTTCGTTTGTCTTCTGAGAACTTCTGTCTCAATAGTTGTTTTCGTATTTGATAATTGATTTATTATTTTTCTTCAGTTGTTTCTTCCTTTGTAAATGGATTAAATGATCTTATATCTAATCCTTTTAATACATAATAGTTTACATAAATGAAAGTGAAAACTATAAATAGAGAGGATAGCATGTCCTCAATTGGACAAGTCATTGTCTCCTCTTTAACTCTCTCTCTCTCTCTATCTCTCCTTTTCGACATTAATCTTCTCGTTCGTATGGTTTCTCGACTAACAATACGGTGACGTTTTTTATTTCGCACTCTCTCTCTCTTATCTACAACCACACCATTTGATATCATTTCTCCTTATTTTTCTCCTCCATGTACTACAAAGAAAAATCATATTAATCCCATAAAATACATACACACACATACCTCTCTTTATGTATGTTGTATCCGCCATGAGCAATCATGTTACTGATGGAGATCTTCACCGCAACCGTAACAGTGATGATGATCATCCAGGCCATGAAGGCGATGATAATGATCATGATGATGATGAACATGACCAAGACTTGGTCATGCCCGGTTTCCGCTTCCATCCGACAGAAGAAGAACTCATAGAATTCTACCTTCGTCGTAAGGTTGAGGGCAAACGTTTTAATATTGAACTCATCACTTTCCTCGATCTTTATCGCTATGATCCTTGGGAACTTCCTGGTACGTGCCCTCACTCTCCTACTTATATATAAGTACGCCTGGATGTATGTCATGATATATATATATATATATATATCACCCTTCTCCAACTCTCTTCGCCGTTTTCGATGGATTTGCTATATGATTGACTACATATACATGTTTATAGCTCTTCATCTGTACGACTTAATGCATTTGATGACATCGCTGTGGCATATATATATATATATATATATATATATATGCAGCGTTAGCGGCTATAGGAGAGAAAGAGTGGTACTTCTACGTGCCTCGAGACAGAAAGTATAGAAATGGAGATAGACCGAACCGAGTGACGACTTCAGGATATTGGAAAGCGACGGGAGCTGATCGGATGATCCGTTCGGAGATTACTACTCGTCCCATCGGATTGAAGAAAACACTTGTTTTCTACTCCGGCAAAGCCCCCAAAGGCATCCGTACAACTTGGATCATGAACGAGTACCGTTTGCCTCACCACGAGACCCAAAAGTACCAAAAGGTACTTCTAACCTTCTCAACTTTTATAATTTTTAAAACAGTTTTTGAGATTTATTATACAAACCTATATTTTGCATATAAATATATATTTGTATGACATTATTGCATTTATTTATATACATATATATCTTATGTACATGTGATTATATTCAGGCTGAAATATCACTTTGCCGGATCTACAAGAGGCCAGGAGTTGAAGATCATTCGCATTTTCTTTCAACAAAGCATCATCATCATCATTCGCATTCTCTTTCAACAAAGCATCATCATCATGCATCATCATCGTTATCCCGCTTGGCCTTCAGAGAACAACAACCATCGTTCACCTCTAACTGTTCCAACAACAACAACACATACACCAGTCTTGAAAAGCTATCAGCAGAATATTCGGGCGACGGCAGCACCAATACTGACACAAGTGCCGATACCAACAACAGCAATTCCAATCATCGTCAAGAACAAAACAATCCAACAAGCAACTCGATGATCTCAACAATGGCTGCTGGAGATAAGTCTGGTTTTATGAATAACTCCATTGATGAGCTGGATAAGCTAGTGAACTACCAGATATCTGTCGATGCGTCAAGTAACATAAATCAACAATACTACCAAATCGCGCAACACTTTCACCAACAACAGCAACCACAACAGCAAAACGCTTTGCCGCAAACGCAAGCTGCGTTTCCGATGAACGTTATTCCGGGGACGTTTTTGAATAATGTTTTCCCGGACAGGCTGTGGGAGATGTGGAATTTAGTAGCAGACAGATATTATTGTAACGATACATTTAAATCGTAATTTTATTCTTACGCTTAGTTATATAATTGATTAGATATAGACTTTGATTGATTATTGTTCATTTATATACATATACGTCGCCAAATAACTGAATCTACATATATACTGTAATTCCTGAAAATATGAAATCCTTATAATTGTTTCATTTTTTAACTATTTCGTATATATTTGTTTTTGGTTATGAAATTTTTTTATAAAAAATGGTGTATTTATTAGGTGTATATATATATATATATTGAGCAAGGTTCAAAAAAGCGTTAGGTGTTAAGCGAGCGGACACCTAGTGTCTAGCGCCCAGAATGCCTAGGCGGGGTTTAGGCGGTGTCTAGGTGGTCTAGACGAATATATATATTATTTTTATTTTTAATGTAATTATAATATAAATATTTAATTCCAAATATTTATAAGTACTTAATTTTATAAAAAAACATATAAATAAATAAAGTTTAGTATTTATAAAAAATATTTATAAGTATTAAATTCACAATATCAAACTTACAATGACAAACAAAAATGGTTGTCGAGTGAAGATGATATTTGATCAAGACAAGGGTGAATGCGAGAGATGAAGCCAAGGGTGGAGATGAAACAAATATGAAGATGAGAAACAAAGGCGATGACAAAAGATGAAGACGATAACAACATACGAGAGAGAAGATAAGAAAAACAAGGATGAAAGCAAAGACGAGAATGATATACGAATGCAAAAATAAAAGATTTAGATGAAAACAATAAATGATGCAATAAATAGAAGAAGACAAATGAAACGATGATAGCAAAATCGATAAAAAATAAACGCATAAATATATATCATTATTAGTTTTTTTATAAAAAAAGACCGCATAAAAATTAATCGGACTGTTAGGAAACGCCTAACACCTAGACAGCGTCTAGATAGGGATCTAAATGACGCTTAGATCGGGATTTTTAGAACAATGATATTGAGTATATTATTGATAAAAAAAATGGGTTCGAAATAAGTATCTGACCGTATCAAAAAAACAATTCTATAATTCATTTTTTTATCTCAATTTTTTGAGCTACAAATGGTTGTTTCCACCAGTTAGTCTCAAAAACCTAGGGGTGTAAAATGAGCCATCGGCTCGCGAGCCAGCTCTAGCTCGGACCATATTTAGACGAGCCGAGCTCGGTATTTTCTAGCTCATTTAATTATAATATATTTTCCTTTTTCTAATAATTGATATAACAAAATAAAGAAACAATTTAGTAAAATTACGAGCGATCGAATAAGTACGATGATATTATATACTTTTTATTCGAGAAGCTTATTTTTTATTTAGTATAATGATATTTTATAACATTATGTTTGAATTAATGTTTTCATATTTTCGATATTTTATTTGGTTTGTTTGATATGTTTATCATATATGATATTACAACTAATTCAAAATAATTAAATAGTTTGGTTCGCGAGCCAGCTCGTTTTTTGGTGAGCTAGAGGCGAGTCGAGCTGAGCTAGGATTTTCCAGCTCGTTTAAAAAACGAGCCGAGCTGAGCCAACTCGTTTTTTGGCGAGCTGAAAGCGAGCTGAGCCGAGCTGAGCCGAGCCAGCTCATTTTACACCCCTACAAAACCATAGATCTGATAATTTGGGCCATTAATGGACCGTTTATGTACAATCGATGGGCCACGGATTTAAAGAAAAAGGAAACTAACATTATTTACAATTATATTGTTAAGAAACATGAAATGGAAAAATGAAAACTAAGACGTAAAGGAAAATTAAAATTTACATTTATGTTAAAAAATAAAATATTAAATTCATCACGTTTCAATTGAAAAAATAAAATTATATATATAATAATATTTGCAAAAGGTGGTTCTCAGCAAGATTTTTATTTTATTTTTATATTATTAGATGTAGTTGAATGGATCATTAAAAATATTAGATGTAATTAACTAACTTTTTTTTAAATCATTTTTAATATTCCTTCTATCAATCAATGTGCACTAATTTGAAAGTTTAATAAAAAAATATATATAAAAGAACTTGAAAAAATGGTTATATTTTTCTATATTTTTTATTTTAGTTTAACTTTATTTATATTATTGGATGTAGTTAAATCGAATATTAAAATTAAAATGAAATTATTATGATTATGAACCGTAAAAATGGAAACTAAGGCGCAAAGGAAAATTAAAAATTTATATTTATGTTAAAACGGTAAACTGTTAGATCCATCTAGTAGTAATGGAAAACGAAAAATAAATAAAATAAGTTAAACAAAAGTGAAAAGGAAACTGAGTTATTATATTGTAAATAACATCGTAAAATATCATATTTCCTTTTGTCGTCGTCGATAGAATCGAACATACTATAAATAGAAGTAGAAGAAGAAGCAAAAATCTCATTGAAAGACGGATAAAGATCTTTGTTGTTTTTGTTCAGCCACAACACATAGACATTATTGACGAAGATCAAAGAGAAGAACAAAACAATGCCGGGAGGAAACGACGATGTTGCGAACTGTGGAGCAATGGTGGTGATTTTGATAGCAGTGGTGTTGTTCTTAGGGATGTTCAGAGGATATTCCGGTAGTCCTCCGCCGCCGAAGAAAGTTAGTCTTCGACCGAGTGGATTTAGTACTATGATGATTCTTGTCGTTGTCATCGGAGTCGTGATGATGGTCATTCTTGCCTCTAATTCCGGCCAAATTCAGGAAAACGCTGCTTCTAACGCAGATTTTTTCTACATTGTTATTATCCTCTTTGTCGTCTTCTTCGTCCTCTATCTCAGAGGTGTATTTTAGTTTTTATATTAATTTTTCTATTATTTCTCAGATATTCATATCATTATTTTATTGAAATTATATTATTTTGACGACTTGTATTTTTCTATTCAATATTTTGACTTAAACAATATTTTTTCTTCTTTTAGTTCAAAATTATAATATAATTTTTGTTATACAACACATTCAAAAATTGAGTAAAATGTTTTATAATTTTATTATAATGTATTAATAGATATAAAGTTTTAAAAATATCGATGTATTAATTGATATTTTATTCAAAAATATCGATAATAGTATGGAATTGAAGTAATACATTGTGTGCATGATTGCAAAATAATAAGTTAATAAATATTGTAATATGTATTTTATAATATGTAATTTTCTTTCTGAGATTTTATTTTAAAAATTATGAAAAAATTAAATATAATTTTGACTAGTATTACAAACTTTTTACCTATTCCTAAACTTAAATAAAATAATCTCAAAAATAATTTTTATCTAAGAAAATGAAGAAAAATAAATTTCAAAATGATTTTTGATTAAATAAAAAATTAAGAAACTAATTTATAACAATAAGGATTTAATATTTATAAAAAATTAATATAATTTTTCTAAAATATAGAGTGTGATATATAATGTATTTTTTGTAATAATAAAACCTTACGTTCGAAAAAAATTACTATAATTGATACTATAGATCCAACGTCACAAAATTTAAAACAAAAGTTTTCAAAACTTCTCATGTCATCTTATCATATTTTTGTTAGTATAAGTATGATATGATATAGACCATATAATCATGAAGTGCTGATATATACACGTATATACGCAAACATATATTTATATACATATATAATATATATAAACATATACATACAAATATTTACATATACTAATGTACATACATATACATCTGTGCATATGCACGCCATGTATACATACATTAATATATGCACAAACAAATATATTCATATGTACACATAATACATCTAATATACATACATATATATCTATATGTACATCATATGCACATCAACACACATACATATATATAGTTGCATATATACACACGTCTGTGTATGTGTATATATTTGTATATGTGTCGTGTAAATGTATGTAAATATATGTGGATACAATTTTTTATATATATTGTGTTTATTAAATTTTAAAAATAATTCAATTTCAAAATATGTTAAATCGATTTAAAAAGAATTGCAAAAGAATATATTAATTCATGAATTTTCTATTTTTTATTAACAAATCATGAAGCAGTGTTATTCCCCATTATTTTATATCATTTTGGGATATTCATATGATATTTTATATTTTGTTGGTGAATTATAATTAAAAAAAACAAAATCCTAAAATGTGGAATAAATTTGTTATAGGAAGATGTGTTTTTTTTTTCCTGGTTTGATATTCTCTCATCCGATACCTTTGGAGTATCTCCTGAAGAATTCAAAGTAGACGATGGATACAAACCGAAATAGAAATCAAAATCATATGTACGGTTCGCCGCATTACCGCTCGCATCTCCTTGAATGCAGTGAAGCGGTTGGAAAAGAAGGAACAATGGTTTGAGAGAGGTATAAGGGATTAAACAACTTTATGACTGGAGAATTCAATCTGACTCACAATTTTATTTTTATTTTTTTAAAACAAAGATATGGCTGACTTGGAGGGTCGTTTATGTACAGTACAATCGACGGTCACAGATTTTTTTTAGAAAAAAAAGAACTAACATCATTTACAATTATATTGTTAAGAAACATGGAATGTAAAAATGGAAACTAAGGCGTAAATGAAACTTACAATTATGTTAAAAATAAAATAAAATATTCGACTCATAAGGTATCAATTGAAAAAGGAAAATAAATAAAATAAGTTAAACAATAAAAAAGGAAACAAATTATGAGTGCATATTGAAAACAACAAAATCATATTTCCTTTTTCGGTTGCCGTCATCGTTAAAACCGAATATACTATAAATACTAGTAGAAGAAGAGCAAAACTCTCACAGAAAAACACACAGAGAGATCTTTGTTCTTGTTCAGACAACACACAGAGACATTGTAGAAGAAGATCGAAAGAGAAAAACATAATAATGCCGGGAGGAAACGATGATGTTGCCAACTGTGGAGCAATGGTGGTGATTCTGATAGCAGTGGTGTTGTTCTTAGGGATGTTCAGAGGATATTCCGGCAGTCCTCCACCGCCGAAGAAAGTCAGTCTCCGACCAAGTGGGTTTAGTACTATGTTGATTCTTGTTGTTGTCATCGGAGTCGTGATGATGGTCATTCTTGCCTCTAATTCCGGCCAGATTCAGGAAAGCGCTGCTTCAAACGCCGATTTCTTTTACATTGTCATTATCCTCGCAGTCGTCTTCTTCGTCCTTTATCTCAGGGGTGTTTTTTAGTTTTCTGTTAATTTTTTCTATATTTCATGTAATTCTCGGAGCTACATATATTTTTTGCTGAGAAATTAGATTATTTTGACGTCTTAACTTTTTTTTCAATTTTTTGACTTGAATTCTATGACAAAAATGTTTTTTTCCTTTTTTAGTTCAAAATTATAATATAATTTTTTTTACAACTCATTCAAATTTTGAGTAAAATGTTTTCTAATTTCATTATATCGTATTAATGTATATAAATTTTAAATTTAAACTTTGACATTTTATTTAAAAATATTGATAATGGCATATTGAAATACTACATTGCCTGCATAATTGCACAAGAATAAGTTAATAAATAATTGTAATATGTAGTTTATAATATGTAATTTTCTTTCTGCAATTTTATTTTACAAATTATGAAAAATTAAATATAATTTTTATTAGTATTACAAACTTTATTACTAAACTAATCTCAAAAATAAATTTTTTATCTAAATAAAAATTAAGAAAAATAATTTCTAAATATTTGTTTGATCTAAATAAAAAAAAGACATTAATTTATAAAAATAAAGATTTAATATTTATAAAAAATATTAATATATTTTTTCTAAATATGTGATGAGAGAATGAGAAAAATGTGAACCACTTGATGTTTTTTTACAATGTGGGCTGTAATTAAAAAAATAAAAGTGGAATATACAATGTCTTGATTATAATAATAAAACCTTACTTACGAAACAACTACTATAATTGATACTATAGATCCGACATCATGCATTTTAAACAAAAGTTTTCAAAGTTTTCGTGTCATCTTATCATATTGTTGTCAGTATAAGCAAGATATGATATAGACCAAATAATCATGAGGTGCTAATATATACAAGCATATATTCAGATACATAAACATATAATCATATATATACACGTAAATATATAAACAAATACATACAAATATATACATATACTAATGTATATACATGTACATATGTGCATATGCAGACCATGTATACACACATTAATATATTCACAAACAAAAATATATATATATCATATGTAAAAATAATACATCTAAGTATACATATATATCCATATGTACATCATATACACATCAATACATATATATAGTTGCATATATACACATGTGTGTGTAAGTGTATATATTTGTGTAGGCCTGGCCAAATCGGCTTTCGATTTGAATTTCGGTTCGATTATGATGGGTACGATTTATTTAGATTTCTATAAATAATAACCATATTATAACCAAATTTAAACAGTTATATTTGCGTGAGGACAGAACAATTTGGGGCTAGACTTTTTTTGTTAATATATTTTAATATCCGATCGGATAACCGATATTTTTCGGTTATTATCCGAACCGAACCGAATCCAACGGATTTTACATAATCATATCCAATCGATTAATTTAAATATATTCCAACTGAACCGAAATACAAAAATTCGGTTTGGTTCAATTCGGTTTTTAAAACCTGAACCATAATATCCAGTCCTATATTTGTGTATATGTCGTGTAAATGTATGTAAATATACGTGGATACAATTATATAGGTATATATTGTGTGTTTATTAATTTTTAAATTTTTTCGAATTCAAAATATGTTAGATATTATAGAAAATATTTTAAAAGTAAAATTAATAACTATAGAAAAAATCTATTAATTCATGAATTGTCATTTTTTATATAAAAAAACTGAATTAGTGTTATTGCCGTAAAACATCTAGATATTTTTTTAAAGTTATTTAATTTTAAAAAAGTTATATTTTTCTTGAGTTATAACATAATAACAATTGGAAAAACCATATTTGACGACGAATAAATGTCGAAAATTTTATTTTTAGATGCATATATTAAACCACATGTTTAAACAAGTTTTTTTTCCTACGATGAACTTCAAATGAACTTTTTGGTTTGGAAGTTCGTTTGACTGCTTGAATTAACCGATTTATTTGGATTGTTTTTCTGGTGCGTAGGATTGGTGAGAGAGGAGGAGACATATAAGAAGATAATTTAAAGCCAAGATGATAAGCTTTTTTATATATAATAAAGAATACAAAAATACTTTTTTAGATTTTAAAAACAATTAAAAATATGATGTGGTTTAATATGTGAACATCACATGATAAATCTAAAAAGTAATCTTTTGACACGTTATCGTCAAAAGTCATTTTTTCGATAGATTACATATTTTTTAAAATTATACTAATTACCCGATTCAATGGAAAATTTTGAAATATTATATATTTTTTAAAATGATACTAATTTTGGAGTTTATTTGAAAGAAAATAGTATTTTCTGAATTTTAGATCGGTTTCCAAAATTTAAAATATTTAAAAAGTTATGATTGAAGTTATAATGTCCTTTTAGTAATTCGTATGATATCCTAAAAAATAACCCTAAAAAATGGAAATACAGCATTTTTTCCTTTTTATTTTTGCATTTTTTCCTTTTTAACATAAAATTTGAAATATATGATATAATATTTTGATATAATAGTATTAATGATATCAACATAAAATACTCGCTGGATCTGTTGTATTGGTCAGCCCCAAAATCGTATTTGCATTGTTTCCTTTTCGGATTTAGGGTTTTCAGCTCTTGCTCCCTCTCTTCTCCACTTCGCTTAAATTGCCACTGAGATATCAAAATTTCTCTCACCTAAATCCAAAATCCAAGTAAGCAAATCCTCAAATTCAATATCCGAGGAACGCGACCTTTGTTGTTTCCCCTGCCTTTTCTGAATCTCGAAACTTCGCCGCATTCATCTAGAAATTCGACCCGGTTAATCACCGGAATACCCACGAACTTTGCCTTCGTCAGGGTTACTTATTCTACGGAGTGATCGTTTGTGAAGTTGTGGCGAGAGAACATGGAGGGAATTCCTCACCCCATACCTCGTACTGTCGAAGAGGTCTTTAGCGACTTCAGGGGTCGACGAGCTGGGCTGATCAAAGCTCTAACGGCCGGTGAGCTGAGTTTTCTCTCTTCTATTTTTGATTTTGAACAAATCTGGGAATTTTGTGCGAATTTGACGATTCTGGGTTTCTTGCTTTTGGGTTTATGCAGAAGTTGACAAATTCTACCATCAGTGCGACCCTGGTGAGTTAGTTCACGAACCTTATGTATATATTGCGTGCCTCGTGGCATCTGGTTTCTCTTCGGCTTGTCGGAGGCTCTAATTGTTTACTCTAGAATACGTCTTCAGCGTCGAAACAGTCCCTTTCCAGGCTGATAAACGGAAGTATCCATGAACTGTATGCACAACCAGGAATAGTCCTTGTGTTGTCAAGTTTGTTGAGTCTCTTGGGTCTTGACACAGATTTCAGATATCAATTCTAGTAGAAGTAGCAAGGAGATATATGTTATTTCTCACTCATTGCTCAGATTAGCTGTCTTTTTTGATGTTTTTGGTTATGTGACTTAAAAGTTTCGTGGTTTGGGGTTGTTAGCATCTTCAAACAGAGCGAGGACTCGATTATTTGTGGGTTTCAGTTTGTGGTCAGCTTAGGTGATGTAAGCCCTCTGTTGTCCTCTATGTGGTTTCTCTTTCTAAGGGTATTATTTTCTTACTCTCTGCAGAGAAGGAGAACTTGTGTCTGTATGGACTCCCTAATGAGACATGGGAGGTTAATCTTCCTGTTGAGGAGGTTCCTCCCGAGCTTCCTGAGCCAGCTCTAGGCATCAATTTTGCGAGAGATGGAATGCAAGAAAAGGACTGGCTGTCTTTGGTTGCAGTTCACAGTGATTCATGGCTGCTTGCTGTTGCATTTTACTTTGGCGCACGCTTTGGGTTTGGTAAGAATGAGAGGTGAGGCTTCTTTCCTTCTTTAGTTCAGTGTGTTGGATATCACAGACTCATGTGTGATAATGCCATGGGAATACCTGTCAGGGAAGGCTGTAATTTGTACTAGCTGCATTATTCTAACATCCTTTTAAGTGTAATGATTGCTGGTTCCGAGATTATCAACTCATAAGTGATTCTCTCTTCGATTTTACTTTCATGGGAAAGAAGTGAAGCTGGTGTTATGTATCCCACTTAGCTAGATGAAAGTTAGCGAGATATAAATGATTCAGGTCACGGCAGATCTGAGCTTGAGAACCGCATCTCATTTTCGCACATTTCTGATGTTTTAACCGTGATATACATCTTTCCAGGAAAAGACTCTTCCAGATGATAAATGATCTCCCAACCATTTTTGAGGTTGTGACTGGCAGTGCAAAGCAATCAAAGGATCAGTCTGCTAACCACAACGGTAATAAAAGCAAATCTGGCAGCAAGGTAGGCCCTCTTTCTCGACTTCATCATAATGTCCCTCTTTCCTCTGCGGAGTTCTTACCTCTTTATGTGTTGTCAAGCAGTCTCGCCAATCTGAATCTCACCCAAAGGCTTCAAAGATGTCTCCGCCACCAAAAGAAGACGATGAGAGCGGAGATGATGAAGAAGACGATGAACAAGGTGCGGTTTGTGGGGCGTGCGGGGACAACTATGGCGCAGATGAGTTCTGGATTTGCTGCGATGTGTGCGAGAGATGGTTCCATGGGAAATGCGTAAAGATCACACCCGCAAAGGCAGAGCACATCAAGCAGTACAAATGCCCGAGCTGCAGTAGCAAGAGGGCAAGGGCTTGAAGATAATAGCAGGAAGTAGGAAAGGTACCTTATGTTATTGATGGAAGAAAACAAAGCTTCTTTCTTGTGAAGTTAGTGTCTATGGATTATTCAGTCTTTTATGAAATGTCATGGTACATCTAATCCCTCTTCTGTTGGAGAAAATATTGTTTCTAATCGCTCTTATGTCTGCAATTAGTAAGAATGTTTTTGAGTCTTTGGAGTCTTTCTTATATCTTGCATCTCTTCCTTTATTAAATACAATCGATTAAATTTTATATATACCGAACCAAGTTAAATTTATATTATTATATAATGAGCTGGGATGTCCAGCCCTACGCCGTATCACCAATAATCTCCACAAGAACACACCCCCTCTGCAAATCGGTGAAAGCGGTTATTATCCCTCACGACGATCTCTCTGTTTTCCAGCTTCGAGATTAACTTAATGGCAGTATGACAGTCCCAACACACTCTCAGATTCTTCACTACTCGGATCACTGTCCCTGGTCGAGTCACGAGAAGGGCAAAACAAATGGCTAACTTCTCGCTATGAACGCCTAACATTTCTTCCTTTTCTTCTTCCTCCACGTCTCTCAAAACACAATTCTTGTCGGCTACATACCCAAGAATCTTCATTTTCTCTATCAGTTCTTCCAAAAGACTGTAGATTTCATCAGAGCGTTCATTTGAACAGTCTCCTACTACAAACTTAACCATTTTGCCATTGTACTCAACCCTACTCCAACCTGTTGTCTTCTTCAGTCCTATCTTCTTCATTCTTTCTCTGATAGAATCTACGTCGTTCCACCGTGAGGCAGATGCGTATATGTTAGACAGCAAAACAAAGTTCCCTGAATTATTTGGCTCGAGTTCAAACAGCTTATTAGCCGCAAACTCACCCAGTTCCACATTTTTATGGATCCGGCTAGCATTTAAAAGAGCGCCGTAGACTCCTGCGTGTGGCTGCAATGGCATTTGATCGATTAATCTCTTTGCTTCATTTAGCTTTCCAACCCGACCCAGCAAATCAACCACACACGCGTAGTGATCTACAGATGGATCTTTTATCTTTTTCAAGATTCTGTAGCCTTCATCGACTAATCCAGCATGGCTGCAAGCTGTCAAGACACCGATGTAAGTCACTCGGTCTGGCTCGAGGCCTTCTTCTTCCAGCTTTGAGATCGAACTCAATGCTTCAGCTCCATTTCCATGAGCAGCAAAACCTGAGATTAAAGTATTGTAAGAGATGACATCCCTTTCCTTCATTTCATGGAAAACCCGTTTCGCTTCCTTCATGTTTCCACACTTTGCATACATGAAGATCAGAGAATTGTATCCCGAAATGCTCAGCTTGATTTGGTTCTTAGCAATGAATTTCACAACCCAATTACCCAATTCTAGAGCACCAAGATGTCCACAAGCTGAGAGTGCACTGACCATTGTTACTTCATCAGGTTTCGGATCTCCACAATCAATCATCTCTTTGAACAGCTCAATGGCTAATGCAGATTGCCCATTTTGAGCAAATCCAGCTATCATCGAGTTCCACGACACGACATTTCTCTCAGGCATTTTATCAAAGAGCTCTCTGGCCGAATCGAGATCACCAATTCTTGTATAAGCCGAAAGCATAGCATTCCAGGCGAAAGTATTTCCATGAGGACCTAACTCATCAAAAGTTCTTTTAGCAGCCTTCATATTTCCACACTTTGCGTGCATATCAACTAAGGCCGTCTTCACGAAGCAATTCAAATGGATACGTTTCTCATCAATCATTTGGACGAGAGACTGAGCGAGACAAGGATCAGCACGAGAAGAACACGCCGAAACAACAGTGACCCAAGTTTTTTCATCTGGCCTAACTCCAGTTCCCAACATTTCCTTAAATAATCTCAGAGTTTCCTCTACAAACCCATTTTGTGCATAGCCAGAAAGCATAGCATTCCACGACACAACGTTCTTCTCCGGCATTCTATCAAAATAACTCTTTGCACTGTCCAAATCATTCATTTTAGAGAAACCAGAAACCATTGCCGTCCAAGAAACCACATTCCTTTCATTCTCCGGCATCACATTGAATAACTTGCAAGCTTCATCCTTGTTTCCCCATTTCCAATACCCAGAAATAATCGAATTCCAGTCCGCAACCATTCTTTGAGTAATTTCATCGAACATATTCCGTGCGATCTGAATTGACTTGTACTTCGCGTACACATCCATTATCACATTACGTATATACGGGTCCCCACCTAAACCCAGTTTCTCGACATGAGCCTGGAACACAATCCCGGATTTGCCCGCCGATTTGATCACCAAAGGGAAAACGAAAGCATCAGGCTTTACCCCGCAACGACACATTTTTCCATAGAGACCAAGAACTTCGGTTCCGAAACCCATATGGGAAAAGTAACGGAACATGAAAGTGAACACAAAGACATTGGGACATGTCGCCGAGTCAAAAACGAGACGAGGATAGAACGGTGGCGCGTGGAGACGAGTGCAACATCTTAGAACACGCGCCGTCCAATAGTTTTGTCGGTGGAGGGAGTTTAGGATGAGCTGAGCGTGGAGCTGCTTTAGCTGGGCGAAGGTCACAGCCTTCGAGGCTATGGCGTCCAAGAAATGCGACATCGAGCTCCTCGTATCATAGCCTAGCTTTGTTTTTTTTCCCTCTTCTTTAACTGTAATTCACTCTTTTTTTGATTTTAATTCTTTCCCAATTGAACTCCATTCAAAAAACAACTCTCAATCTTTTGATTTTTTTTGCAATTAAAAGAAAATATTTAAATTCTCAATAATTTCCCTCTCATTCTCTCTCTCACAGGCTTGCTCGCTTGCAGTCTCAGTTCAGAACTCGAGATTCGTCGTCTTCTTTATTTTTGTTCGTCCCCTGTTTATGTTCAGAAATTCGTCTAGCTCCGTGATGAATAAGCCCTAGACGCAGATTCGCAGTACCGTACCAAGGATAAGGTGAAGAAGAAGGTGGAGATTGTGTTTCAGTGATTGGAGCTGTTCTTTCCTTTCTTTGTCTTCTTCTGGATCTGCTGTTTCGCTTTGTTTTACTCTGATTGTTTGTGTTCGCATTCTGATGCTTGTCTCTGTACGCTCGAGTTTATGCTCACGCGAGGTTTCGGGGGTTCCGATGGAAATGCGGTCGAGAATGTGGGGTTGAGAGGAGGAAATCGAGGAGTACGAGGAACTCTGTGTGAAAAACATGTCGGGTCGAAGAGTTTCGGATCCAAGCAAATTGCATCTGAAGAGGGAGCTTACTCAAATCAGGAAAGCTGCTCGGGTTTTGCGTGATCCGGGTACGACTTCCTCGTGGAAATCCCCTCTTAATTCGTCGAGATCCATCACGGCGGTGGCGGAACCACCGACGAGCACAGATGGCGGGAGTCCGAGGCACACTGGTAATACCCAGTTGGATTCTATATTCCAGGCTCGAGCAGAAAGTAGTCGGAGCATTGGGAACGTGAAGGAGAAGAGGGTGTTCTTGTACAACTGGAAGACGCAGAAATCTTCCAGCGAGAAGAGCGGATTGGCGAGGAACGGAGACGATGAAGATGTTATCGATGGGTCTTCTTGGATCCAAGGAAGTGTCGACGACGACGACTATGATGCTGTAAGTGATGAAGCCATGATTGATTCGACTATTTTCAGGTGTAGAGACACGAATCCAGAATCGCCGGGCGTGTCAAAGACTAGAAAGAACAACGTTAGCAAGAGGAAGAGTAAGAGATAGGAAATCAACGACGCTCATATCCGTATGTAGCGCGGAACTTCTAGATGCATTAAGAACAATGAGAATTCTACCTCGATAATTACCGTTTCTAAATAGATTAACCGATTGGCCAAATTCTCGTTAACCTAATTCATTCGAAAGTTCATTCATGAAACTCAAATCTGACTCTCCCAAGCCTAGACGAATCTCTAATCTCCTTCAAACATGCTTAATATCAGTAGAATAGATCTAGTCTTATCCTAACTTGAAATCAACAACGTATGAAGGCATTACGTACGAATCGAACCATTCAATTGAATAAAACCGAAATCAAGCATTAATAACTTAAACGATTCAATACAATGGCATCCCTAACCCATGACAACGAGAACTACTCAGAATACATAGAGAAGCAAACAAAAACGAAGTAAGTGTTTGACTCCCCTATCATCCCGAGTGTAACCTCCGACGAATCCTTTGGTTGCCCGAAGTCTCCTTCTTCGGCCGTGCTCTCTCTCTTCTCCTTTGCCTGACTCGTCCCCCTTGTTTTCTTGCCTTTTCCAGTCTGATCTTGGCTTTCCCCTTCTGTTCCTTTTAAATGCAAGCCGTTCAAAATTCAAGGAAAGTTGATGAGAAAAAGGTGGACCCGCTCGGGCACAACCTCCACCCGCTTGGGCACAACTCAGCCCATGCGTGTATGACTCTTTGCCTGGTCGGGGTGGCCTGCCCGAGCGTGCACCCTATGAGCCCGAGTCGGGCATGAATACGGTGAATTTCTGGACTTAATTGCAGCCCCATTGGATGCACATACACAGCCCGAGCGGGCATACTTCTCAGCCCGAGCGTGCACACTTCAATTGCTGTTTCCGCTCCTTTCGCTCGGTGCTTGAGTGTTTCATTTGGATCCATGGCCTTGCACATTGATATTGGATAGGCTAACACAAGAAGGGGGCTGTAATAACACTTCATATGATCCTACATCGACGTTCCATTGTTGGATTTACAGAATTGGAATGAAATCCACTAACAATCCGAAAGTATTCGTGTTTTCCTTCATATCTTCATTTCCTACACAAAACATGAAATGGTAGATGAAATCCTCGAATATGCTCAATAACTCGGTAAAGTCCAAGAAATCTAATAAAAACTAAACCTAAGAGTCATAAAAATACTACGACGGATTACATGTTATCAACACGGAACACAAAATAGAAATCGGCTAACATTTACACAAAATGGAAACATGGCTGGAGAATGAAAGTGATTGTTGCCCACGCAAAAAGGAAACAATGGTTGCTGCCTACAAGGATGGAAATGCAGCTACAGGAGAAAAAGGAAAGACGCACAGCTTGCACAAGAAATGGAAACAAGACTGCTGGAGCTAAGGAAAAGAGGCAGCCGACTAAGAAAAAAGAAAAAGAAAGAAGAGGAAGGAGCACAAAAAGGAAAAGGAAAGATGGCAAATTCGGTGCAGGGAGCTGCTGGAATTCTCACACAAAAGAAGCTGAAGGCCGAAGGCAAAAGGAGAGGCATCAGCTGTACGGTTTGGAGCTAAAGAAGAGAATGGAAGATATCTTTTCATTTTGTTTTATGTTTAGCGAGTAGTTTGATAGCTACGGGTTAAAGTTTTGATGATATGTAATGAAGGATGGTTCTTAATGCTTGGTTATAGTATTTTATCAATTTCATATTGATTGGTTGTTCTTAATGTTTTTGTTCTTGCACGCCACTTGAATGAATAATTATAAAAATCTTATTTCATTGGGAGATGAATTAGATTTTAGAACCTAGCTATGATTTAGGACATTTTCCATTAAGTAATTTATATGAATCATTAGTTTTTCTTTCATGGGCTTTCTCAATTATTCATATGGTTTCCTATTATAATAAAAACATCAAAATCACTTAAAGGCACTAACTGCGCCAAGTGTTATTTTTATTCAAGGTTTTGCACGGTGGCTCGATTGAACTCAGGAATTACGATAGTGGGTTTAGGCATCGAGAGAGTCATTCCTTAGGAAAGAGCTTGAATTTCCTGAACTCGTGATAATATCTATAACCATGATCTTCAATAGCACTTCGTTGCATCATTGTATTGGATTTATTTGGATTTTAATGCTTGATGTCGGATTTGTTCTCTCAATTGGTTTGATGGGTTGTTCTTAATGTTTTCATCCTTATTGATCACTTGTTTGAATGAAATTAGAGGCTTGTCTAGGTTGGGAGGTCAGATTTGAGTTATGGAAATAACCCTAGAATTAATTAGGTTAATGAGAACCTTGGCTGGTTGGTTAATCTATTTTAGGTACCATGAGAATCGAGGTTGAATTCCCTATTAAGGTTGAGTCCCCTACTGATCTTAATGCATCTAGATGTTCGATTTGTTGCATCGGGAGATGAGTATGTTGATTTTCTAGGTAGCAGATTTAGATGTCGATAGAGGTCCTTCCGATCATCTATTTTGAGTTCCCCATTGATTGAGATAATCCGATTTCATGATTATAGAAACATCTTTTACATGTCCCGGCATTTCTCGAAACCTGTGGTGTTTAGTTGATTGAATTTATTACATTAGTTAGTTTAGTCATTACTTTGCATTCCAACCACATATTGATTTATTGTTCGTCCTATTCATTAGTCTAATAACTCTATTGTCGCATCAGTTCCCTAGTGTTCGACCCTGGTACTACACGATCCGTATTCTTACGGAAACGTTAATCTAGGTATTTATACTTAATATTAACTACATCATGACTCATTTCAATTGCATTTTTTAAGCTATTACCATGAAACACTCGAGATGTACTGGGCGGAATTAGCATATTTTTCAGAGATATATTCAAGAAATTTAAAAATGGATGACTTGGAGTTATTTGAAAAACAATATCTCTGAAGTATTATGCTCTTTGGAAAAAGTTTTTCCGCCTTCCTTCTCTGATGTCATTGTTATGTAATTTAAATTATTTTTATGTAAAATTTTTAATTGGTCATATTACTATAATGCTATAGATGTATAGGATGGAAAGAGAATCGAATCTTCTTGAACTTGTTGTAAAACCCACGTCAAGAAGAAGTCCATCGTCGGGGAAAAGGTCGACGAACCAAATTTTGGTGACCCCCAGGCAACACAGACGATGAAAGCTATGATGGAGAATATCACACATCAATCACAAGCCATTGGTTTAACTTCCGATTACAAAATGACAAAATTTATTTAGAGATACATAATAATATTATTGTTTTAATAATTCTTTAATAATATAACATATTTTATATCAATATACTAACTTTAATGAATTTTATATTGGAGTCTGTTATACTGGATAAGGGGCGTATATGCAACGGTACCCCTTGCGGTCCAAGAACTTACACGCAAGAACAACGCATCGAGCAGCTCGAGACTATAGTTCGAGCAGCGCAAGATGAGATTCGAGATACGAAAGCACACATGCGCCACATAGAGAATATCATCGACTTGATGACCGGTCGAGCGTATCAGCCACCACCATCGACGGGGGCAACAACGCCGAGACAAGAACCGATCATCGACTCCGATGTAACCCTTTCAAGAGGCATTGGCGAGCACGCGGATGTAGACAACGGTGCCGGTTTAGATGAAATATACTAAATTAGTTTTCAATTTTGTATAAATTTTATTTATATTATTTTTTTTGTTTTTTTAATCTATTGATAAAAACTAGGAAAAACAACCTATTCCCCCCTTGAAAATACTGCTTTAGTCCTATTCCCCCTCGATTTTGACTCACATCTTATTCCCCCTCGATTTTTAGTTTTCATCCTATTTCCCCCCTCGAAAATACCGTTTTAGTCCTATTCCCCCCTTGATTTTGACCACATCCTATTCCCCCTTGATTTTTAGTTTTCATCCTATTCCCCCTCAACTATCAAAAATCTACCTAAAACCTCATCCATTATTTATCCGTTAATTGACCCGATTTTGACTTCAATTTTGATTCGATTTGAACCCGATTTTTTACTTAATTGTGACTAAATTTTACTTAATTTTAACCCAAATATCAACAATAAATTAAGTTAATTATTAAATTTAGTTGATTTCGAGTTAAAATTGAATACAATTTTGTTAATTATATCAAAATTGGATCAAATCGAGTTAATCAATTTGCCCCGATTTTGACCCAAATCCGATCCAATTTTGACCCAAATTGTGACCCCAATTTTGACTCGATTTTAACTCAAACTTTTACTTAATTTTTACCCGATTTAATTTTAAATGTTATATTTTAGTAAATTAGATGTGAATTTACTACACACATAAATAATAAATGTTAATTTTTAGATAATTTCATAAAAATCAAGTTACTGATTTGATTTAATTAATCTTGAATCAAAATTGGATTCGGTTTTGTTAATTGTATCAAAATTGGATCAAATTTTGGTAAAAACTGAGTCAGATTCGGATCAAATTTTGACTCGATTTTAACCCTAATTGTGTCTCCAATTTTGACTTGATTTTAACCCGAAATTTTACTTAATTTTGGCTCGATTTAATTTTAAATGTTATATTTTAGTAACTTATATTTAAAATGTTATATTTAACCCGATTTAATTTTAAGATCACAATTTGGGTCAAAATTAGATCCGATTCGGGGCAAATTGATTAATTCAATTTGATCCAATTTTGATATAATTAAAAAAATCGTATTCAATCTTAACTCGAAAGCAACTAAATTGAATAATTAACTTGGTTTATTGTTGATTTTCGGATTAAAATTAAGTAAATTTTGGGTTAAAATTAAGTAAAAATTCGGGTTTAAATCGAGTCAAAACTGAGGTCAAATTTGGGTAAAAAATGATTTCAAGTAAAAAACCGTACTCAATTTACTCGAAATCAATTAAACCAAGTAAACTGATTAAATTGAATAATTAAATTCATTTATTGTTAAAATTTGGGTTAAATGTAAGTAAAAATTTGGGTCAAAATTAAGCACATATTTGAGTTAAATCGAGTTAAAATTAGGTCAAATTTGGGTCAAAATTAAACTCAAAATTGGGTCAAATTCGGGTCGGTTAACAGATAATTAACGAATAAATAACAAAGGGGGTTTTAGGCAGATTTTTGATAGTTGAAGGGGGAATAAGATGGAAACTAAAAATTGAGGGGGGAATAGGATGTTTGTCAAAATCAATGTGGGAATAGGACTAAAGCAGTATTTTGGTGGGTTACCATGAAACACTCGAGGGTGGGGGGGGGGGGAATAGGATGAAAACTAAAAATCGAGGGGGGGAATAAGACTAAAGTAGTATTTTCGAGGGGGAAATAGACTGTTTTTCCTAAAACTATCAACATAAACACTTTGGAAATGTTCAATATTTTTAACATGTATTCGTTGGAAACTTTAAAATTCCCGCCATTTCTTTTTCAAGCATCCGTTGCGTTTTCCCACCAACATATTTCAATAGATATCTGTTGCACATTGTCAAAGGATGCTCGTTGCAAATCACCACTGGATAATTGTTGCAACTTTCCAACGGATATCCGTTGACAAATTTCAACGGGCATTGTTGAAAGCTTGCAATTGGTTTCTGGTGATACTTCCAACGGATATATCTGGTACCATCCATTAAATATTATCAACGGATAAAAACCATTGCAACGCCATTGGCGAATCACAACAGATGTGGTTTTTCAATGATCGATTCCCAACGACACCGAATCCGTTGAAATCTGTTGGAAAAGGTCGTTACTAACGGAAAACAAACCATTTCCAACATATATATTCGTTGGGAATAGCCTTTTTTGTAGTGGAGTTGATGGGAAAGACCAAAAAGTAATTAAAACATCATTTTTTAAACAAGAAAATATTTTAATTCATAGGCACACACCAAACCAAATTTTTGGTTAAAATCTTGTTTGATTTGATTTATTAATAAATAATATATTGAGATCTCTGTTTAATTTTAAAAAAATATATAGTTTTCACTTGAAATTGTGTCTGATATATTTAAAAACTATACTAAATCAATATTATCAAATATAATACAATAAATTTTATTCTCATGTTTTTAAGCAACATAATTTGAAAGATACCTTCGTAGGGCTAAAGTGCGTCACGTCTTGTTTTGAACGTGAAAAACACACGTACTTCAGTTTTTCGACGTGAAAACCTGTCAAACCGTGTCAAAAGCAAGGAAGATGAACAATTTTTCGACGTGAAATCTGTTTCAAAGTTTAGAGCAAGGAAGACAAAGTAATTTCAAACTTGAGAGGGATCGGTTTGAAGTTGGTAAGAAGGAAAATTCAAGTCGAGACCAAGGAAATCGCTAGAATCAGCAGCACCAGTGAAGAAGAGAGCACAAGTCAATCTTCAATAGCGTCAATAAGTGTAAGTAGATCGATTTCTAGGGTTTGCAGGTTGTCGAGTCGCAAAATAGTTTATTGATTTGAAATGGATGTGAGTGTCAGTGAGTCGGTTGAGTCTCAATGAGTTGGTTGAGTCTCAATGAGTTCGTTGAGTCTCAGTGAGTCGGTTGAGTCGCAAGGGTCGCAGGAGTTGCATGACCATCTTCGACTCAATGAGTCGGTTGAGTCTCAGTGAGTCGGTTGGGTTGTAATGGTCGCTTGAGTATTGCCAAGGGTCGCAGGAGCTGCATGACCATCTTCGACTCAAGCGACTCATTGGGTCTCAATGGTCGCAATGGTCGCTTGAGTGTCATAGAGGGTCTAGGGGTCGTTTGAGTCGTATGGGTCGCAAGGGTTGGTTGAGTCGCATGGGTCGCTTGAGCTGGTAGAAGTCTAATGTATTCTTAATTGGTCATTTTGCAAGTGGCGCCAAAGCCGAAGTTTGTGTATGCATTCAAGCACATGGACAGAATGCTAAAGATCACGACCAAGTGTTATCCTCACGAGACAATAACGGAGTTGAGAGGAATGTTAGATGAATATGAGTTGCATTACGTCGAGAAGGAGTCACAATTTAGGCATTTATTCCATTTCTAATGTGACTCCACATTGACGAAGGTTCAAATGTCTATCCTACTAAATCACTACGTGATTGTACGGGACAAGAAGGAGTTGTGGTTCGTGTTAAACGGTGTTCCCATCCGGTACTCTATTGCTCTAGATCTGTATGCACTAATTTCCAGATTGAAATGTAGACCATATCGTAAAAGATGGGAGTCCAAAAGGGATAATACATTCAGGCTGAAGAATTTCGACCGTGGAAAGGTGACCCCCGCACAAGTCAGTGAAAATCTTGTGAAGGCGAAGAATTCCAATGACCAGACGAGTTTGGCAACTTTGATGTTGTTGGCGCAATTTATGGCTCACAAGCCTTCATCATACAACTCTATCAACCATGATCTCATTGACATGGTTGTTGACTTGGAATTTTGTGAAGTCTTTCCATGGGGGCCTTACATATTCGAGAAGATTGTGGATACTTTCCGCAAGCACGTTAGCGGGGAATCACCGAAACCAAAATGGTATTATGGTTGTTTCATGATCCTACTATTGGTAAGTTGTATATATTTTTCGAACAACTTGAATGTTTTCGTACTTTTTGCATTCTTAACATTTTGTTTAAATGTTTTAGTTACTTCCATTCAAAACCATCCTTAGTTTGGGCGGAAAGGGGTGGTATGTTGATGTTATGATGGGATCCACATGCACAAGAATGTGCAAGAAGAAGGTTAAATCTAGTTTTAACCTGAAGTAAGTAGATGTGATAAGGCAGATTGGAGATTCTAAGATAACAATAACATAAGGGTCACAAGGGTAACAAGGGTAACAAGGGTCATAGAGGGTAATAATGGTTATTTTGTGTTTTTAAGGATATTCGAAGTATTCTTCGTGTTGAACACGAAGAGGAAGCTTTACTTTTTGATTTGGAGGATTACGAGGGATGCCACGATCCCGATCTTCAGATATGGATGGAACATCTTCATAAAAATCCGAAAGGTATTTGTTGGGAGGAAATTCGTAAGCAAGAACTGCTGACGCGAAAAGCAACTCTTGGTGATTAAAAGAAGGGGGAAAGAAAAGGGGATTAAGAGGAAGAAAAGTGTGAGTGAAAAAATAATAGAGGTTGAAGATGACGAATACGAGGGAAGGTTAGGTGGTGCTGAAGCAGATGAAGAAAGAGAAAGTGATGCTGAAGGTGATGCTGAAGCTGAAGCTGAAAGATAAGGTGATGATGAAGCTGGAGGAGAAGGCGATGATGAAGGTACAGCTGAAGGAGAAGACGTTGCAGTCCCTCTAACACTGGAGAAATTAATAAAGGAAATAAAGAAGTCGGAGAAAAGAATTATCAATGCTGTAACAGACCTTCTAAGGGATGTCGGGTTTCATTTGCCTAATCCAAAATCAAAGGCAGCAAATCCCAAAGGTGTTGAAAAGGCAAACTCAAAGTCTACCGAGAAAGATGCAAGCACCGAAAACCAATCTTCCGGCACTGTTAGAGATGATGATTTTGAATTCCTTCGACGTCCATATCCAATGTTAAGAAAGGAGCCAAACAAAGAGACGGTTGAGTAAGAGGCTGAAAATTACTTTTAAGATGGCTCAGAAGAGGATTTGGCAAACGTTTCGAGATTAGTTGAAAATCTTCACATCTATCGCCACCATTCCTCTAATTGAATATATTTTCGGAGAGATTACTGCAAATGTTTTTCCTTATGAAGTTCCACCAAGTAATTAATATTTAGTGAAAAAGTTCATTTGAGTCAATTTCCATCGAGAGTCCGCATGGGTCATAAGAGTGGCATGGGTGATGCGTGTCAAGTTAACTAGTTAACCTAAGACTATCCGCAAGTGCACGACACTTGTGTAGTAGTTAAGGTGTCGATCCCTCGAGAACAAATGTAACACGATCTAAGAATCACAAGTGGACCAAAGCTTGCTGCGAAAGAATAAGGATGGTGATATGCAAATATGATAATGATGCAATGGATAAGTGAGTTCTAAACAAAGAGACAAACGCCCTAGAAATCCGGTTTCACCGCATAGCTTCCAAAACCTATCTCCGATCTATCTAATCGTGCATTCCCTATCAAGATATCTAAGGTGGACGATCCTAATGTAGAACCTACCTCTCTCAAGGCATAGGAACGTGGCTAGATTGAGTCATCCCCTACTTTCGTGGCTGACACTCCAACTACACCCCATTATGATTCATGATTCGCCCGATACAACCCTCAACCATTACTACCCTACTTTCGTGACCTAGTCTCGGTTGTTCTAGGCCTAACTTTCTAGGACTAGAATTCAACTTTCAGTCCTTCTCCTAATCCCTAATACATGCATATACGTGGTCACTGTAAACACAAGACCGTAAGTGCTTAAATAAAGAATAGATAATACGAAACGGGGAAATGCATTCATAAACGAATCAAAGATGTTTTCGGGATAGCCAACCTTCTCCTAGAACAAATCCACTACTTGCTCATGAGTCTAAACATCACAAACAAAACAATAGATAAAAGAGCATAGAGATATCAAACGAGCGATGCTCCCAAATCAATCTCCCACTCCTTGCGTGCCTCCCGTCAAGGGGACTCTATGGATGGATGGTGGTTTTGAATTGTGTTTTGGATGGTGGATTCTGGATGGTGTGTGGATGGTGGATCTCCTCCTTTCTGTCCTTTAGGCTTTGTGATTTGAATTCCAAATCTTGGATGACTGATTTTCACCTATTTCCTCGGTTGGTTGTTTTACAAAGTCATGCCTGACTGTGCTCCATGTCATGCCCAGTCGGGCATGCTTCTTTCGTAATTGTAGACAAGTTGTTTTGCGATGAAGCCCAACCGTGCTACCCTTGATGCCCGACCGTGTTGTGCTTGATTGTTGGTGCCCGACCATGCACTTGAACGCCCGACCAGTGCGCAAGCTACGAGGATTAATTTGTATGAGTTGCCCGACCGTGCACCATAGGACCCCCGACCGTGCTCCCTCACCAAGAGAGTGCTCGACCATGCATGATGTGTGCCCGGGTCGTGCACATCTATCAGGGATGAATTGCAACAAAGGATCCGGACCGTGCTCCTCACTTAGCCCGACCGTGCAGCTCCAAGGAGATGGATGATCGACCGTGCTGGATTGGATGCCCGGCCGTGCTGCTTTGCCAAAGAGGAGCCCGACCGTGCTAGAGACCAAGTGATAACACTGAAAGTTTATCAATTTTAGGATAGGTTTTAGTGCCATTTTCGCATACATCTTATATAGAGATTTACATATCCGATATGATTATGAGTTTCACACACCCGTTTTGTTGGTTTTCAGGTTTTTAGGCGACAAGGCCTAAATGAGCTTAAAATGACGGATTCCTGATCAAAACAACATGATTTGAAGATATATCTACTCAGAGCCAAGATCGAGCTTCAGAACCCAAAGGAACACCCGAGCAACGAGCGGAAAAGAAAAATTTCAAGGAAACAAGGGTGCCCGGTCGGTCACCATAGACCACCCGCTCGGGTAAAACATACGGGGTTTTATCCGCACACCTTGCACGACCCGGGCAAAAAGGCAATACCCGCTCGGGCGTTAATTCATCCAAATTGCCCCGAGAGTTTGCATGACTCGGGCCGCTCAACCACGCGATCGGGTGCTTGATACCCGATCGGGCACTATGAAAGAACAAGATCGGGCGAGCCTCTACACGACCGGGCAACACTGGTGCCCGAATGGGCCGTGTAATTCGCAACAACCTAGACCTAACATTCAAACGGCCTAATTTAAGGAACAGAACAGATCTAGAGCAAGGGGGCGACGTACAGGGCAAGGAAAGGCTGGAAAAACATCTGGAAAGGCTCGGGAGGCATCGGAGAAGAAGAGAAGCATCAATCCTTACACCGGTAACACGATAGGGAAGGTCGAGATTGAATTCCCCTTAGAGTCTATCATGTATAGGATTATGTTAT
>CM071865.1:19576853-19587380 GCA_036759665.1 Gynandropsis gynandra
TTCGTGGCTGTCCTCCCTATAATTTCCGTACATACACATTGAAGAGCTGACCTCTTACGCTTTTTCACGTGTGTGGGCTGTTTTCTCATCTCATCTGCACTCATGTTAGCATTTAAAACAGCAAGATATGTTTTATCGGAATCAACGTACTCATACCGAGAATAAGGCGGCGGGTCGGGCTCAAGCTCGAATGCTTTCTCCGCTGTGCAATCAGCATGCATATCACGTGGTATCTCCTCCCATGGGATGTCTCCTAGTGCTGCAATGGCACTCAAGAATTTCGTATACACCTCGGCTCCTTCGTCCGCAAATCCTGCATTATCGCCAACTTGTGTCAAATACCGTAAAAGACAATCAGAAACACTTACTTGATCGTGCGTGTCTTTCTCTAACTCGTCCAGTGAATCTACTGTAAAGCAAGACTCCTTGAGTTGTGATTCGTCCATGGGGCTGGGCAGGACGAATTCGATCGTTTTGTCTTTGACACGTAAGGACAGCTTTCCTTGTTGTACGTCTATCATCGCACCTGCAGTAGCTAAGAACGGCCTACCAAGAATAATAGGTGTCCTAGTGTCTTCCGTTATCTCAAGTACAATAAAATCAGTGGGGATGCAAAGCTTACCTACCATGGTGGGAACGTTTTCAATGATTCCCACCGGATGTCTTACCGTACGATCCGCGAGTCGCAGAGACATCTTCGCAGGTTTAAGATTCTCGAACTCCATCCGCTTGAAAACTGAGTGTGGCATGATACTCACGCTTGCTCCTAAATCACACAAAGCATTTTCAATATCGAGATTACCTATTTTGCATGGGATGGAGAAGCTTCCGGGGTCCTTTAGCTTAGGTGGCAGCTTGTTCTGAAGAATTGCACTGCATTCCTCGGTGAGTGCTACAGTCTCGTTCTCTTCGGTGTGCTTCTCTTTGGTCATTACCTCACGATTAGGCATCTTTTGAACTGCTTCCACGTATGGCATGTTGATGTCTAGCTTCTTGAGACCTTCTGTAGCTCTGTCCACTCTCTCTTGGTTCTTACTGCTTACTAATCGTCGAGGATACGGTATCGGAGGTACGTACGCCGGAGGAGCAACGTATGGCTTATCTAAATCTAGTTCGACTCCTTCCACAATCGCAACCTTACCTCTTCCTCTATCCATGGACGTACCAGTAGCGTCTCCTCGCTCATTTGAGGGAGAATTCTCAACCTCATCATCGCTGCACACCGAAAAACCCTTTATCCAGATGGAATGAGAGATCCCAGATTTGCGCACATCCTCTTTCGGGTTGAGATCGGGGATAGGGAAGATGGTGAGACAATCGCCAGCCAAAACAAAGCTGGTTTGCTGGAGCCATGGTTTGAATTTGATTTCGCTTCAGGAAACTGAATTAAGGCAAATAAATAAGAAGAGGGAAAAACCAGAGTGGGGATAACAAGGAAGAAAAGAGAGATCTGGAAGATTATGAACAAAGGCCAAATTGAGTTCTTTCCTGGTTTGAGATTTCTAGAAAAAAGAGGTCAAGATTGTAATTATAATAGTCAGATGCGGAGATTAGGTTGTTCTTCCTTTAGGCCAATTAAACTGAAGGGAAGTAAGTCATTAGGCTACTCCGATTATTCAACCATTTCTTTCTGAAATTGCGTATAACAAGAGTCCTCTACTCGAGTTCTTCTCGCAGGAACGGATTAACCTGACTGCCACTCGCATTAGGGAAGGAAATTACCTTTTTTTTTAGTAATTCAAATTAAAAAACATAGCCCGAAGGGGCTATATGAACTTTTGTCGAAATACGTTCCGCAAGATCTTGCCTAGATAATTCTATACTGTGAAGACGAATCTTTTCTCTTTCTATACGCAATTACGAAAAGAGTCTAGTCAGCTCGGGATCTTTATCTCTAGGTAAGGTTCGCCACATTTCAGTGAGTGCTCTACCTTGGTATGGTACCGGAAGCACTTGGTATTGGTAGTAGTCTATATGTCTTTTTCTGCCTTGATAGGAGTTGAGGGGATAAAGCTCGATTTTCTCCCTATAAGGGCCTCACTATTTATATTCAATTTTAGCTACTAAGATGAGCGGCACACAAACTATATCTATCTGTTGAGGAAGCGTCTTTTTCCTCTCTTCCTTACCGGATATATAACTCCAATCAATATGAATGTGAAATGAAGTCATCCTGTCAAGCTTACAAACGGATTTACTCAATACGTTAAGATAAGACAGAACAGAGATTTATGATTGAGATGCTAGGCTCATTCTAGCATGAGACGGAACCTTCATTTGCTTTGTACTAATGTGAGGAGTGAATAGGCAAGTGACGGTGGGCATTACCTGACTTATCTCACAAACAATGTACCAAAACTCCACCTCTCAAAGTAAAAGCATCATCGATCTCTATATCGATTTCTTATCTTTACATGGTTGTTTTCTTCCTAGGGTCTCTAGCTCCATTCCTAATACCTTACCTGCGTATTTTATAATATTCCTAACTATTAAAAAACTCTTTAAGTATAGTATAAATAAGGTAAGTAATACTAACTAAATTACAAGTTCCAAACAGTAAAGGAAAGACACAACTATCAATATAGCCTGTGAGCAGTCCTGTGAGAAAACCAGTAGAAAGTACCTCTTAGCTGTTCCAATAATAAACCTTACTACACGGAACCCTTACTAAGCTAAGGATATTCTGGACAGATTGAATTCTCTTGTACATCGGTTTTAGTACTGAGCAAGGTCTAAGACGGGTATATCGTCCTGATATTAGCCTTACAGTTACGGATGCTTTCATCCCAGTGATGAGACAAAGCTCGAAAGACTAATGAAAAAGGTTTGGATTCCGCTTTTAAGTATGTAAGTTCCGGATATCTAACCCTCAACAAGCATTGGACAAGTGGATTCCCTTCAAAATGGGTCTGCATTGGCTAGGTCTTGTCAGAGCCTTTCCTAAACCATTTCGCCGGTACTCCTACCTTATACCCATCTGGGAAGCGCTTATTCCATGAAATAGCAATTCAAAAGGGCGTAGACATTGCTACTTACTCTTAAGAAGGTTCCTGGGGTTGGCTCCTCTGCTCTGTTTATTAATGAAATATCTGCCTCTTTCTGTCAAGGGAATGTTGCACATTTTGACGAAAAAGTCTTTATTTATATTAGCATTAAATTAAGTAGTCAAAATTTTACACTAGGGTTTTCCCATACCATACATGCAAACATAACAAAGAAAACCAAACTAAGCTAGTTAGCATAGATAGGAGTCTATCTCCAGTAAGCACCGGAGTAGATCCCCACTAAAAAAAGACACAGAACACCATACATGAAAACACACTACTTTGCGTCTACAGACACTTATTTAAACCTTCTAAAAGAGGACTCTTTTAGTCTCCTTGTCCCCCGCGGATGCTGGAGGCCGCATTGACAATATGAAATTGTTGCTCTCGGAGGAGGGCCTCCCTTTGTTCTTCTAAAGAATGAATGGTATCCCGGATATCTTGTATCCTTTTTTCCACGATCTGCGGATCGGCAGCAGGCACGTGCTCCAAGAAGGCAGCCAGGATTCGCTGCTGCGCCTGCTTCGCGTTCTCTACAGCTTGAATTGCTTGATCAATTTGAGAAAGTATTGCAGCGCGAGCTGGCTCCATATCTCCCAAAGCTTTGCCAAATAGAGCTGAAACAAGCTTCTATTTATAGGCCTTTCCAGCCCTTAACTCTTTCTTCTTATTAGTTATAAAGGTAGTCTTAGTTCCGTAAGTAAGATGGTTCAACCCTGGCTTTGAATGAATATGGAACCACATCTACTCTATTTTTGTGCGCTGAAAGATTCTCCCCGTTGAGTACGAACCACCAAAAAGAGCGAATAGTCCTTTTTTTTCGCGGGTATCGCCACGCGGCTTAATCCCGATCACTCCCTGGAGGCAATAATCGAGCGAATCCGTCAGAGAGTTATTAATCACGACAAAGCCCCTTTATTAAGAGATAGAGCAATCCTTACTCGACAGCTCAAAGCTGACCAGTACAAAACCATGTGATCTTTCCCCGTTTACGTACCCCGCGTGCTTCGTCGTACCCTGCCTACTCGTCTTTCACCGGCCTATTTGTACCCAGCTACAATCTATTCCCTTAGGCCCCTCGGCCAATCCTCACTCGACAGCCTAGTCCTTGCTTAGAAAAAAAGATGTTTGACTGAACCTATCTCTTGATTGATCTGACCAGACGCTTGCTTTTTCCCGCGTGCTTGTTCTATTGAGATTATTTCGACAACTATTGATTTTGAGCCAATCAGGTATCACCGCCTGTCAAGCCTGCTTTCTTCGATTAAGGCCCTTCTGTGGGCTTTGCTTTAATCGAGGTTTCATCGAAACAGGCCCGAGTTTACTGAAGCTATGTTAGTTGAATTGGACGGTCTAGAGGAGGAAAGGCTGAAGGCCCTAAACACTTTTCTTTTTCTGATAGTAAAAGAAAGTCGCCAGAGCGCCTATAACAAGAAGGTCAAAGGCAAGTCTTTTGAAGAGGGGGACTTGCCTTTCCTCGAAAGCAACCTATAACCAGCTTTATTAAAATCCCTTTGCCTAAGATGAGCCTACTCGCCTAAAGGATGCAAGGGAACTTGCTCGGAGAGAAGGCATATTAGCGTATTCCCCCTATTCAAAATCCCTATTACAAGACTTAGACTTTTCTTATTAAAGCCATATGAGAGCCTATGGATCATACCTATTTTTTCTATCGATATAGAAAGTATCTTATTCGCTCGCCATGGAAGCACTTAAGTAAGATAGGAATGAAAGAAAGAACGAAAGCAGCTATAACTGCATCCAAGGAAATTGGAAATATGATAAGGTGTTACCCATTACTGAGACAGGCTTCCAGGTCGAAGCAAAGGCAACTCTCTCTCGATTAAGGAAAGACGAAGAAGTGTCAATGGCTGCGAGGAAACCCACTGTAAAAGTCACTGCAACTGGCTCAGGAATAGCATAGCTGGCAGAATAAATTGAAATAGATGGCAAAAACTAGATCCCTCTTCACTGCCAATGGAACTAGATAAATTAAAGGCATTATCAATGGAGGGTCCTGAGTAATTAACTACCCGACCTTACTTTGATGAAGGTGCTTGAGGAGGTTGAGGGGCTTGCGGGGCTTGCTGTGCTTGCTGGAAATGCTGGTTGTTTTGCTGAAAATTATTCTGTCTTTGTGGAAACTCCGAATACCTTACCGGTTGAGTTGTTCGGTATGACAAGTTCGGGTGATTCCTCCAATTCGGGTTGTAGGTGTTCCCGAATTGAGTGTTACCTTGCTGCTGGGCGTAGTTCATCTGTTCGTAATCCTCATGTACCGTGCATTGATACGCTACATGCTCCGTATCTCCGCAATTCGCACAGTACATGGCATTCGCTGCATTACCTATAGCTCTATTCTGATTAGTCTCATATAAACGACGAGTGCTATTAGGCATACCTCTCGGAGTTGACCACATGGTGTGATTCATGGCGAGGTTATCAATCAGCTCAAATGTCTCCTCGACGCTTAGATCCATGAATAATCCTCTAGCAGCGTTGTCCAACCTCGTGCGGTGCTCATCTGAAATTCCGTTATAAAAAGTTTGGATAACGTACCACTGCTCAAGACCATGGTGTGGACACAACTGTAGAAGATCCTTGAATCTACCCCACGCCTCAAATAGCGTTTCTCCATCTCTGCATCTGAATGTCGTGATTTCCCCCCTCATCTGAATCGTCTTGCTTGGAGGAAAGAAACGTGATAGGAATAGTGTGCAGAGCTGATCCCAAGTGGTGATAGATCCCGCAGGGAGTGATTGCAGCCAAGTTTTCGCTCTTCCTCCAATAGAGAAGGGGAAAAGGCGCAACAAGATGGCATCCTCAGAGACTCCGTGAATTTTGAACGTACCTGAAAGTTCGAGGAAGTCTCTGAGGTGCTGATGGGGATCTTCATGGTTTCCACCCATGAATTGCTTCTGATAAAGCATGTTTATCATTGCTGGCTTAATCTCAAATTGCTCTCTTGCAACAGCAGGCATCCTTATGGCTGTTTGCACGTTGTTCATGTTCCGCACCACGTAATCCCTTAGACGACGTGGTGGAGGAGCCTGCAGTCTCGTGGTTGAGGCACGAGTGGCTGTTGCTGCATTTGCCCCAAATTACCAAGAGGTAACTGAGCATGTTCACGGCCATTATGATTATCCATATTCTGTTGATCTGACGTCTCTGTGTTATCTTCTTCCTTACCCTTTCTCAGTAGTCTGCAAGTTCGCTCGATCTCTGGGTCGATTCTGAGTAGACTAGAAGTGCCTTGCGACCTGGTCATACACCGAAAAAGAACGAACGAAAAGGCGGACGATCCTAAGATGATATCTACCCTCTCTCAAGGCATAGACACGTGATCTAGACAAGTTGCCCCCTACTTTCTTGGCTGACACCTTGAACTAAACCCATAAACTCTGTGATTCGTCCGTTCACCCTCAACCGTTGCTACCCTACTTTCGTGGCCTAACCTCGGCTGTTCTAAACCTCATCTTGTAGGACTAGAATTCTCCTTTCGGTCGTTCTCCTAACCCCTAACACATGCATCTACGTGGCCATCGCAAACACAAGTAAATTCAAGCACTCAGATAAAGAATAGATGAACTAAAACGGGAAGATGCATTCAAAATAGATCAAAAGTGGTTTCGGGATAGCCAAGGGCTAATCCCTTCTCCTAGAACAAACAAACTACTCGTTCATGCGTCTGTAAAGAAACATAAACAAAGTAGAAAGTCTAAGGAACATGAAAACCAAACAAAACCGAAGTGTTGGGGCTTGATCTCCAATGCTCCTCGCTTGTCTCCTTACAAGAATCTCCTCAATCTTCTACTGAATTAATCTCCAATGTAAGCTTGCTCTAATGACGTATTTTGCCTCCTTTTAAGCCTCCTAAGTCAGTCCAATTGTTGCCTTAATTTCCCCCACGAGTTCCCTTATGTTTTAAGTTAATTTAACTTAAATTTGCTGTTTTCTCGGGTCGCGACCCGCTCGGGCATTGAGTGTGCCCGCTCGGGTGCGGCTAGGGTGGAACGCACGGACTGTGGTCTGCAATACATGCCCGATCGGGCATGGTATGTGAGCCCGCTCGGGCACAAGGCAATTGGTCGGGTTTTCTTGCCCGAGTCGTGCAGGAAATGCGCACAAAATTGGCCGTAGGTTTTGCCCGGTCGTGCAAGAGTTGTGCCCGACCGGGTGGAGGCTTTCCATGCTCAATCTCGTCCCGTTTGTCCCGTGATGATCCCTGAAGTTGCTCCTTAGCTCCGTGCATGTCCTTTTAGCTCCGAAATGATCCAAATACGCGTAAAAACCTGTAAGAACATGAAAAACACGAAAACAAGTAAAACGGATACGGAATCATACGTAAAGCAACACATATATATATCGAAAACGTCTCCTAAATCGTGCAAGAAATACGTATGAAAACGAGATGATCATGGGGCGTCCCTTAGTGCTTCAATAGCACTCATGAATTCAACATAGACCTCAGCTTCTTCATTGGTGAGTCCTGCAACATTGCAAATTCCCATTAGGCACCTTTCAAGAGGATTGGAAATACTTACCCGTTCAAACGTGTCATTGGCTAACTCATCCAGCAAATAAACCCTAAAGCATGACTCCTTGAAGGAAGGTCCTTTCATGGAGTTGGAAAGTTGAATTCTATCTTTTCATCCTCGACATGTAGAGAGAGCTTTCCTTGTTGTAGATCTATCATGGCACCTGCAGTAGCTAGAAAAGGTCTTCCAAGAATAATAGGTACCCGAGCATCTTCTTCAATATCAATTACAACAAAATCAACGGGTATACAATGATTACCTACCTTGGTGGGAATATTTTCGACAATTCCCACCAGATATCTTACCGAACGATCCGCGAGTTGTAAAGACATCTTCGTAGGTTTTAGATCTCCAAAGTTCATCTGCTTGAATACCGTGTGTGGCATAAGGCTCACGCTTGCTCCCAAATCGCACAAGGCTTTGTCTATGTCGATGTTCCCTAAGGTGCATGCTATGGAGAAGCTTCCGGGGTCTTTTAACTTTGGTGGCAACTTGTTTTGAAGAATGGCGCTGTATTCCTCGATGAGTGTTACCGTCTCACTTTCTTCAATATGCCTCTTATTGGATAAGATCTCTTTAAGGAATTTGGCGTATATGGGCATTTGTTGGAGGGCCTCTACGAACGTTATGTTGATGAGAAGCTTCTTGAGGATCTCTACGAACCGTTCGTATCTCACTTCATTCTTGTTGCTCGCTAACCGTCGAGGAAACAGTAGAGGAGGTACATACACTGGTGGAGCAACGTATGGCTTCTCTAAATCTGGTGCGGCTCCCTCCATGATTGCAATGCCCTTTCCTTTGTCCTCTGACTTTCCAGCAGCATTTTCTCGCTCTTTTGGGGGTGGACTCTCAATCACATTACCGCCTACGCAAGGTGATAGCATTAACGTGCTCTCTTGGGGGTGAGATCAGGCTTTCCAGGTAGCATCCCAGGATTTCGAGAGGATGATGCAGCCTGATGTGCAATTGAGTTTTCTAGCATCTTCACATGTGTGCTCAAGGAGTCCATTTGAGTTGTAGCTCACCAATTGCTGTCTCCATTTCCGAGTTGATTTTAGCTTGAGTGGATTGTTGTTGCCTTTGCTCTTTGATGAACTCAAGCATCACCACCTCAAGACTTGACGAAGGAGCTTGAGGAGGTCAAGGAGCTTGCTGGAGTGGCTGCGATTGCTGATATGGCTGCTGCCTTTGCTGAAAACCCGAATATTTCGCCAGTTGGTTCGTGCGATAAGAGAGATTCGGGTGGTTCCTCCAATTTGGGTCGTATGTGTTCCCGAATTGCGTATTGCCTTGCAGTTGGGCGTAGCTCACTTGCTCCATGCCTTCTTGCATTGTGCATTGGTAAGCCATATGATCAATTTCTCCACAATTTGCACAATAGATGGCATTCACCGCATTGCCCATCGCGCTTCTCTGATCAACTTCGTAAAGACCTCGTGTCTTGTTTGGCATACTTCTTGGTTGAGACCACATGGTGTGGTTCATGGTAAGATTGTCGATAAGCTCTTATGCCTCTTCAACGCTTAAGTCCATGAATGATCCTCGAGCAGCGTTGTCTAATGTCGTTCTATGCTCATACGTGATCCCATTGTATAATGTTTGGATCATGTACCACGACTCTTGATGCGCGACTGGATCGAGCGTTTCACTCGGTTGTGCGGATGGATGCCTTTGAACCCGTAGACGGATACGTGCTGAAGAACGTTGGCCCGGATGCACCTCTAGAACTCTTAGGACGATAGAAGACGCCACAAGCAACCATGGTTCGTTACTTGATAAGTCGAATCGAGCAAGTCCCAGACTTGAACGATTTGTGTGAGACGAATCTCTCAACCTCAAGAACAATGAGCTAAGCTCCTTTTGGTGTGTAATTTGTTCGAAAATGAATTATTTTTTATTATTCATGCGTGCCTCCTTAAAAATAAAGAAGGCCTAAACAAACTTCCCACATTACACTCCTATTCAAAAGTCTAAGACTCTTAATGACCATAATCTTCTCAGATTTTATTGGTGTTCGTGCATTGTCAGTAGACTCTTAAAGTCTACTGACAATGCACGAACCCTAAATTATAGGTGTATTGGGTACAATTTGAATTCAAATTTAAATTTAAATGACACAAATCCAAGACACTTCCTCTTGATGGGTCTTTGTGTGGTCCATGGGCTGGTGAGGCTTTAAACCCTTCAAATGATGTTGCTGTTCAATATCTTGGGTTTCTAAGATGTCTTGAATCTTCTCTTGTAGCCTCCTGGCCTTAGATCTAGTCCAAGGCCCACCTTCAACATGATTGAAACATCGGAATTTGGCTCTAAGTGTGCACTAGAGGTGTTGTCGGAAATTTCGCCTGAATGTCGCCGGAAAAGTGCCGTTCCGGTAGTGATCTTGTACTCATCTTAAAGCTCTTTGAGTGCCGGTTCCAATGGTCTTTGTTTCATCGAATTTGGACTTTGGGAAGGCCTCCATTTAGGTGTTTTCGTACAAAGTCTCATCTCCGAGTTAGCCGGCCCGCGGATATCGGACGCGACCGTTAGTCCGCAAGTCTCATCAACGGTCACATATCCGCATCCTTGTAAGCTTCACGCACATCCTCATCAGCATCCTACACATCCTCCTCAGCGTCCCGTGCGTCCATGTGATTGCCTTTCCCATTCGACCCATCCATTCTGTCCGTCCGTTCGAGGCTTGCTTTCTTTGTGATATCCTCATGAGCTCTAGACCATGATGAGGACATATTTGCAAAAGGTCCTTGAATCTTCCCCATGCCTCAAATAACGTCTCTCCCTCTCGGCTTCTAAATATAGTGATTTCTCCTCGCATTTGGATCGTCTTGCTCTGAGGGATGAACCGTGATAGGAAAGTCGTGCAAAGCTGGTCCCATGAAGTGATAGAACCAGCGGGAAGAGATTGTAGCCACGCCTTCGCTCGTCCCCCATTGAGAAGGGAA
>CM071865.1:19616368-19627473 GCA_036759665.1 Gynandropsis gynandra
AACAGATCTAGAGCAAAGGGGGCGACGTACAGGGCAAGGGAAGGCTGGAAAAACATCTGGAAAGGCTTGGGAGGCATCGGAGAAGAAGAGAAGCATCATTCCTTGCACCGGTAACACAATAGGGAAGGTCGAGGCATCGAGTTCCTTAGAGTTTATCATGTATAGGACTTTGTTATCTTCCTCTTTTGTTTCTTCCATGAGTTAGTAGAGTCCCTACTGCGGGTAGGGATATCGGATTTGTGTGTATGAACAATGAATTGCGTTAATGCTTAGTTTTATGAATTTATTCTTGATTTACGTTTCTACACTTAGTATTATCATTCTTACGCTAGTGCTGACCGCTCAGCGACATAGGATTTCGAACCTTGCTTGAAGGTTAAGGAACGAATCCGGACCTGCTAAGTTGTAGATTAAGTTTGGCTAATGAGAATTTGACCGGTCGGTTAGTCATCTTAGGGATAATGATTGCGTTCATAATGCTGCCATGATATGTGTTAATCACTGCTGGAAGGTAGGGTTGCATGTATCCATGGTTAGGAGGTTTAGGCTCGGAAGAATCACTCCTCACCCTAGGGCATGAATTTCCCATTGTCAAGAATAGTCGATAGATCTATGATCCTTAGTTGTTTCATCCATGCGAATTCTGGTATCCCGTACACCCGTAGTGTTTGCCATATCCAGTTTTATCCCCAACCTAGTTTCGTTGTCACCATTAGGATTAGTTTTAGGAATTTAGGATCACATCCCCTACTATCTTTTCCCATCTTAGTTTAGTTTTGTTCTTAATTTAGTTGCTTTAGTTCCTAGAGATCGACCCTGGTACTACACGATCCGTGTACTTGCGGTGAAGTGGTCTAGGAATAATTAAACCTCATGTTTCCACACGTCAGGAACAAAGCGTGGATCTAAGAAAAGAAAAGAAAAAAATGAATAAGAACGAGAAAAACGATTTTAATGATATCAAAAGCTTAGGGAAATTGGTATGGAGATTGCTTGGACGTTATCTAGGGTTGTGAAGTAGACTTAGATTTTTGGTAGGATTTCTTGGCTCAGCACTTTCGGTAGATATAAGGCTATACTCGGTACGCTTAGGCCTTTGTTCATTTGACGCGTTGATTTGCGGAATGACTAACTATTCGAACTTTTTGTGCTAGTATCCATCGTTATTAGATTCTTCTTGTACTTGGCTTTAGTTTTGTTTGAGGACAAACTAAGGTTTAGGTCTGGGGGCGTTCGATAACACGTAAAGTGTATCGATTTTAGGCTAGGTTTTAGTATCATTTTCGCATACATTTCTTGGTTAGAGTTACATTCCCAATACGATTATTCTTTACATACGCCCGTTTTGTTGGTTTTCAGGTTTTTAGGCGACAAGGCCTAAACGAGCGTAAAAAGGCAAATTCCTAAATCCCTGAGAGTTTACACGACTCGGGCTGTTCAATCACACGATCGGGTGCTGATGCCCGATCACGCAAGACGGAGTACACGACCGGGCGAGGTTCTACACGACCGGGTAAAAGGTGTATACGAACGGGCCGCCTTTCTCGCAAAAAACTAGATCTTGCATTCAAACGAGCTAATTAATAGACCAGAACAGATCTAGATGCAAGGGGGCGACGTCTAGGGCAAGGAAAGGCTTGGAAAACATCAGGAAAGGCTTGTGAGACGCTGGAGAAGGAGAGAAGCATCAATCCACACATCGGTAACACAACAGGGAAGATCGAGGCATCGAGTTTCCTAGGGTTTATCATGTTTAGGGTTGTGTTATTTCCTTTGTCTTTAATCTCCATGAGTGAGTAGGTTCCCAACTATGGGTTAGGGATATCGGATTGTAACGGATGTACAATTTTATGTGTTAATGCTTAGATCTATCGTTTTGTTTTGATATTCGGTCCTACAATCAACATCATAACTCCTATACTAGTGTTGCCCGCTCAGTAACATAGGAATTCATACTTTGCTGGAAGGTTAAAGTGTGAATCCGGAACTGTTGAGTTGTAGGTTAAGTTCGATTAATGAGAATCTGACCGGTCGGTTAATCGACTTAGGAATTAGGATTGCGTTCGTAAAGCTGCCATAGTACGTGTTAATCACTGCTGGAAGGTAGGGTTGCAGGTACTCATGGGTAGGAGGTTTAGGCTCGGAAGAATCACTCCTCACCTTAGAGCATGAATTTCCCGTTATCAAGATAATTCGATAGGTTTATGATCTTTAGTTGTTACATCCATACGATTCTCGGTATCCCGACACCCGTAGTGTTTGTCATTGCCAAGTCTTCCGAACCCCATTGTCATTGCCACCATTAGCTTAGTCTTTTAGATATTTCGATTCACGCGTTCATCTACTTCCCTTCATCTTAGTTTAGTGATATTCTTAGATTTTGGCTGCATTAGTCCCTAGAGTTCGACCCTGGTACTACACGATCCGTATCCTTGCGGTGAAGTGGTCTAGGAAATATATTGCTTGAGATTTCCACACATCACTACCCTCTCTCAAGGCATAGGAACGTGGCTAGATTGAGTCATACCCTACTTTCATGGCTGACACCCCAACTAAACCCCATTACGGTTCATGATTCGCCCGATACAACCCTCAACCGTTACTACCCTACTTTCGTGACCTAGTCACGGTTGTTCTAAGCCTAACTTTCTAGGACTAGAATTCACCTTTCAGTCATTCTCCTAATCCCTAACACATGCATATATGTGGCCATCGTAAACACAAGACAGTAAGTGCTTAGACAAAGAATAGATAATACGAAACGGGGAAATGCATTCATAAACGAATCAAAGATGGTTTCGGTATAGCCATGGGCTAATCCCTTCTCCTAGAACAAATCCACTACTCGCTCATGAGTCTAAACATCACAAAATAAACAGTAGATAAAAGAGCATAGAGATATCAAACGAGCGATGCTCTCGAATAAATCTCCCACTCCTTGCGTGCCTCCCGTCAATGGGACTCTATGAATGGATGGTGGCTGTGAATTGTGTTTTGGATGGTGGATTCTGGATGGTGTGTGGATGGTGGATCTCCTCCGTTCTACCCTGTAGGATTTGGGATTTGAATTCCAAACCTTGGCCGACTGATTTCCACTTATTTCCTCGGTTGGTTGTTTTACATTGTCATGCCCGACTGTGCTTCATGTCATGCCCAGTCGGGCATGCTTTTTCCGTAATTATAGACAAGTTGTTTTGCCATGAAGCCCGTCTGTGCTACCCTTGATGCCCAACCGTGCTGTGCTTGATTGTTGGTGCACGACTATGCACTTTGAATGCCCGACCCGTGCACAAGCTACGGGGATGAATTTGTATGAGTTGCTCGACCATGCACCTTAGGATGCCCGACCGTGCTCCCTCACCAAGAGAGTGCCCGACCGTGCATGATGTGTGCCCGGGTCGTGCACATCTCTTGGGGATGAATTGCAACAAAGGAGCCTAACCGTGCTCCTCACTTAGCCCGACCGTGCAGCTCCAAGGAGATGGATGATCGACCGTGCTGGATTGGATGCCTGACCATGCTGCTTTGCCAACGAGGAGCCCGACCGTGCTAGAGACCAAGCTCGACCTTGCACATGGTGAAGGTTGTTGTTCAGTCGTGCATTTGATCTTGCTCGACCGGGCTGTGTCCTTTGATGCATGCTCGGTCATGCAGTTGGTCATTCTTGGCCATGACTTGTCTACTTCTCGTTCTGTTTGACCCGTTGTGACCTTCAATGTTGAATTATGTCCCGTGTATCCTCATTTACTCTGAAATGAATCAAATACACATTAAAACCTACAAGAACACAAAAACACAAAAACAAGAAAAACGAATACAAAATCATACCTATACCTCACAACTATGGTCATAAAAATCTCTAAAATCATGCGAAAAACGTGTACGAAAACAAGATGATCAATGTTTCACAAGAGATTCATAAGTCGCAAGGTTGCATAAGTCGTTGGGTCACTAGAGTTGTATAGGTCGCATGGGTTGCATATGTCCCATGGGTCGCAAGGGTTGCATCAATGTAATGACGACGAGTCTTATGAATGAAATATTTTTATGCAGATGCTCCAGTGGGTACTGTCGATGAAGTCCGACGAGGATGTTCCTGCCGAGGATATTCCAGTGGGTCTTGTCGAAGAGGTTGCTGCTAACGAGGTTCCTGTGTCGTATACTGTCCTATGGAAGACGTCCCCGCTGAGGAGGTTCCTGCCGAGGATACTCCAGTGGGTCCTTCCCAAGAAGTCTCCCACGAGGAGGTTCCTGCCGAGGATATTCCAGTGGGTTCTGTCGAAGAGGTCCCCTCTTAGGAGGTTCATACCGAGGATACTCTAGTGGATCATGTCCAAGACATTCCCGCTGAGGAAGTTCCTGCCAAGGATATTCCAGTGGATCCTATCAAAGAGGTCCCTTCTAAGGAGGTTCCTGTCAAGGATACTCCAGTGGATCATGTCCAAGACGTCCCCTTTGAGGAGGTTCCTACCGAGGATACTCTAGTGGTTCTTGTCCAAGAAGTCGCCGAAGAGGAGGTTCTTGCCGATGATATTCCAATGGGTCCTATCGAAGAGGTTCCTGCCTAAGATACTCCAGTGGATCTTGTCAAAGAGGTCGTCGCTGATGGAATTCTAGAACTTATTGTCATTGATGCCAAAGTACCACCAAGTAAGTAAGGTCATTTGAGTCACAAATTCGCATTGGTCGTATGCGTCGAATGGGTCACAAAAGGTCGCGTAGGTTGCATAGGTCGTGTCGATAAGGTCGCATAGGTCACATAGGTCGTATGTCCGCATGGGCCGCACGGTCACATATCCGCGTGGGTCGAACGGTCATAGGGTCGCATTGGTCTCCATATGTTTAATGAAGTAAATTTTATGTAGGTGTTGGACCTTTATTGAAGGAGTTTGAGCCATATTTTGAATCTCTGTCGGTAACTAAACGAGTTTTAAGACCACAGAAGGCATATGTTGAACCTCCGCAGGCGGAAAGAGCAAAAATAAGGTGAGGGAGAGGGCGAGGGAAAGATGTTGATGGAGAACCCGCATAAAATGTAGTTCAAGAACCCATAAAGAAGGTGGTTCAAGAACCCGAAAAAAAGGTGGTTCAAGAGCCTGCAAGGAAACAACATTTTGTGTGGAAGCCCAAAGGATTAGGAGAGGGCGGGATAACACGAAATCCTTCATTTGTTGAAACTAACGGTGAAAAGTTGACTGCTCTATATATGTTCCTGATGACACATCGACATGAGCGTTGGGAGACCATATTAAAGCCCAACATATGGCTTGAAGATGATGAAAGTTTTTTTAAACCCTTAGTCATAGAGTTCATTTTGTGTGATATGTATTCATGTGTGTTAATTTTTTTTTGCAGAAATTAGATGAGGTGTTGTTGGTGTTGTATTATTGCATGACAAAATTCCCCATGATATATCGAAATTATTATGTTTGTCCTCTTGATTTCATGCAGACGCTCACACTGTGGATGTACGAGGATATGGAAACTTTACCGAGAATTCTTAGTGATCTTTTGGATGAAAAGTATCCATTAAGAAGTGCGAACACACCAATGAGTTATTTCGATGGCTTTGTCTCGGTTCTAAACACTCCGTCGCTCCAAAGTCAATTTATAGGAGTTCATTGGGTAGTCATCAAAGCGGATTTCGCGATCTGATGCATCACGGTATACGACTAGCAGAGCAGTATGAAGGAAACACATCTCGATAAGGTGATTGAGAAGATAAGAAAAGTTATCCCCAAGATGCTCATTCTCGGAGGGTTTCCTTCTTTGGCTTCTGGAGAACATGAATGGAAGTATGAGTATTATGAAGGTTTGTCACAGAACAAATGCTCGAGTGACTGTGGTGTTTACGCCTTCAAATTCTTAGAAGCCTTAGTAATGAAAAGACGTCATACTTTTCCCTAAATTTGCGATGACAATGTTCTTTCCATGCATGAGAAGATGGCGGCTGATATATTTAAGAATGGAAATGTATCGCTCCACCCTGATACTAACTTGATACATTATTATTTTTTTAAGAATGGAAGATGTAAATATTTGGTACATTGTAATTTTTTTTTAAAATTTCTTCATATTATTTGTAAATAATTTGATTTGAGTCATAAGAAATTATTATTTTTTATAATAATAAAAGAGTCGTAGGGGTCCAAGGGTTGTAGAGGGTACAAGTGTCAGAGAGGATCCAAAGGTTGTAGTGGTAAAAGGGTTGAACGGGTAAAAGGGCCGCAAGGGACAAGGGTCACAGAGGTTAAAGGGTCGCAGAGGTATAAGGGTCGTAGATGGACAAGGGGCGAAGGGGTCAAAGCGTCGCAGGGGTCCAAGGGTCGAAGAAGTACAATGGCGCAACGGTAACTCTGCGACCCTTGGACCCATGTGACCAATGTCCCTCTGCGATCCCTGCGACCCTTGTACCTCTTCGACCCTTGTACCTCTTCGACCCTTGGACACATGCGACCCTTTACGCTTTATTATTAAAACATAAAATCATTTACAAATAATATAAATAATTTTTAAAAAGAATAACAATGTACCAAGTTACATCTTCAATTCCAAAAAATAAAAATTATTTACAAATAATATGAATAACTTTTAAAAAAATAACAATGTACCAAGTTACATCTTCCATTCCCAAAAAAAAAAAATTATTTATCAAGTTATTTACAAACGACCCTTGGACCCTTATGACTCTTGTCCCCTTCCGACCCTTGGACCTCTGCGACCCTTGTACCTCTGTGACCCTTGCACCCCTGCGACCCTTTGACCCCTGCGAACCTTGTCCCTCTGTGACCCTTCTCCCTCTGCGAAAAGATGAATGAGATGATGAAAACATCATGTAATTCAAACGACCCACGTGAGGAGATACCACGTGGTATCTCCTCACGTGGGTCGTCTCCTAGTTAAATAAAATAACCGATACGCATCAAGTTTTTGGCGCCGTTGCCGGGGACTATTGTCAACGCGTCTTAGATTCGAGCCTAGAGTCTTCCTTGCTTTGTTTTTGTTTTTATTTTTGTTTTCTTTTCTTTCGTTCCTTCTACGTAAATTGTTCTTTGTTTGTCCTTTGCAGAGCCTTCAGATCAACGAGAGATAGACAATCAGAACGGAAATGGACAGATGCAATTATAGGCTCCTCAACCACATCGTCTAAGGGATTACGTGGTGCCGAACATGAACAACGTGCAAACAGCCATAAGGATGCCTACTGTTGCAAGAGAACAGTTTGAGATTAAGCCAGCGATGATCAATATGCTTTATCAGAAGCAATTCATGGGTGGAAACCATGAGGATCCCCATCAGCACCTCAGAGACTTCCTCGAACTTTCAGGTACATTCAAAATTCACGGAGTCTAAGAGGATGCAATCTTGTTGCGTCTTTTCCCCTTCTCTATTGGGGGACGAGCGAAAACTTGGCTGCAATCACTCCCCGCTGGATCTAGATGAGCATCGAACGATGTTGGATAATGCTGCCAGAGGATCATTCATGGATCTGAGCGTCGAGGAGGCATTTGAGCTGATTGATAACCTCGCCATGAACCACACCATGTGGTCAACTCCGAGAGGTATGCCTAATAGCACTCGTCGTTTATATGAGCCTAATCAGAATAGAGCTATGGGTAATGCAGTGAATGCCATGTACTGTGCGAATTGCGGAGATACGGAGCATATAGCGTATCAATGCACGGTACGTGAGGATTATGAACAGATGAACTATGCCCAGCAGCAAGGCAACACTCAATTCGGGAATTCTTACAACCCGAATTGGAGGAATCACCCGAATCTTTCGTATCGAACGACTCAACCGGTAAGGTATTCGGGATTTCAGCCATCACAGCAGCCATACCAACAAAACAACCAGCAATTCCAACAAGCCCAGCAAGCTCCGCAAGCCCTTCAACCTCCTCAAGCCGCTTCATCAAACCTAGAGGGGGTATTGCTAGAATTTATGAAGAACCAGGAGCAGCAACAAGCCAAATTCGACGCGGATGTGGGGACAGCGATTAGTGAGCTTAAATCTCATATGGAGTCTCTGAGTACACATGTGAATATGTTGGAAAACTCCATAGCACAACAGGCTGCCTCATCCTCTCGGAATCCCGGACAGCTTCCCGGTAAGCCCGATCTTAACCCGAGAGAGTACGTGAATGCTATTTCTGTGTGCAGCGGTGATGTGGTTGAGAATCCGCCCTCGAAAGAGCGAGGGAATGCTGCTGGTACGTCCATGGATAGAGGAAAAGGTAAGGTTGCGATTATGGAAGGAGTCGAACCAGATTTAGATAAGCCATACGTTGCTCCTCCGGCGTACAAACCTCCGATACCGTTTCCTCAACGATTGGTAAGCAGTAAGAACGAAAAGAGAGTGGGTAGATTTGTAGAGTGTCTCAATAAGCTAGACATCAACATGCCATACGTAGAAGCCCTCCAAAAAAATGCCTAATCATGCCAAACTCATCAAAGAGGTACTATCCAAAGAGAAGTACATCAAAGAGAACGAGACTATAGCACTCACCGAGGAATGCAGTGCAATTCTTCAGAACAAGCTGCCACCGAAGTTAAAGGACCCCAGAAGCTTCTCCATTCCATGCACAATAGGTAATCTCGATATTGAAAATGCTTTGTGATTTAGGAGAGCAAGTGTGATCATCATGCTTCCATGCACAATAGGTAATCTCGATATTGAAAATGCTTTGTGTGATTTAGGAGCAAGTGTGATCATCATGCCACACTCAATTTTCAAGCGAATGGATTTCGGGAACCTTAAACCTACGAAGATGTCTCTACGCCTCGCGGATCGTACGGTAAGATATCCGGTGGGAATCGTTGAAAACGTTCCCACCATGGTAGGTAAGCTTTGTATTCCCACTGATTTTGTTGTACTTGAGATAACGGAAGCCGCTAGAACACCTATTATTCTTGGTAGACCGTTTCTAGCTACTACAGGTGCAATGATAGACGTACAACAAGGAAAGTTGTCCTTACGTGTCGGAGATGAAACGATCGAATTCAACCTGTCCAGCCCCATGAACGAATCCTCATTCAAGGAAGTCTTGCTTTACAGTTGATTCGCTGGACGAGTTAAAGAAAGACACGCACGATCAAGTAAGTACTTCCGATTCTCTTTTACGGTATTTGATACGAGTTTGCGATAATGCAGGATTTGCGGACGAAGGAGCTGAGATGTACACAAAGTTCATGAGTGCCATTGCAGCACTAGGAGATGACCCACGTGAGGAGATACCACATGATATGCATGCTGGTTTCACAGCAGAGGAAGCGTTCGAACTTCAGCCCAACCCTCCGCCGTCTTCTCTTTGGTATGAGTATGTTGAATGCAATAAAATATCCCCTGCTGTTTTGAATGCTAACTTGAGTGTAGATGAGATGAGAAAACAACCCACACGCGTCAAGAAACGTAGAAGAGTCAGCTCTTCAGTACGGACGCACGGAGCTTATACGGGAGGCAGCCTTGAACCTTCCATCGAAACTCAAAGGAGGCTGCACCCGCACTTGCACGAGGTAATGGAAAAAGATGTCATTCAACTTTTCAATGCAGATACACTTTATCCAACCTCAGACAGCGAGCAAGTGAATCTCGTGCCAAAGAAACATGCAATGAATAAGGGATGGCACAATAAAAAGATCCTACCTCATGAGATCCAACTAGGTGACTTCATTCCACTTTTCAATTCTCGACCTATATTTTTCTCGGGCAACCTACGTTCTCGTTGGTCTAATCCTTTTCAGGTATGAGAAGTCTTCACATATGGAGACGTGGAACTATGGAGTGATTCGGGTGACACATTCAAAGCCAATGGACAGCGGCTAAAGCTCTACCAAGCCGCTCAACTGATCGAAAGTGGAAACTCCATTTCCCTTTCTGATCCACCCGTCGCGCACACATGAGAAATGGAGACGTCAAAGCTTAAAGACGTTAAATAAGCGCTTTCTGGGAGGCAACCCAGCTGTTTGTTTTTATTTTTTTATTTTAGATAAAAAAAACCACCACAGACGTGCTTCACTTCCCTTACCCTTCATCGGAGCTTCACGTCGAGCACACCGTTCAATTCAAGTCTGGGGGAGCAGCTCACGTTTGTCAGGTCATTTCATTTCATTTTCTTTTGACTTTTTAGTTATTAGGTTATTTTGGTAGTTTTAGTTTGTTTTTGTTTTCGTGAGTCAGAGTCGTCCCAAGGCACTTGTCCGGTGCCACGTTTTGAGATGAACCCTGAACCTAGGATGCTTAAGAAGTTGACCTTTTCCGTGAGACTTTGCATGATTGAGCTAGGTTTTCCTAAGCGTTAGAGCTTATTAGTCGGCTGAAAAACAATAGGTCATAGTTCTTGGGAATCCTAGTGTTGCTTGTGGGGAGGTTTAGACGAGGTTGCTTGGCTAGTTTATCGTTTATTCTTTCTATAAGAAGAAGTTAGGGTATTTATGTAATTTCTCATAATATTAGGGGTTTCTATCTTTCTACTTCTTGTATCTACTACTTCTTGTATCTACCTCTGCCCGATCGGGCACACTGAAGATGCCCGATCGGGTGCTCCAGTTCTTGTAGCTACATATACAATTGTATTTGGTTCTCCAAGTTCAATAAGACAAATAATATCTATTCACATGGTATTAGAGCCCTAAAGACCTACGTCTTTTTTTTAACCGGCCGAAACCCTAATCTCTTGTACCGGCGCCGCCACACCTTTCCGCCGCTACCGGTCGCTTCCAGCCGCATCTTCCGCCGCTGCTCAAATCACCGTTGCACCTGTCAGCCGCAGTCAGTCGCACTCAACCCCAGCCGCTTGACGCTCGCCCCACGCTCGATGCTCGCAAACCCTGTCACGCACGTTATCGAACGTCCTGCGTTCGTTCAGTCGCTCGCTCGCTTGCTCGATGTCCTGGTGCCGCTCCCTATTCCACTGATCATTCTTCAACGATCAGTGACTGTCTCTCGTTCAGCCGACCAGCCGCTCGACATTTTGCAGCACTACCCGGTCGGGCACGGATTTACTACCCGATCGGGCACGTTACCGTCGTTCCTTGTCTCACCATGTCAAATTCAGCCGTTGCCGATGTTACTCAGGCGGTCAACCCCAACGAACCCAATGGTA
>CM071865.1:19650571-19670660 GCA_036759665.1 Gynandropsis gynandra
AGGATCACCCTCTTCACGTTTGCAAACTCCGGAAAGCTATCTATGGTCTCAAGCAGGCACCTCATGCATGGTACTCTGAAGTACGGACTTTTTTGCTTGGTAGTGGCTTCAGGAATTCTCTTGCGGATGCTTCACTCTTTGTCCTCAACACGCCAACCACGAAGCTTTATGTTCTCATCTATGTCGATGATATGATCATCACGGGCTCTTCCTCCACTCACATTCAGACCTTCATCAATTTGTTGGCGTCTCGGCTCTCCATTACAAACCTCGATGCCCTCACCTTCTTTCTAGGCATTGAAGCCACGGGGACATCATAGGGTCTCCACTTGTCGCAGCGGAAGTATATCACGGATCTTCTCATTCGGACGAACATGAATGAGGCAAAGCCTGTCTCTACACCATTGCCATCGACCTCACGGCTCACCATTTCCTCGGGCTCACCTCTTTCCGACATAACCGAATTCCGAAAAGTGATTGGGAGCCTACAATATCTTGCCCTCACGCGTCCGGACGTGAGCTATGCTGTCAACAAATTGTCTCAGTTCATGCATTAACCCACGGATGAGCATTGGCTATGCGCCAAACGTGTGCTTCGTTATCTTGCTTGCTCTCGTGCACAAGGTATCTTTCTTGCAGCTCAAAGCACTTTGTCTCTTCATGCTTTCAGCGATGCGGATTGGGCTGGGGACTCATCTGACTTCAAATCCACGAGAGCATACATTGTTTATCTGGGCAAGCATCCGATATTGTGGTCCTCCAAGAAACAAAATGGCCACTCACGATCATCCACCGAGGCGGAATATCGGTCCGTTGCCAACAGCTCGGCCGAAATTTGTTGGCTAGGCAATCTTCTCATGGAACTTGGTGTTACCCTCACGTCGGCTCCAACTATTTACTGTGATAATATTGGAGCTACTTATCTCAGCGCCAATCCGGTTAAATCCTTAATTATTGTAATTTTCTATTCCCTAATTAGATTAAATCCTTAACCTCTTGTACATATAACCGTTCAAGGCTTTTGATTGGAATACAATTCGAAATTATTATTCACAAAAATCACCCCGACTCGGGGTCACAAATGGCATGCGCGGGGGCTGTGTTCCGGGAGAAGGTGCCCGCGCGGGTCCTAAACCTAGCCCGCGCAGGTTAGTCGCGAAATCGCGACCTGAAGTCCAAATTACAGCCTTAACCCTAAAAAATCAACCTAAATCCTTCCAACAGGCCTAAATCTACTCCAAATCGGTCGAAAATGATAACACGGAAAGTGTATCAGTTTTAGGTTAGGTATTAGTATCATTTTCGCATATATTTCTGATCAGGAGTTACATTTCCGATACGAGTATTCTTTACATACGCCCATTTTGTTGGTTTTCAAGTTTTAAGGCGACAAGGCCTAAACGAGCGTAAAAAGGCAAATTCCTGAATCAGACCACTCAAATTGAAGATCCAATTCACACGGAGCCAAAAGCAAGCCACAGAACTCAAAGGAACACCCGAGCATCGAGCGAAAAAGAACAAAATCAAGAATTGGAGAGTGCCCGCTCGGGCACTGAGGTCTACCCGCTTGGGCAAAACCTACGGGGTTTAATTGCAACACCTTGCACGACCCGGGCACGAAGACAACATGATCGGGTAACCATACCCGATCGGGTGCAACAAGGTACCCGGTCGGGCGTTAATTAGTCCCGAAAATCCCCGAGAGTTTACACGACTCGGGCTGTTCAATCACGCGATCGGGAAGCAATTCCCGATCGGGCTCAACACTGTACACGATCGGGCGCGCCTCTGCACGACCGGATAAAACGTGTACCCGAGCGGGCCACCTTTCTCGCAACAACCTAGATCTAGAGTTTGAACGAGCGAATTAAAAGAATAGAACAGATCCAGACGCAAGGGGGTGACGCCTAGGGCAAGGAAAGACTTGGAAATCATTTGGAAAGGTTCGGGAGACGCTGGAAAAGGAGAGAAGCATCAATCTACACATCGGTAACACAATAGGGAAGATCGAGGCATCGAGTTTCCTAGGGTTTATCATGTTTAGGATTATGTCATCTTCTTTGTTAGCAAACTCCATGAGTGAGTAGATTCCCAACTATGAATTAGGGATATCGAATTTGTAACGGATGTACAATTTATGCGTTAATGCTTAGATCTATTTTATTTGTTTTGATATTCGGTCCTACAATCAACATCGTAACGCTTACAGTTGTGCTGCCCGCTCAGTAATATAGGAATTCATATTTTTCTGAAGGTTAAAGTATGAACCCGAAACTGTTGAATTGTAGGTTAAGTTTGATTAATGAGAATCTGACCGGTCGGTTAATCAACTTAGGAATCAGGATTGCGCTCGTAACGCTGCCATAGTACGGGTTAATCGCTGTAGGAAGGTAGGATTACACGTACGTATGGTTAGGAGGTTTAGGCTCGGCAGAATCACTCCTCACCTTAGAGCATGAATTTCCCGTTATCAAGATAATTCGATAGGTTTATGATCTTTAGTTGTTACATACATACGATTCCCGGTATCCCGACACCCGTAGTGTTCGTCATCGTCAAGTCTTCCGAATCCTTCTATCATTGCTACCATTTAGTTTAGTGTTTTAGATATTTCACACCACGCCATCATCTACTTCTCACCTTCTTAGTTTAGTGATGTTCTTAGGATTGGTTGCATTAGTCCCTAGAGTTCGACCCTGGTACTACACGAACCGTATACTTGCGGTGAAGTGGTCTAGGAAATATTATTACTTGAATTTCACCACATGAGAAAACATAGAAGATTTCTCGAAAATACGTGGATTGAGCGAAGAAATCGAAGGATTTGAGAGGGTTCGAGAGAGACAAGAGGGAGAGAGAGATTTCGAGTATCCGGTCGAGGGTTTCGTCTATGCATCGATCGACGGTGACGAAAAGCGGCGGCAACGGTGACGTGAGCAGTGTCAGTCGGTGGTGAGAGGTTTCAAGTGTTGAAGCACGCTCGGGGTGGGTTTAGTTTGTGAGGGTTGAAGCTGCTCGGGTTACTCGGAATATTTAACTTAACTTGGGAAAAGATGACCTAGCCCGCGTGGGGCGTGTGATCTTGCCGGTGCGAGCAACCTGTAGCACGGGTGGGGTCTTATGCTCACCCTGCGCGGGCTGTCTGCATTCTGAAAAAAAAATCACGAGGAAAAACATGCAGGAATAATCATGATGTCCTAAAGAGAGTTTGAGAGCAAAAATAAAATAAAAAGGAAGAAAAAGGATACAAAGCTCAGATTGCCTCCGAGAAGCGCTTCTTTACAGTCTTTAGCTTTACTCTAATGCACACGTGTGTGGGATCAGAAAGAGGTAGTTTGCCTATTCCGTCCTCTACGCTATCAGCACAGTATGGCTTTAATCTCTGCACATTTGCCAAAAATGTTCCACCAATTCCATTATCCAATTCAACGGCTCCATGTGATGAAACTCCTTTTATAGTGAAGGGTCCCGACCATCACGACTTGAGTTTCCCTGGAAACAATCTCAAGCGGGAATTAAAGGGAAGCACCTAATCACTTGCTTTGAATGATCATGGCAGGATTTGCTTTTCATGCCATTTCTTTGAGCGCTCTTTGTAGATCCTTGAATTCTCGTAGGCATCATTTCGCATCTCCTCTAGATGGTGAAGCTGGAGAACCCGCTTCTCCTCAGCTGTCTTGAGCTTGTAGTTCAGCGTTTTTGTAGCCCAATATGCCTTGTGTTCTAGTTCAACCGGGAGGTGACATGCTTTCCCATAGACGAGCTGAAACGGTGTCATACCTATCGGGGTCTTGAAAGCTATTCTGAAGGGCCAAACTGCATCGTCTAGCTTCAATGCCCAATCTCGTCGAGATTTTGAGACTGTCTTCTCAAGGATGGACTTGATTTCTCGGTTAGAGACCTCCACTTGTCCACTTGTATGCGGGTGATACGGTGTAGCAATCTTGTGCCTTACTCCATATTTCATCAATAGTGTCTCAATCACCCGATTGATGAAGTACTTTCCCCTATCACTAATCACGACTCTTGGGACGCCAAATCTAGGGAAGTTGATGTGTTTTAAGAGCTTAATGACTGCCTTGGAGTCGTTGATCGAGCATGCTTGTGTTTCCAGCCATTTTGTCACATAATCCACAGCGACCAAGATGTATTGATATCCGCAGGAGGAGGGAAATGGTCCCATGAAGTCGATGCCCCAAATGTCAAATGGTTCGACTTCCAACATATAGTGCTGAGGTCCCTCATGACTTCTAGAGATGTTTCCTATCCTTTGACACGAGTCACAAGTTGAGACATACTTGTGAACGTCCCTAAAGAGCGTAGGCCAATAGAATCCAGCTTGGAGAACTCTTGCTGTTGTTATGGGGGCAGCAAAATGTCCTGCATAATCAAAAGAATGACAGTGGAAAAGCACATCAGCTACCTCTTCTTTCGGGATACAACGCCGAAATAAACCATCGGTCCCTCACTTGAACAGATAAGGCTCCTCCCAAAAGTAGGCCTAGAAGTCATGTAGGAACTTTTTCCTAGCATTGTGGTTTAGGCCTTGTGGCAGAACCTCACATGCGAGGTAGTTCACGAAATCTGCATACCACAGAATAAGCGTTCCGTCTATGGCCATGTCATCATCATCTCTGAGAGAGTCGTCTATAGGGATACCATCTGAAATCTCAAGGCGGGACAAGTGGTCGGTAACACTGTTTTCTATCCCTTTCCTATCGCGTATCTCTAAGTCGAATTCTTGAAGGTCTAAGATCCACCGTATCAGCCTTGGTTTCGCGTCCTTCTTGGTAAACAAATATTTCAGTGTTGCATGATCGGAGTAACCAATTACCTTGGATCCAACAAGGTAAGAGCGAAACTTCTCGAAAGCGATGACGATGGCCATCAGCTCTTTCTCTGTGGTGGAGTAATTGCACTGAGCGCCGTCTAAGGTCCGACTGGCATTATAAATGGCATGCATCACCTAATCTCTTTGCTGTCCCAATACAGCCCTCACAACATAGTCACTAGCGTCGCACATGAGCTCAAAAGGGAGCTTCCAATCCGGAGGCTGGATGATGGGGGTGAAATCAGTGCTTTCTTGAGTTTCTCGAAGGCAATATGTCAGTCTTGATTAAACTCGAACACAACATCCTTGCTCAAGAGGTCGGTGAGCGGTTTAGCGATCTTGGAGAAGTCTTTGATGAACCTTCGATAAAATCCCACATGCCCAAGGAAACTACGGATTGCTTTGAAATTCCTAGGAGGGGGTAGCTTCTCAATCACCTCAATCTTAGCCTTGTCGACCTCGATCCTTTTTTCTGAAATTTTATGCCCTAAAACAATTCCTTCACGTACCATAAAGTGAAATTTCTCCCAATTGAGCACAAGATTCTCCTCTAAACACCTGTCTAACACTCTAGAGAGATTGGTCAGACACAAATCAAAGGAGGAGCCATGGACTAAAAAGTCATCCATGAACACCTCCATAATATCGCCATTAACATCAGAAAATATGGAAGTCATGCATCTTTGAAACGTGGCGGATGCATTACATAAGTCGAATGGCATCTTGCGGTAGGCGAATGTCCCAAATGGACAAGTGAATTTCGTCTTTTCTTGGTCGTTTTGGTGAATCGGGATATAGAAAAATCCTGAATAGCCATAAAGAAAACAAAATTAGGGGTGAAGCGCTAACCTCTTAAGCATTTGGTCAATAAAGGGCAAAGGAAAGTGGTCCTTCCTGGTGTTCGTGTTCAGCTTGCGGTAGTCTATGCACATGCGTCATCCCGTCATCGTTCGTGTGGGAATAAGCTCGTTGTTCTGGTTTAAGACGATGGTGATGCCTCCTTTCTTTGGCACCACTTGTCCGGACTAACCCAAGTGTTGTTGGAGATGAGGTATATGATACCGGCATCTAGAAGCTTCAGTACTTCTTTCTTGACTACCTCCATCATTTTGAGATTGATCCGGCGTTGACATTCTATGGATGACTTTGAATCATCTTCCAAATGGATGCGGTGCGTGCTGAGCTTGGGGTCGATACCCTTGATGTCCTCCAATGTATAACCGATTGTGGCTAGGTATCGCTTGAGTGCGCCGAGGAGTTTATCAACTTGTGGCCTATCAAGTGCATCATTGATGATCACCGGCTATGTAGATTCGAGACCAAGGAACTCATACCTTGGGTGCACTACAGTCAGGATTCGTGCGGAAGGGGTTTGAGATCGACCTTGGGTGCACTACAGTCAGGATTCGTGCGGAAGTGGGCTATCGAGGGTACATGCAATGAAGTGCAAGGCTGAAACAACGTAGCCCGTGCGGGTTGTACACCCTCCCCTCGCGGGTTGTCTACTCCCGAAGATGTTGCACGTGTCGGGGTTTCAGATAACCCGCTCGAGTTCGTGCTCATGAGATCAGCCTGAGCGGGCTCCTCATCTACCCCGTGCGGGGTCTCAAATGCGTCATTTACCCCCGAGAGATGTGCCCGAGTCGAGGCAAGTTCTACTCCGCGCGGATTTTCGCTCATGTGGTCAGCCCGGGCAGGCTCCTCTTCTGCCTCGCGCGGGCTCTATACTGCATCATTTACCCCCAAGAGACTTGCTCGAGTCGGGGTGTGTTCTACCCCGTGCGGGTCCTCCTGTATTCGTTCAGCCCGCGCGGGCTCTGTGGTTGACACGCGCGGGTCCAAGCTTGGCTCAAGTGTGATCAACACCTCCATAAGTTGTATGTATTCCTCCACGTTTCGAGGTGACTGAAATAGGTTCCCGCTGCATGCTGACAGTGCTATCTCCATGGGATGGATGACTCAATGCTCATGGTTAACTTCCTCTACTAGCTCATCCATCGTGTCAATGTGCATCACGGGTTCGGTTATATACGGCATCTTTAGCGTCTCATCAAGCTTGAACTCTATGGATTCGTCTCTGAATTTCATGACCAGTCTACCCTCGGCACAATATATAATCATGTTCGCGGTGTTGAGGAATGGTCTCCCCAAAATGATGGGAATCTTCGGGATTATCTTCAAGTCCATAATTACAAAGTCCGCGGGGAACCAAAATTTTCCCAATTGTACTGCAACATTCATCAAGATACCTGGGGGATTTCGTACGGACTGATCGGCTAAGGTGAGTAGCATACACGTGGGCTGAAGATCTCCTACTCGATTACGCTTCTCAACAAGTGACAGTGGTAGCAAGCTTACACTCGCTCCGATGTCGATTAGGGCATGTTCAATCTCGTAATCGTAAATCTTTCAAGGGATGACAAAGTTACCTGGATCGGGCATCTTCTTGGCCATGGTAGGTGGTTGTATAAGCGAGTTGGTGACCATCACTACCTCATTTTCTACGGTCCTCTTCCTCGTTATTATGTCCTTGAGGAATTTGGCATAAGATGGCATCTTCATGAGCGCATCGTAGAATGGGATGGTAACTTGCAGCTTCCTTAGGAGTTCAACGAATTTGGTGAATTGAACGTCATCGTTCTGCTTCCTTTGGCGCTGAGGGAAAGGTAGGGGTGGTGCCCTCGGGGCAGGTGGTACGTAAGGCAGCTCCTTCTCCTCTTCTTCCTAGGTCTTCTCCTCTTCCACGCCTTGAGTGATGGGTTGTTCATTTGCATTGCTCAAAGGCTATTATCTCACGGCTGTGGAAGGCGTGAGTTGTTCCACCGTATTGCCACTCCTCATTTGGATGGCATTGATCTGCTCCCATGGGTTTGCCTCGGGTTTCCCGGGGAGCTATCTGGGCTTTCGGCTAGACCCTTGGGCTAGTTGTGCCACTTTCGTTTCCAGGAGCTTTAAGTGTGTTTCGAAACCATCTATTCTCTTCCTCATGCCATCCTATTCAGCCTTGATTCCTCCAAGCGCATAACCTTGGTTTTTCTGTTCTTGCATTATCAATTGGAGCATAGAGAGAATTTTGGAGTCACCTGATGGTTGTGCGCGAGGCTGATAGATGTGGTCTTGGCCACTCCCTCTCGGCTGGAGACCTTGGTTTTGGTTTCTTGCTATCATCCGCGGTTGAAAATCCTGCGTGTTTGCCACGTTATTTGTATTTCCATATGATCATCTCGTTTTTATACGTATTTCTCACATGATTTAAGGGATGTTTATGATATAGATGCAATGATTACGTATGATTTTGTATCCGTTTTACTCGTTTTCGTGTTTTCGTGTCCTTACAGGTTGTAATGCAAATTCGGTTCATTTTGAAGCTAAAAGACGTACACGAGACAAAGTACTAACGTCGATGATCATCACGGAACAAACGGGACAAGAATCGGCAAGGAATAACATAGCCAACGCGGGGAGGTCCTCAGCATGCATGGGTCCTCAAGATAAACTCAGCCCGCGCGGGGCACTCTCTAGCCCGCGCGAGGCCTTTCGTTCGGCATTTGGTCCAGCAGAATGAGCTCGGGTCGGGCAAGCCATCAACACGCACGGGCTTCACCAGGAGCATCATCCCGTGCGGTGCACTCATTAGCCCATACGGGAGGCCTTGTTTCCATCGAACATTGCACACCGCACCAGCACGGGGCACACACTCAGCCTGCATTGGTCGCATCCATCACCTGCAAAAACCAGAAAACGATATTTATCTAAATACGAAAAGGAACTTGTTGGTTACTTATACAAAAAGGAAAACGACGTTAGAGAAGAGGAATAAGAGATATTTTTCTGGAGAAGGAATGGAAACGTTGCTTAACTTAATCAAGAATGAAAAACACATGAAAAAGGAAAAATGGTGGTTGCTACGACAAAAGGAAAAGAAGTGAACGGCCAAAAGGAAAAACAAAGAGAAAATGAAAGAAACAAAGAAGGAAAAGGAAGAAAAGGAGTGAGGGGTCGAAGGAGATTGAGGGAGAGTCAAATTTCAGAATTGATACGAGGAGAGAGAGTAGAGAGAGAATCAGAGAAGAAGGAGACTCTTGCGAAGGAGATATTCAAGGGGCATTGGAGATCAATTCAAGACTTCAGTTTCGTTTTGTTTTTATGTTCTTTAGACTTTCTACTTCGATTATGTTGTTTTCTTTTTAACGCATGAGCGAGTAGTTGTTTTGTTCTAGGAGAAGGGATTAGCCCATGGCTATCCCAGAACCACCTTGATTTATCTTTGAATGCAATTTCCCGTTTTTGTTTATCTATTCTTTGTCTGAGACCTTGAGGGACTTGTGTTTATGAAGGTCAAGTAGATGCATGTGTTAGGGATTAGGAGAAGGACCAAAAGGACAATTCTACTCCTAGAAGATCAGGTTTAGAACAACCGAGGTTAGACCACGAATGTAGGGTAGCAGCGGTTGAGGGTGAAACAGATGAATCACAAAACGTATGGGTTTAGTTCAAGGTGTCATCCACAAAAGTAGGGGATAACTTGACTAGATCGTCTGTCTTAGATAACTTGATTGGGATTGCACGATTAGATAGGTTCATTGTTGGTTTCGTTAGTCTTGTGGTGAAATCGGATTCCTATAACGTTGGTCTCACTGTTAAAAACTCGTTAGTTTATTTGTTTTTACTATTTCATTCTCAAAATCCCATATTTGTTCGTTGCAAGTTTGATTCACAGTTTAAGTTTAGGTTGTGTTGAGTAGTCCCTGTGGGATCGACACCTAAAGTACTACACACGTATCGTGCTTTTGCGGGTAGTTTAGGTTATTTCTTTAACTTTGAATACGCATCCCCATAGGAGAGGTTGGGATGGCTCTTGATGTAGTTATGCTGGTAGGCCAAATTGTTGACGTAATTGACTTCCTCGATTCCTTGACCGATGGATGCATCTTGTCGATCGACATGAAGGCCTTCCATCATCCTGTATATCTCCCCAACTTGTTGCTTTAGATCTGTTAAGTCCGGGTTGGTAATACTTAACTCATTTATCGCAGCTTTGGATGAGAAGTCACGGTTGTAATCTCCGACCTTCTTGCCTCCCTCCCTTGCCATGTTCTCGATCAAATTCTCGAGTTGTTGGAAGGTGAGGTTGCTGAGGGAACCACCACCCACTGCTACGATCATGAAGCGTGTGGTCTCTTGGAGACCTTGCATGAAGCTCATGATGAGGTACCTCTTGTACATTCCATGATGCGGACATATGCGTTGATAATTCTTGAAGCGCTCCCATTCATCATGTAGAGTCTTGCCTCTTTCTTGCAGGAATGAATTTATTCGGCTCTTGTCGAGCAGCGTCCAGTGGTCTGCGAAGAATTGCTGCATGAACCGCTGCTCTAAGTCATCCCACGAAGTAATAGATATAGTAGGCAAGTTGAACAACCAACTCTGTGCTGTATCCTTGAGCGAGAATGGGAATGCGGATAAGTATAGATCTTCCCGTGTGACTCATGTGCCAACTTTAGTAGTGCTGTTGAGCATCTTGAAGTCCGTGAGGTGTGAATTTAAATCCTTATTCTCCATTCCTCTGAAAGCGAAATTGTTGAGCATCTGGATGAAAGCGAGTTATAGCTCAACTTGATTTTCTATCGGACGAGCCATGCATGAAAGCAATTGGCTCTGCTTTGTAGTTGTGTACGCTCCGTAAGTTTCTTCAGCAGCGGCCATGTTAGTCTTATCGGTGCGACTTTTTCTGCTGTTTGCGCTGGGGCTTTCGCAGTCAGTTCCTTCCTCTTCGGAACCGTGTGTCTCTGGGATGCTCTCTTTATCTGCTTCGGATTCAGAGTCTACAAGTCTAATTCTCCTCTTTTTGTGCAAGTTTTGTATCGTTCTTTCACACTCGGGATCGTATATGAGTAGCTTTTGTGTGGAGCTTCTCATACAATGGTACCTGCACAACAATAAACGAACAACCAAAGTGCAGATCTGATATAGATAGAAATGACTCGATACATGAAAAAGAAAAAATGCAGAAAAATGACTAAGACTCCGGAAAGGACTGAATCATAATTTAGCTACTTCCTAATCTAGGCGGTAATTAGTCCTCAGACACGGCGCCTAAAACTTTACGTGCGAAATATCAAGCAATAAAAATGCCTAATATCCACTTACCATGATAGTACGGATCGGTGTAATACAAGGGTCGAACTCTGGGGACTAATGCAACCTAAGCTAAGAATAGAACTAAACTAAGATGGGTTGAATTGATGATGGTGTGATATAAATTTCTAAAATAAATTGAATCGTGACAGCGATGGGGAGATGTGGAAGGCTTGATAATTAAGAACACTATGGGCTTTGCGTTATCGGGATTTGCAAGGATGTAACGAACAAAGGATCATAGACTTATCGAACTATCTTGGTAACGGGGAATTCATGCTCATATATAAGGAATGGGTCTCTCGACACCTAAACCTCCTAACCATGACAACATGTAATCCTACCTTCCAGTAGTAATTAACTCGTGATTATTGTAGCGTTAACTGGTCAGATTCTCATTAATCAAGCTTAATCTACAATCAACTCTTCCGGTTTCGTAATCTACCCTTCCAGCTAAATACAAATTCCTATATTACTGAACGGTCAGCACAAGTATAAGACATTTACGATGTTGATTGTAAAACCGAATTTAAAGAAAGCTCCGATAAGTCTAAGCATTAACGCATAGTTTCAAGCATCCATTACAAACCCAATATCTCTAACGCATAGCTTGAAATCTACGCACTCATGGAATCTACTGTAAAACAAGAGAAATAAACCCTAGACATGATAAGGGATAAGAAATACGATTCCTCAATCTTCCCTATCTTGATATCGAAGTCCGGATTATTGTTTCTCTTCTTATCCAGTTTCTCTCGAGTTTTCCTTGTGTTTTTCAGTCTCCTTCTAAGGCCTAGCCACCATCTCCTTCCTTAGATCGCCCCTTTCTCTTTCTAATTCAAGTTTGAAATTCAAAACAAGTTGTTGCTGAAAAGGGGGCCCGTGCGGGCTATGTGCTCAACCCGCGCGGGCTCATCGTGGTCACTCTGCCCCAGCGGGCTACTCGCCTCCCCGAATCGAGCAATATCTGCTGGAAAGGAGGCCCATGGGGGTTACGATATCCGCCCCGTGTGGGGTCGTCGTGTTTGTCCAACCCCGATCAGGTTCTGTTCTAGCCCGAGTTGTGCGATATTTTCTGGAGTTGCAGCCCGTGCGGGGGCCTCTCCAAGCCCGAGCGGGCTAAGTTAATTCCGTGCCTTTGCTCCTTTTTGCTCTATGCTCGGGTGTTCCATTTAGTTCCGTGGCATGCATTTGCTCCGAGTGGTTTGTAGCTTCCTTTAAATCCAGGAATTGACACTTTAAAGCTCGGTTAGGCTTTGTCGCCTTAAAACCTGAAAATAAACAAAAAGGGAGTATAAATGAATGTTCGTGTCGAATTCGTAACTCGTGCTATACAAACTATGCGAAAATGAAATAAAGACCTAACCTAAAACTAACACACACTACGTGTTATCACGTGACTTCACCTTTCTTATCCTCCATTTGAGCTTCACATCGAGGACGTCGTTCAATTCAAGTTTGGAGGAGTAGTTCATGTTTGTTAGGTGATTTCATTTCATATTCTTTTTTTTTCTCTTTGATTTTTTAGTTCTTAGCTTAGTTTTAGTTTGTTTTTTGTTTTCATGAGTCAGAGTCGTCCCAAGCACTTGTCTGGTGCCACCGTTTGAGATGAACCCTAAACCTAGGATGTTTGAGAAGCTCACCTCTTCCGTGATATCTGGCATGTTAGAGCTTATTAGTCGGTTGAAATGCAAATAGGTCGTAAGTCTTTGGGAATCCTAGAGTTGCTTGTGGGAAGTTTAGTCGAGGCTGCTAGGCTAGTTTCTTGTTTTATTCTCTCTATCCAAATGAATATACTTCATGTAGACGATGCTTTACTTATTTTAACGAGGATAATTCAATCATATGAAACGAGCTTGTTTTCCAAAATAAGACCGTGCACTAATACTCCACCAGCGATAGGAATAATGTCTTAAAGCATGATTTAAAATTGATATGAGTGCATCGACAAGATAATTTTTTTATGGTTCGGGTCTCAGTGGTGGGTTGGCGATCATCTTTTTACGTCCTAAGGGCAAGGCGCATAAAAACATCATCTACTCCACTGCAGTCTTGAACGAGATGCGAGAGTATACCGTCATCGGTAGCCTGGGTCTAATTAGAAGCTGGATCCCTTCAAATCCGACATCCTAAAAGCCTAGTCTGTCCGCAAATCATAAAAAAGAACGAAAAAATGGAATAAAACAAATATCCTTTTTTATTCTATGTTTAGCATTTCTTGGAAGTTTCATTCGGTGAAGAGAGTTATAATTTCTTGTTTAGCTTGCCTTTTATTTGCTTTCCCAGAGGTAGCCATGGTAAACCTATGATATAGACTGAAAGATTACTAGGCTGAATTTGCTCTTAACTTGCTAGTTGATGGATTAGGTTTGCATTAGCGGTGTTTCTAGGGGAAAGCACAATTCTCGAGTTCTTGTATCTCCCACGTGTTCCACGTTTATGTTTGCTTAGGGACAAGCAAAAATTCAAATTTGGGAAATTTTGATCATATCGATTTTGTACATGATTCTCGCATGATTTTAGAGATGTTTATGACGATAGTTGCGATGTTTACGTGTAATTTTTATCCGTTTTACTTGTTTTCTTGTTTTCATGTTCTTATAGGTTTTAATGCGAAGCTAAAGAACATACACAGCACAGAATATGAGCATCTAGGATCACAACAGAGCAAACGGGATGAGAAACAAACAATGCATGATCGAGCATATGCTGCAGCACGACCTAGCTTCTAATATAAATACATAGTCCGGCCGAGCACACAACTCAGCATGACCGAGCATGAAACAAAGAAGATAGCACGGCCGGGGAGCAGAACATCATGAGGAGCAAAGTCAAGCAGTTCAAGAGCCGGGCTACGTCAAAACCCAACATGCACGCCCGGACATAACATGGAGCACGGTCAGGCTCTTTTGTAGCAAATATCCCCAAGAATCACTAAATATCAAGAACAATGAGCTAAGCTCGTTTGATCTCTATTCGGTTCGAAAATCATATATTTTTATTATTCATGTGTCCCTCCTGAAAAAGAAAGAAGGCCAAAACAAACTTCCCACATTCGACTCCTATTCAAAAGTCTAAGACTCTTATTGACCACTAATCTTCCTAGATTTTATTTCCTACTGACAATGGACGAAATAAGCCGTAAATTATAGGTGTTCTTGGTACAATTTGATGGTTCTTTGTGTGGTCCATGGGCTTGTGAGGCTTTAAACCCTTCAAATGATGTTGCTGTGCAATCTCTTGGGCTTCTAAGATGTCTTGAATCTTCTCTTGTAGCCTCCTTGCCTTAGATCTAGTCCAAGGCCCCTTCAGCATGGTTGAAACCTCGGAATTGGGCTCTAAGTGCGCACTAAAGGTCTCGTCGGAAACATCGCCAGAATGTCACCGGAACAGTGATGTTTCGGTAGTGATCCGGTACTCATCTGAAAGCTCTTTGATTGCTGGTTCCAATGGTTTTTCTTTCATCGAATTTGGACTTCAGGAAGACCTCCATTTAGGTGTTTTTGTACAAAGTCTTATCTCCGAGTTAGCCGGCCCGTGAATATCGGAAGCGACCATTAGTTCGCAAGTCTCGTCAATGGTCCGCATATCCGCGTCCTTGTATGCTTCATGTGCATCCTTGTCATTGTCCCACATGTCCTCGTCAGTGTCCCGTGCGTCCACGTGATTGCCTTTCGCGTTCGACCCATCCGTTCCGTCCGTCCGTTCGGGGCTTGCTTTCTTTGTGATATCCTCATCATTCCCTCCCCCTTGAAAAGGATTTGCCCTCAAATCTGCTTCATCTGCAATACAAGGACTAAGATCAGTGATATTGAATGATGAGCTAATGTTGTACTTATCTCGAAGATCAAGTTGATAGGCGTTGTCGTTTATCCTCATCAAAACTTCAAATGAATGTCTTGGTGAAGTCGGGGAGAGATAGGAGAGGCGGGTGGATCAGCTTCTCCTTGAGCGTTTGGAATGCTCTCTCTTGTGTGTCTCGGTCTTTCTTCATGAGCTCAGTCATTGGTTCCGCAATGGTGCTAAAATTGCGGATGAATCGTCGGTAAAACCCCATGAGGCCTAGGAAGCTTCGGGCCTCTCCAACCCTGCTAGGTGTCGGCCAATCCTTGATACCTTGAACCTTCTCTTGATCCACAAAGATACCCTGATCACTAACAACAAAGCCTAGAAAAACCAACTTGTTAGTAGCAAAGGTGCACTTCTTCATGTTAGCATATAACATTTCCGCTATAAGAAAACCTAAAACCGCTCTAAGGTGCTCTACATGCTCCCTAATGTTCTTAGAGTATACTAAGATGTCATCAAAGTATACTACCACAAATTTGCGAATGAGATCCCTAAGACCATGATTCACCAACCTCATAAATGTACTAGGTTCATTTGTTAAACTAAAAGGCTGCGGTAAAACGTTAGTAGCCTCTTCATTCAATAATGCATCCTTATACCGTACGATAACCATCGGCTGGTTTGCGAGCAATGCCTTCTTGGAACCCTTGGTGATGATGAGCGACTTGTTCGGTTCCTCAACCTTCCTAGCTTGCTGCACGATGTGAAGGTGATCTTCATAAGCTTGCTTCGCTGAGAAGGGCAGTAGGTTGATCTTCTTGCCCGGTTGGTGTAGCCGTCGTGCTGCGCCTTTGCATGGTATTGCCAAGGACGGCCAAGCAAGAGGTGACTTGCTTGTATGGGTACCACATCACATAGGATCTCATCCTCATATCTTCCAATCAGAAATGGTACCCGAACTTGCTTGGTGACCTTTGTCTCTCCGCTATTGTTGAGCCATTGGAGCTTGTATGGCTTCGGATGCTTGAGAGTGGTGAGTCCGAGCTTCTCCCCAACAATGGTGCTCGCGACGTTGGTACAGCTTCCACTGTCGATGATGATGCTGCATATCTTTTCATGGATGTGACCTCGAGTGTGGAAGATGTTCTCCCGCTGCTCGGCCGCATCGTCCTTAGGTTGTGTGCTAAGGACTCGTCGTGTCACCAAGAGTCTTCCAAGCACTGGATCCTTGTCTATCTCCTCCTTGGAGCTTATCTCCTCTGCTTTTTGCTTTCGATCGGATGAATTGTCAGACTCGATATCGTCATTTTCGAGAATTATCATGGAGCATCGGTTTGGGCAATCGCGCATGTAATGCCCACGTCCGGAACACCGAAAACAAGTGATGTCTCGGGTTTGAAGTATTCGCGGTTCGCTGCTCCCTCTCTTAGGCTATTGGACGTCTGGTTTGGAGTCAGGCCTCGATGCTCGATTGCTTCCCCTCGGATTGTGCCCAAGTTGTGGTTTTGATCGTTGTGCTCCATCTGTGCTGGGTGGTGCTCGATCTGGATGCACGTCAGTGCGTGCGGGTCGCTACTCGGCTCGGTCCGAGCGGCTATTTTGCGAAAAACTTTGTCGCGTGTTAGAGCTGTTTCCTCCGTACCGTTGGTCCTTAGTGGCTGTCTCTCATATAATATCGCGAGATCCAGCAGCTCATTGAGTGTTTGGCACTGATGTGGCTCCACTTGCTCCAAAATATTGATGTTGAGGCCTCGTTTGAAGTGGTCTAGGGTGGTCCGCTCGTCCTCTTGATCTTGCGCCCTCACCATCAACTTTTGAATCTCCTTGTAATAATCCTCCACAGATAAGGATCCCTACCAAAATTTAAACAAAAACATATTCCTATCATTTTGTTCGATTTTGACCCGAATTTGGTTCAATTTTAACAAGAAATCTGTGCAATCCGCCATGAGTTGACCGGTTGGTCACCATTCATCCTTCTGAAATGGATGATTTGATCCCACCAAAATCAAAATGTAGTCACTGAATTTGGTAGTGGCTAGTTTGATCTTTAAATGCTCGGTGTACTCGTGGATATTACACACCATCTTTGTGTGTTTCCCACACTAAGTATGCATCCAGATCGCTATCCCCAGTAAACATGGGAATGTCCACTCTCACACCACCGTTTTCATGGTCATTGAAGTCTCTATGTGGTGCTCTTCCCTCTTGCCTTCGTCTTGCCATGAAGGGTAGGTCATCTTCGTCATAGAAGGGTCTGTTTGCACCTCCCCCGACGTATTGGCCAAACTGGATGTTTGCATTGTGATCTTCGTCCTCTCCTAGGTCAGTTCTAGGATGTAGTTCTTGGCCTCCCCTAGGTGGTATTCCAGGCCTGGATTGATCATGATTAGGCCTTGGATGAGCTGGTTCTCCCGTTTCGAGCCACGGTGGATGTTGTTGAACCTTGAGGAGACGCTTGAGTTTCGCGATTTGCTCTTGGAGAGCTTGAAACTCCTCTCGTCTCACTTGAGGCTCTGGTGCTCTATTCACTGATCCTTCACTCTCGTTGGACATGCTGAATCAAAGGAAATGTGACCAAAACAAGTTAGTACTCACGCAAAAGAAATTGAGAAATAACCTCCGCACAAACGAATTCAAGTGAAGATAATCACTCAACCTTCTTATCAAGCTTAGTCCAATGATTGTGAGGTCTACTAGGTTCCTCAGGGATTCGTTGGTGGACTGATCTCAGGTTCCTTAGGACTCCCTAACTTTGAGTTCACATTTTCAAACGTGTTCGTCGTCCGGGTCCAAGTGCTTTGCCGCTAGTGAAGTGTTTCTCGTGTGTTGAGTCGCTCTTTGGTGATGAACTTAGAATGGTGCCTCCTTGGTTCAGCCTCTAAGAACTGGCCCTTTGGCCTCTTTGTTTCTACTTTTAGTTTTCTTTCTTTTTTCTTTTCTTTGGATCTTTGGCCGTTTTCTTTGTTTTTCTTAGACTCTTTGGTCGTTTCTTTGTTTTTCGTAGGCTCTTTGGTCGTTTCTTTTTTTAACTCTAAACCCTAAATGACTCCTTGGCTGAACCTACAAGAGAGAGAACAACCAAATCATTTAGGAATAAAATGAATAAAAATTGGATAGGCACAAAGAAATATACAGGGAAGGCCAAAAGTGAATCCTCGTTAGCACGTCAATGCCATATATCTACGAAATGGTAAGACGGTAGATCAGCTCGCTCCTTCGGTGTTTGAAATGGGTAAAGCATCTAGTACAACGGTGGAAAAAGGTAGCAACGTTGAAGACCACAAGAAGAAAACTGAGGAGGAAGAAGAGCCAAAATATGTAAAACCCGAACCAAGACCGCCTCCTTTGCCATTTCCACAACGTCGCTGCAACAGACTGATACATCAGCCCACTCCTTCAGCACTTGATAAAGGTGAAACGTCTAGTACAACAATGGAAAAGGGGAACAACGTTGAAGAGCATAAAAAACAAAACCGAAGAGGAGGAGTTGAAATACGTAAAACCCGATCCAAGATTGCCTCCTTTGCCGTTTCCCCAATGTCAATGCAAAAAGAACGAGGATGCTCAATTTTCCAAGTTTGCTGAGATGTTGAAGAAGATGAATATTACCATTCATTCCACAAAGCACTGAAGAAAATGCCTTCATATGATAAGTTCTTGAAAGAGGTGCTTGCGAACAAACGAGACGTGGAGATGGACACCATCATGGTGACTAACATGATGCTGCAGCCAAACCTACCCAATAAGATGCCCCGTCCAGGTATTTTCGCGATCCCCTGTAAAATTGGTGATTATGAAAGTAACCATGCACTAATTGATGTCGGAGCAAGCGTGAGCGTGCTACCATCGCCGTTATACAAAAAAATGGATCTTAGGGACATGTTGGATCTTAAACCTACACAAATGGTGCACACCATGGCTGTTGGACGAAGAAAAGACGAAGGAGATCCCGAATACCGAGCTAGACGCACTCCGAGCAGATTTCTGTGCGATCTGAGCACAACAGTTCGTAACCCAAGCAAAAGGTGAAATTTTGGAAAATCCTTATCAAGACGAAGGCTCAACTCATGAACACATAAGCACAGCTTGAGTGGACATCAATTCAGGTCAAGAAAACATCCTATATCAGTGCACAAACCTCTGCGCATCCAAGGCAAATTCAAGCGTATATTAAGCAACATAGCGTGAGTTCAGCCACTCTTGAGACGTCTAACAGCCACGCCAAATGTCCAGCACCTAATTTGGGCATCGATAAGACACCCAAGGTGAAGATGAAGCCTTCATCACAAGGTCTCACGCGCCAATAAATTTCAGACACGTTAAATGAAACGAGAGACGAACGCCTAACCGGTTTCATGGAGTGCATAATCGGACTTATGGATAGCTCAACCAAATTCTTTGGATAGCACGATCTAGCCCCAACATAGGGAACAACATGTCCGGGCTTAGGGAGGACATGACCGATCATGCAAGGAATCCAACTGATCTGCGTGCTACACCCTATCCAGCACACTATGCACGCGAGACGCGTACATGACGATGTCGAGGACATCAACCTAATGAGTAGCACGTTGTGGTCAGGCTTGTGACCTTAAACAAGCGCTTCTCAGGAGGCAACCCGAGTCCTATATCCTTTTGATTTATTTAGTTTTAATTTTTTTAAAGAATTTGACTCTGATAACACGTAATCCGTTGTAGTATTTACGTGATTCTTAGGTCTAGTTTTGAGTAGATTACTTAGATTTCACACATTTATCGAGTTTATTCGAGGACTTCATCTACATTTCGTGTTTTGTATAGAAAACGAAGACATGAGGAGAAACACGAGAGATTATGGTGATTTAACCCCGAAAATGTAGTTGAATGTCAAGGTTCAACTTGTGCAAGGCCATGGATTGAAGTGAACACTCAAACGCCGAGCGAAAGGAGCGGAAACAACAAATCAAGACCTGCACGCTCGGGCATGGAAGGTGTGCCCGCTCGGGCATTGAGGCAAAAGACCCCCCGTAGCTTTGCACGACTCGGGCGCTCAAAGAACACGATTGGAAAGGGAGTGCCCGCTCGGGTGGAAATGGAGTGCCCGCTCGGGCTAATTGTTGCCAACATTCGCCGCAAGTTTTCCCCACTCGGGCTGAAGAACCACACGCTCGGGCATGGGTGCCCGTTCGGGCTGGATGAGTGTACACGACCGGGCATAAGGCCTGCACGAGCGGGTAGTGGCTGTGCCCGCTCAAGTCCTTGTTTTTCTCAACCAACTCCTAAGTTTTAGAATGGCCAAATAAGGAGAAATCAATCTGGAAAAAGGGGATTCGAACCAGATTCAAAAGG
>CM071865.1:19690027-19708608 GCA_036759665.1 Gynandropsis gynandra
GTTTATCATGTATAGGACTTTGTTATCTTCTGCTTTTGTTTCTTCCATGAGTGAGTAGAGTCCTTACTGCGGGTAGGGATATCGGATTTGTGTGTATGAACGATGACTTTTCCTTAGTTTTAGTTTTACGATTTTCACTCTTGATTACGGTTCTATGCTTAGCAATATCAATCTTATGTTAGTGCTGACCGCTCAACAAATCTCGAACCCGAACCTTGCTGGAAGGTTAAGGAACGAATCCGGTCCGCTAAGTTGTAGATTAAAATTGACTAATGAGAATCTGACCGGTCGGTTAGTCATCTTAGGGATAGTGATTGCGATCGTAATGCTGCCATGGTACGTGTTAATCACTGCTGATCTATGATTTTTAGTCGTTCTTATGTGCAATATCCGGTATCCCGTATTACCCGTAGTATTCATCATATCTAGTTTCTCTTCACCTTCGTTTTGTTGTCACCATTAGGATAGATTTAGGACCTTTAGAACCATATCCCCTCCTATCATCTTCTTTCCTAGTTTAGTTTTGTTCCTAGTTTAGCCACACTTAGTCCCTAGAGATCGACCCTGGTACTACACGATCCGTATACTTGCGGTGAAGTGGTCTAGGTAATTATAACTCGTGTTTTCCACACGTCAGAAGTCATGAGGTAGGACCTTTTTGTCGTGCCATCCCTTAGTCACTGCATCTTTCTTTGGCACATCATGCACGGGATTCACTCGTTCGCTGTCCGAGGTTGGATAAATGGTATTTGCATCGAAAACTTTTATGACGTCTTTTTCCATCACCTCTTGCAAAGTGCGGGTGCAGCCTCCTTTGAGTTTCAATGGAAGGTTCGTGGCTGTCTTCCGTATAAATTCCATGCGTACATATTAAAGAGCTGACTCTCCTACGTTTCTTTAGGCGAGTGGGTTGTTTTCTCATCTCATCTGCACTCAAGTTAGCATTCATAACAGCAGGATATGTTTTATCGCATTCAACGTACTCATACCAAAAAGAAGACGGAGGAGGCTCGGGCTCAAGTTTGAACGTGTTCTCCACTGCGAAACCAGCGTGCATTTCGTGTGGTATCTCCTCACATGGGGTGTCTCCTAGTGCTGCAATAGCACTCATGAATTTCGTGTACAGCTTGGCTCCTTAGTCCAAAAATACTGCATCTTCGCAAACTCGTGTTAAATATCGTACAAGAGGATCAGAAACACTTACTTGATCATGCGTGTTTTTCGCTAACTCGTCCAACGAATCGACTGCAAAGCAAGACTCCTTGAATGAGGGTCCGTTCATGGGGCTGGACAAGTTGAATTCTATCGTCTCATCTCCAACACGTATGGAAAGCTTTCCTTGTTATACATCTATCATGGCACCTGCAGTAGCTAGGAACGGTCTACCAAGAATAATAGGTACCCTAGCATCTTCCTTTATTTCAAGTACAACAAAATCAGTGGGAATGAAAAGATTACCTACCTTGGTGGGAACATTTCAAGAATTCCCACCGGATATCTCATCGAATGATACGCGAGGCGTAGACACATCTTTGTAAGTTTGAGATTCCTGAAGTTCATCCGCTTGAAAACCGAGTGTGGCATGATGCTCGCGCTTGCCCCTAAATCACACAAGTCATTGTCAATGTCAATATTACCTATTGTGCATGGAATGGAGAAGCTTCCGGGGTCCTTCAACTTTGGTGGCAGCTTGTTTTGAATGATAGCGTTGCATTCCTCGGTGAGTGCTACCGCCTCTTTCTCTTCGATATGCTTCTATTTGGAAAGAACCTCTTTGATGAGTTTGGCATGATTAGGCATCTTTTGGAGAGCTTCCACGAATGGGATGTTGATGTCAAGCTTCTTGAGACCCTCTACGAATCTGGCCACTCATTCTTCCTTCTTACTGCTCACCAACCACTGAGGAAACGATATTGGAGGTTGGTACGTCGGTGGAGCAACGTATGGTTTGTCTAAATCTGGTTCAACTCCTTCCATAATCGCAATCGTACCTTTGCCTCTTTTAATGGACGTTCCAGCAGCTTGGTAGGGCGAGCACTTGATCATATCAGTGATGCACACGGAAATAGTGTTAACGTACTCTCTCGAGTTTAATTCGGGTTTACCGGGAAGCTATCCAGGATTCCGAGAGGATGAGGCAGCTTGCTGTGCTACGGAGTTCTCTAAGCTCTTCACATGGTTGTTCAAGGATTCCATCTGAGTTTTGAGCTCGTTGATCGTTGTCCCCACATCCGCATTGAATTTGGCTTGAGTTGAATGTTGCTGCCTTTGCTCCTTGATAAATTCGAGCATTACCACCTCAAGATTTGACGAAGGGGCTTGAGGAGGTTAAGGAGCTTGCAGAAATTGTTGAGCATTCTAAAATTTCTGATTATTTTACTGGTACGGCTGCTGTGGTTGCTGAAATCCCGAATATTTCATTGGTTGAGTCGTTCGGTATGACAAGTTTGGGTGATTCCTCCAATTCGGGTTGTAGGTATTCCCAAATTGCGTGTTTCCTTGCTGATGGGCATAATTCATATGTTCCACGTTCTCTTGCAGCGTGCATTGATAAGCCACGTGTTCTGTATCTCTGCAATTCACGAAGTACATGGCGTTCGTTGTATTACCCGTTGCTCTGCCCTGATATAGGTCATATAAACCTCGATTTCTGTTAGGCATACCTCTCGGTATTGACCGCATAGTGTGGTTCATGTCGAGGTTATCGATCAGCTTGTATACCTCCTTGATGCTCAGATCCATAAACGATCCTCTAGTAGCATTATCCAGTGTCGTTTGGTGTTTGTCTATGGTTTCATTATAGAAAGTTTGGATAACATACCACTGCTCGAGACCATGGTGTGACCACATCTGTAGAAGATCCTTAAATCTACCCCACGCTTCAAACAACGTTTCTCCATCTCTTCATCTAAACGTTATAATTCCCCCTTCATCTGAATCATCTTGCTCAGAGGAAAGAATCGTGAAAGGAACAATGTGCAGAGCTGGTCCCAAGTCGTGATTGAACCAGCGGGAAGGGATTGCAGCCAAGTTTTCGCTCGTCCCCCAATTGAGAAGGGGAATAGATGCAGTAAGATCATGTCCTCTAAAACTCAGTGTATCTTGAATGTACCGGAAAGTTCTAGGAAGTCTATAAGATGTTGATGGGGATCCTCGTGATTTCCACCCATGAATTACTTCTGATAAAGCATGTTGATCATCGTCGGCTTAATTTCAAACGGTTCTCTAGCAACAGTAGGCATCCGTATGGCTGATTGCACGTTGTTCATATTTGGCAGCACTTAATCTCTGAGGCGACGTGGTCGAGGAGCCTGTGGTTCTCGCGGATGAGGTGCGAGTTCCTATTGCTACATATTCCCAAAATTACCGATAGGTAATTGAGGTTGTTCGTGGTTGTTCTGATTATCCATATTTCGTTGATTTCACGGCTCTGTGTTACATTCTTCCTTGCCCTTTCTGAGTTCTCTGCAAGTGCGCACGATCTCAGGGTTGATTTGGAATAGACTGGAAGCACCTTGAGATCTGGTCATAAACCAACAAAGACAAACGAACGGTATTAGGTAGAAAGAAACGAAAGAAAAGAAAACAAAAAGAAAAATAAAACAAGAATAACTCTAGGCTCGAATGTAAGACATGCTGATAATAGTACCCGGCAACGGCGCCAAAAACTTGATGCGTATTCAAAGTTAAACAAATAACCTAAACTACCCGCAAGTGCACGACACGTGTGTAGTACTTTCGGTGTCGATCCCACAGGGACTATGCAACACAACCTAAACCCAAACCCAAACTACGAATCAAACTTGCAAATGAACGAAATATTGATTTTAGGAATGAAACACTAAAAACAATTCACTAACGAGTTCTTAACATTAAGACAAACATTCTAGGAATCCGGTTTCACCAAAAGACTATCGAAACCAACAATCAACCTATCTAATCATGCAATCCCGATCAATTTATCTAAGACAGACGATCCTACTATGATATCTACCCTCTCTCTAGGAATAGACACGTGATCTAGTCAAGTTATCCCCTACTTTTGTGGCTAACACCTTAAGCTAAACCCATAAGTTCTATGATTCATTCGTTTTACCATCAACCGTTGCTACCCTACTTTCGTGGCCTAACCTCGATTGTTCTAAATCTGATCTTCTAGGACTAGAATTCTCCTTTCGGTCCTTCTCCTAATCCCTAACACATGCATCTACTTGGCCTTCGTAAATACAAGTCATTCTAGCACTCAGACAAAGAATATATAAACGAAAACGAGAAATTGCATTCAAAGATAAATCAAAAGCGGTTCCGGGATAGCCAAGGGCTAATGCCTTCTCCTAGAACAAAATGACTACTCGATCATGCGTTTGAAAGAAAACATAATCAAAGTAGAAAGTGTAAAGAACATAAAAACCAAACGAAACCGAAGTCCTGATTTGATCTTCAATGCCCCTTGAATGTCTTCTCCACAAGAGCGTTCTTCTTCTCCGATTCTCTCTCTCACGTATGAATTCTAAAAACTAACTCAATCCCCTCGACCCCTGGCTCCTCTCCTCCCTTTCCTTCTTCTTTTCTTTCCTTTTGGTCGTTCACTCCTTTTTCCTTTTTCGCAGCAGCCACTGTTTTTCCTTTTTCGTGTGTTTTCCATTCTTGATTAAGTTGGGCAACGTTTGAATTCTTTTCTCCAGCAAAATATTTCTTATTCCTCTTCTCTAACGTTGTTTCCCTCTTTGTATATGTAACTAACAAGATCCTTTTCGTGTTTAGATAAGTTTCCTTTTCCGGTTTTTGCAGGTGACGGATGCGACCCGTACGGGCTTGAGTTTGTGCCTCGCACAGGCTGAGGTGTGTTGCGCGTGTTCGCTGGAGCTAGGCCCCACGCGGGCTGAGGTGTGCCCCGTGCAGTCTGAGGCTTCACTAGATGCCCGTGCATGCTGATGACCTCTCCGACCCGTGCTGAGTTTGCTGGAGGTTGTAGCTCGCGCGGGCTGGGTGAAGGCCCCGCGTGGGCTGTGTTAGTTCTTGCCGATACTTGTCCCGTTTGCTCCGTTATGATCCTTGATGTTTGTATTTTTTCCCGTCTACATCCTTTAGCTCCAAAATGAACCGAATACGCATTAGAACCTGTAAGAACACGGAAACACAAAAACGAGTAAAACGGATACAAAATCATACGTAAACATCGCATCTATATTGTAAACCTCTCTAAAATGGTGCAAGAAATACGTATAAAAATGAAATGATCATCGGACTGCCTTCAGCAACCCGCAGCATCGTTTATCTCGAAAAGAGGAATAAAATATGAAAAAAACTCATGTCATTTGGAGCTTCGTACGCAAAGTTATGGTATTTCAAAGCCCATCATACAGTTCATAGTTGTAGTCGTCTAATCAGGTGAAAACAAAAACGAAAAGCGGAAAAGAGGTGAAACACGAGAGACAAAAGAAAATAGGAAATAGGAAGCAAAAGGAATATCCGAGAGACAAACGCAACACAAGCGGTGTATTGACAAGAAATGACAATCGTATCCTAAGAAACTCGAAAAGGGCAACTCTGGTTCTAAAAATCCAACGTATCGACCTAAATAAAGGATTTTGAGCTCAAAAATGGGGTCGGACTGCCTTCAGCAACCCGCAGCATCGTTTATCTCGAAAAAAGGAATAAAATTGAAAAAAAAATCATGTAATTTGGAGCTTCATATGCAAAGTAATGGTATTTCAAAGCCCGTCGCACAATTCATTGTTTTAGTCGTCTAACCACTATTAAATGCATTGGAAACACAAAAGAACGTTAAGACAAGCTTGTAAGACGTGCATGTTGGAACACGAACTCATCTTGGAACCCTCGGGTTATTTAATAGGTTGCAGGAAAAGTGACACGCGACCTCGTTAAAAACCTGTCGTCGGAAAGCCCCATGGGACAAAACCGACGAAGGGAAAAGAGTACACGCGGGTCACTTACCCTAGCTTAGGTCACGGGACCAACGTCTTTCAATCTGGTCGCATCTCGGGTCGTGCTAGTAGCGTCTTCTTCCGCATTGGAGGTCGTGTCCTCTTTTGCATTGTTGGTCGCGTCCTTGACGTCCTCCGGGATCATATCATGCCCCTTTCTTAGAAAGGATTTGCCCTCAACTCTGCTTGATCTGCGACAAAAGGAACCAATTTAGTGACATTAAAACTAGAACTCACATTGTACTTACCTCGCAAACCGAGTTGGTAGGCGTTGTCGCTGATATTCTTGGTCATTGAGAATGGGTCGTCGATCCGGGGCATCAATTTGGACTTCCGATCGTTCCGAAATCGTTCTTTTCGCAGGTGAATCCAAACTTGGTCACCGGGTTTGAAAATCATTCGCTTTCAGGCTCGAATACGCCATAGGCAATGATGCCACGTTTGCAACGCTCTCATAAGCGCATATAGCTCCTTGTCGTAGGTGGCATAATTTAGAGTTGCACCTCTGAGCTTCTTGCTGAAATAAGCAAATGGTTCCCGTTCCTGCATCAAAATTGAACCAATTCCTACACCAGATGCATCAGTTTCAAATGTCTTAAGGAAATCCGATAAAATTAACGGAGGGGCTTGAGTAAGCTTTTTGTTCAGCGTTTGGAACGCTTCTTCTTGTGCTTCTTCCCACCCAATGTTTTCCTTGATAACTTCGGTGAGAAGGGCTGCCCAGGTGCTGAAGTCCTTCACAAATCGACGGTAAAATCTCGCGAGTCCATGGATGCTTCGGACTTCCCTGACGGTCTTTGGACTAGGCCATTCCCGAATGGCTTTGACCTTCTCCTCGTCCACCTAGACTCCATCTACACTTATATCAAAACCTAGAAATCCAACATTATTCGTACAGTAGGTACACTTCTTAAGGTTAGCATATAGTTCTTCTTTCCTAAGTACCCTTAGATCCGATTCTAAGTGTCCAACGTGTGCTTCTAAGTCTTTAGATCATCATATCATCAAAGCAAACCACTACGAATCTACCTATAAACTCTCTAAGAACTTGGTTCATTAGACGCATGAAAATACTAGGTGCACTTGTTAACCAAAAAGGCATCACTAACCACTTGTATAATCCATGTTTACTTTTAAACACCGTTTTCCATTCGTCGCCTTCCTTCATCCTAAATTGATGCTACCCGCTTTTAAGATCTATCTTTGAAAATATCCTACTTCCATGCAATTCATCTAACATGTCATCTAGCTTAGGAATAGGATGTCGATACTTCACCGTAATGTTGTTAATTGCCCGACAATCAACACACATGTGCCAGCTGTCATCTTTCTTTTGCACGAGTAACGCGGGTACGGCGCACGGTCTCATACTTTCGCGAATGTGTCCTTTGGCCATGAGCTCCTCCACTTGCCTTTGCATCTCCTTAGTCTCCACTTGATTAGTTCGATAGGCTAGCCGATTTGGTAATGCGGCTCCGGGAATGAAATCGATTTGATGTTCGATACCGCGTATCGAGGGCAATCCGGTGGGGTTCTCTTCGGGAAAGACATCTCCATATTCCTGCAACAAAATAGAAATTTCACTTGGCAGCACCGGTGCAAGGTTAGCTAAGCTCGAGAGAGCTTCCATATATACAAACAATAATACGGACTGATTTGAGTAAAGAGATATCTTGATCTCACCGATTTTGCATAGAAGTTCGTAGACTTAAGCACGAGTTCTCCTTGCTGTTTAAGTGCATTTGATCTTGCCGCACTTCCTTTGGTGTCTTAGGAATAAGATTCATTTTCCTATCGTTAAGCTCGAAAGAATGCTGGTTAGAGAAATCTTCATGTATTACTTTAGGATCCGGTTGCCACAGACTACCGAGAATGGTAGGGCTTGCGTCCATGGGAAGGACGTCACACATGATCTCGTCCTCGTATTCGCCAATGGTGTTAGGCACAGCCACTTGGTTGGTCACATTCATTTTGCCATTCTCGTGGAGCCATTGTAGTTTAGAAGACCTCAGGTGCTTCTTGACCTTTAAATCGAGTTCTTCTTCATATTCCTTGGTTGACAATTCAGATTCTTTGTCCTCGGATTCACTCTCACCATCCTCGCAAAATATCATAAATCTTTCGTTTGGACATTCATCCGCATAATGATCTCGTCCGTGACACTTGAAGCACTTTACATTCTGAGCCCTCGATATAATGGCCTCGGCTTTTCCTTTGACTCGTTGAGCCGATGGAACCACTTTGATTGCGTCTTGGGTTGCTGGAGCAGATTTGTCTCTCCATGGATAGCTCGGTTTTTCCTCTCGTGGTTGAATGTATTTTCCAGCATCAAAGTTAGAACGAGAGCTCCTTCCTCGCTGGAATTGTTGATCGATTGGAATCGATTTGTGTAACTCTCGGAGGTTGTAATTCGGAGCATATCGCTTGCGCATTATGGCTTTCATGTCCTGCCACGTCTCTATAGGTTTCTCTCCGTAACGTCGCCTAGAAGTCACGAACTGATCCCACCAACTCAAGGCGTAGTCGTAGAACTCCTTGGCCTCCATCCTAACCTTCTTGGCCTCGGGGTAATGTTGACAACCGAATACGAGTTCTACCTTTTTCTCCCACTCTAGGTAGGCATCCGGGTCGGCTTTACCATGGAACGATGGAATTTTCAGCTTGAGACCAGCGAGGTCGTCCCTCGGGTCATCTCGTCGTTCCCTCGGCTCACGCCGCCTTCGGTGACTACTTCGGGACGAGTATGAACTGACTCGTTCGTAGTAGTTGATGTCCTCCTCATGCTGGTTTCGTTCTCGTTGTTGGAAAGCATGAATGACTCTTGGTCGTGTTGGATGTTCGGGTCGAAATTCTTGCTGAAACTTCTCCATTTTGTTAGTGATATTTTGCTCCAAACGAGCCACGAGAGCCTCGATTAATCTCTCGTTCACTCGGCTATTCTCGGCTCCTTTATCCCCCATGATGCTAGATGTTTTTTTTCTGTTTTTTAATTGTTTTTTTAAGATACCTTTTCGCTAGAACGAGCTCTGATACCACTTGATGCGATCCCACTAGAACGATGCTCTAGACTAAAGGTCGGATGGAGGCCTTGCTGCAACGGGTTGCACAAGGGTTGCGGAACAGATGGTCACACGAGAGTTACGGAAGGCTCTCGATTCACCGGTTCGTCTCTGAAGGATGTTACGCACCAACGAAGAAGGAACAAGACGTTGGATATTACACACCAACAAATTTGCTGGATATTACACACCAACAACAAGAATTCACAAGGAAATTCAAGATAAAATTTCAAGATTCAAATTGATTCAAAGATGATTGTTCAAAGGAGGGGGTGGCCGGCCATATACATAAACCAAGGCCATGCAAATGTAAATGCAACATTAAATGAAGGTCTCCATGCAAGACCACTATTAAATGCATTCAAAACACAAAAGAACATTAAGACAAGCTTGTAAGACGTGCATGATGGAATGCGAACTCGTCTGGGAACCCTCGGGTTATTAATTAGATCGGAGGAAAAGTGACACGCGGCCTCGTTAAAAACCTGTCATCAGAAAACCCCGTGGGACAAAATCGACAAAGGGAAAAGAGTACACGCGGGTCACTTACACACCAATGAATTTGCTGGATATTACACACCAACAAGAAGAATTCACAAGGAAATTCAAGATAAAATTCAAGATTCAAATTGATTCAAAAGATGGATTGTTCAAAGGAGGGGTGGCCAGCCATATACATAAACCAAGGCCATGCAAAAATTAAATGCATCATTAAAGGGTAGTCTTCATGCAAGGCTACTAATAAATGCATAGAAAACATAAAAAAAGATATTAAGACAAGTTGTTATTTGTGCATATGGGAACGCGGACTTGTCTTGAAACCCTCGGGATATTAATTAGGTCATGGAAAAAGTTACACGCGGCCTCATTAAAAACTCGTCATCGGAAAACCCCGTGGGACAAAACCGACGAAGGGAAAAGAGTACATGCGGGTCACTTACCTAATTAATAACCGTTGCGGGGCGGGCTTCGGCTTGGATAACGTTTCTTAGGGTCGTGACTTCACGTGGACTTGAATAATCTTCGTGAACATGGACGGCCGCGAGAATTCCGATAATTGTGTCCTTAAGCTTCGCAGCCTTGGCTGGGGTCACGGGACCAGCTAGTAGGATCAACGCCTCTTCCTCCTTAGCCCTAGCTCGGGTCACGGGACCAACGTCTTTCGATCTGGTCACATCTTGGGTCGCGCTAGCAGCATCTTCTTCTGCATTGGAGGTCGCATCCTCGACGTCCTCTGGGATCATATCATGCCCCCCTTCTTGGAAAGGATTTGCCCTCAAATCCGTTTGATCTGCGACAAAAGGAACCAAGTCAGTAACATTAAAACTAGAACTCACATTGTATTTACCTCGCAAGTCGAGTTTGTAGGCGTTGTTGCTGATCTTCTTAGTCACTGAGAATGGGTCGTCGATCCGGGGCATTAATTTGGACTTCTGCTCGTTCGGAAATTGCTCCTTTCGCAAGTGAATCTAAACTTGGTTGTCGGGCTTGAAAATCATTCGCTTTCGAGCTCGAAAACGCCATAGTTGATGCTGCCACGTTTGCAATGCTCTCACAAGCGCGTAAAGCTCCTTATTGTATGTGGCACAGTTAAGGGTTGCGCCTCCAAGCTTCTTGGCGAAATAAGCAAATGGTGTCCAATCCTGCATCAATATTAAACCAATTCCTACACTAGATACATCAGTACCAAATGTTTTAAGTAAATCCGGAAAAATTAATGGAGGGGTATGAGTAAGCTTCTCGAATAGTGTTTGGAACGCTTCTTCTTGTGCTTCCTCCCACTTGAATCCCACATTTTTCTTAATGTCTTCGGTAAGAAGGGTAGCCAAGGTACTAAGGCCCTTTGCGAAGCGATGATAGAACTCCGCGAGTCCATGGAAGCTTCGGACTTCCCCGACGGTGTTTGGGCTCGGCCATCCCGAATGGTTTTAACCTTCTCCTCGTCTACCTTGTTTCCATCTGCACTTATAACAAAACCTAGAAAGCCAATGTTATCCGTACAATAGGTACACTTCTTAAGGTTAGCATAGAGTTCTTCTTTCCTAAGTACCTTTAGATCTGATTCTAGGTGACCTAAGTGTTCCTCTAAGCTCTTGCTATAGATCAAAATATCATCAAAGTAGACTACCACGAATCTACCTATATATTCTCTAAGCACATGGTTCATTAATCGCATAAAGGTACTAGGTGAATTCGATAACCCAAAAGGCATAACTAACCACTCATATAATCAGTGCTTAGTTTTAAACGATGTTTTTCACTCATCACCTTCCTTCATCCTAATTTGATGGTAACCACTTTTAAGATCAATTTTTGAAAATATCCTACTTCCATGCAATTCGTCTAACATGTCATCTAGCCTAGGAATAGGATGTCGATACTTTACCGTAATGTTGTTGATTGTGCGGCAATCAACACACATGCGCCAGCTGCCATCTTTCTTTGGCACGAGTAGCACGGGTACGGCGCACGGACTCATACTTTCGCGAATATGTCCCTTGGCCATGAGCTCCTCCACTTGCCTTTGCAGCTCCTTAGTCTCCACGGGATTGGTTCGATAGGCTGGCCGATTTGGTAACATGGCTCTGGGAATGAAATCGATTTGATGTACGATTCCACGTATCGATGGCAATCCAGTGGGGTTCTCCTCGGGAAATATATCATCGTATTCTTGCAATAACTTAGAAATCTGACTCGGCAGCACCGGTGCAAGGTTAGCTAAGCTCGAGAGAGCTTTCTTATAAACAAATAACAGCACGGTCTGATCAGAATGAAGAGATTTCTTGATCTCACCAGATCTTGTGTAAAAATTTGACGATCTAAATTCGAGTGTGCTTTGCTTCTTCAAATGCAAATGGTCTTGCATTACTTCCTTGGGCGTCAATGGAACGAGGACGGTTTTCCTGTCATTGTACTCAAAGTAATGTTTATTAGTATAACCGTTGTGTTTTCCCTTCCGATCCGATTGCCAAGGTCTACCGAGTAGAATATGGCTCGCCTCCATTGGCAGCACATCGCACAAAATCTCATATTCGTATTTTCCTATGGCAAAGGGCACGGTTACTTGGCTCATCACCTTCATCTCGCCATTTCATTCAGCCATTGAAGCTTATATGGCTTCGGTTGTTTTTTGACCTTCAATCCGAGCTTTCGAACCATCGTAGCGCTTACAACGTTCGTGCAACTTTCTCCATCGATAATAACGCTACATACTTTGCCATGAACTAGGCAGCGGGTGTGGAACAGATTTTCTCGTTGTTCTTGCTCGTCACCTTTAGGTTGCATGTTTAGAGAATGTTGTGTAACCAGCAACTCGCCCGTGGCCAGTTCTTCCTCTGGCGTCTCGTCCGACAGTTCGGCTGCTTCGTCCTCGAACTCGAATTCTCCATCGTTGCGAAGGATTATGACCTTCTTGTTTGTACACTCACTGGTGTAGTGTCCTCTCCCATGACACTTCAAGCATTTCACGTCTCGAGATCTCGAATTATCTCAAAAAGATGAATGAGATGATGAAAAAATTATGTAATTTGGAACTTCGTACGCAAATTTATTGTATTTCAAAGCATGTCATATGATTCATTGTTGTAGTCGTCTAATCACGTGAAAACAAAAACAAAAAGCAAAAAAGGGGTGCAACACGAGAGATAAATGCAAATAGGAAATAGGAAAAAAAAAAGGAATATCCGAGAGACAAACGCAACACAAGCGGCGTATTGAGAAGAAATGATATTTGTATCCTAACAAACTCAAAAAGTGCATCTACCGGCTCCAAATATAACCCGTATCGACCTAAATAAAGGATATTGAGATCGAAATAACGGTCGGACTGCCTTCAGCAACCCGGGGCATCATTTATCTCGAAAAGATAAATGAGATGATGAAAACATCATGTAATTCGGAGCTTCGTACGCAAAGTTATTGTATTTCAAAGCCCATCATACGATTCATTGTTGTAGTCGTCTAATCATGTGAAAACAAAAACAAAAATCAGAAAAGGGGTGCAACACGAGAGATAAACGCAAATAGGACATAAGAAGCAAAAGGAATATCCGAGAGACAAACACAACACAAACGGCGTACTGACAAGAAATGACATTCGTATCCTAAGAAACTCGAAAAGTGAATCTCTTGGCTCTAAATATCCAACGTATCGACCTAAATAAAGGATTTTGAGATTAAAAATGGGGTCAGGCTGCCTTTAGCAACCCGGGGCATTGTTTATCACGAAAAGATGAATGAGTTGATGAAAAAATCATGTAATTCGGAGCTTCTTACGCAAACTTATTGTATTTCAAAGCCCGTCATACGATTCATTGTTGTAGTCATCTAATCATGTGAAAACAAAAACAAAAAGCTGAAAAGGGGTGCAACACGAGAGATAAACGCAAATATAAAATAGGAAGCAAAAAGAATATCCGATAGAGAAACGCATCGCAAGCGGTGTATTGAAAAGAAATGACAATCGTATCCTAAGAAACTCGAAAAGTGCATCTCCCGGCTTTAAATATCCAACGTATCGACCTAAATAAAGGATTTTGAGATCGAAAATTGGGTCAGGCTGCCTACAGCAACTCGAGGAATCGTTCATCTCAAATACATGAATGAGATGATGAAAAAATCTTGTAATTCAGAGCTTCGTATGCAAAGTTATTGTATTTCAAAGCCCATCATACGATTCATTGTTGTAGTCGTCTACTCACGTGAAGAAAAAAACAAAAAGCGGAAAAGGGGTGCAACACGAGATATAAGCGTAAATAGGAAATAGGAAGAAAAATGAATATCCGAGGGACGAATGCAACGCAAGCGGCGTATTGACAAGAAATGTTATTTGTATCCTAATAAACTCTATAAGTGAATCTTCCAGCTCTAAATATCAACCGTATCGACCTAAATAAAAGATTTTAAGATCGAAAACGGGGTCGGGCTGCCTTCAGGAACCCAGGGCATCGTTTATCTCGAGAATATTAATGAAATGATGAAATATTATGTAATTCGGAACTTCGTACGCAAAGTTATTGTAATTCAAAGCCCGTCGTATGATTCATTGTTGTAATCGTCTAATCACATAAAAACAAAAACAAAAAGCGGAAACGGGTGAAACACGAGAGATAAACGCAAATAGGAAATAGGAAGCAAAAACAATATCTGAGAGAGAAACGCAACGTAAGTGGCGTATTGACAAGAAATGACATTTGTATCCTAAGAAACTCGAAAAGTGCATCTCCGACTTTAAATATCTAACGTATCGACCTAATTAAAGGATTTTGAGATCAAAAATGGGGTCGGGCTGCCTACAGCAACCCGGGGAATCCTTCATCTCGAAAACATGAATGAGATGATGAAAAATCATGTAATTCAAACCTTCGTACGTAAAGTTATTGTATTTCAAAGCCCGTCAAACGATCCATTGTTGTAGTTGTCTAATCACGTGAAAACAAAAGGAAAAAGTGGAAAAGGGGTGCAACAAGAGATATGAGCGCAAAAGGAATATTCGAGACACAAACGCAATGCAAGCGGCGTATTGACAAGAAATGATATTTGTATCCTAACAAACTCGAGAAGTGAATCTCTCGGCTCTAAATATCAACCTTATCGACCTAAGTAAAGGATTTTGAGATCGAAAACGGGATTGGGCTGCCTTCAGCAACTCAGGGCATCGTTTATCTCGAGAAGATGAATGAGATGATGAAAAATTGTGTAATTCGGAGCTTCGTAAGCAAAGTTATTGTATTTCAAAGCCCGTCATACGATTCATTGTTGTAGTCGTCTAATCACGTGAATACAAAAAAAAAGTTTAAAAGGGGTGCAACATGAGAGATAAACAAAAATAGGAAATAGGAAGCGAAGGGAATATCCGAGAGGCAAACGCAACGCAAACGGTGTATTGACAAGAAATGACATCCGTATCCTAAGAAACTCAAAAGTGCATCTCTCGGGCCTAAATATCAACCGTATCGACCTAAACAAAGGATTTTGAGATGGAAAACGTGGTCGGGCTGCCTTCAGCAACCCGGGGCATCATTTATCTCGCAAATATAAATCAGATGATGAAAAAATCATGTAATTCAAAGATTCATACGCAAAGTTATTGTATTTCAAAGCTCGTCATACGATTCATTGTTGTAGTCATCTAATTACGTGAAAACAAAAACAAAAAAGCGGAAAAGGGATGCAACACGAGAGATAAATGCAAAAAGCAAATAGGAAGCAAAAGGAATATCCGAGAGACAAACGCAATGCAAGCGGCGTATAGACAAGAAATGACATTCGTATCCTAAGAAACTCGAAAAGTGCATCTCCCGGCTCTAAATTTGCAACGTATTGACCTAAATAAAGGATTTTAAGATAAAAAACGTGGTCCGGCTACCTTCAGCATCCCGGGGCATCGTTTATCTCAAAAAGATGAATGAGATGATGAAAAAATCATGTAATTCGGAGCTTCGTACGAGTTATTGTATTTCAAAGCCCGTCATATGATTCATTGTTGTAGTCATCTAATCACATGAAAACAAAAATAAAAAGCGGAAAAGTGGTGCAACACGAGAGATAAACGCAAATAGGAAATAGGAAGCAAAAGGAATTTTTGAGAGACAAACGCAACGCAAGCGGCATATTGACAAGAAATGATATTCGTATCCTAACAAACTCGAAAAGTGCATCTCCCGGCTCTAAATATCCAACGTATCGACCTAGATAAAGGATTTTGAGATCGAAAATGGGGTCGGGAGGCCTTCAGCAACCTGAAGCATCGTTTATCTCGAAAAGATGAATGTGATGATGAAAAAATCATGTAATTCGGAGCTTCTTACGCAAACTTATTGTATTTCAAAGCGCGTCATACGATTCATTGTTGTAATCGTCTAATCACGTGAAAACAAAAACAAAAAGCGGAAAAGGGGTGCAACATGAGAGATAAATGCAAATAGGAATTAGGAAGCAAAAGGAATATCTGAGAGACAATTGCAACGCAAGCGTCGTTTTGACAAGAAATGACATTCGTATCCTAAGAAACTCAAAAAAGGCATCTCCCAGCTCTAAATATCCAACGTATCGACCTAAATAAAGGATTTTGAGATCGAAAACGGTGTCGGGCTGCCTTCAGCAACCCGGGCCATCGTTTATCTCGAAAAGATGAATGAATGATAAAAAATTAAGAAGCTTGAGAACAAAACAAGTATCCTTTTTATTATGTGATTAGCATTTGTTTGAAGTCTTGTTTGGTAGAGAGAGTTGTGGTTTCTCAATTAGCTCGTCTTTGATTTACTTTATTTTAGGTAGCCATGGTGAACCTAAGATGAAGACTGAAAGTTATTAGACCAAAATCTGCTCTAACTTGCTTGGTTGATCGATTAGGTTTGCTTTAGCGGTATTTCTAGGGGAAAGGTGAATTCTCATATTTTATTTCTCCCACGTGTTCAACGTTTACGTTTGCTTAGGGACAAGCAAACATTCAAGTCTATGGGATTTGTATCATCTCGTTTCCGTACACAATTCTCACATGATTTTAGATATGTTTATGATGATAGTTGCGATGTTTACGTGTGATTTTGTTTCCATTTTACTTGTTTTCGTGTTTTCATGTTCTTATAGGTTTTAATGTGTATTTGGTTCGTTTTGGAGCAAAAGGATATACACGAGAAAAAGTACGAGCATTAGAGATTATAACAGAGCAAAAGAGACGAGAAATGAACAAGGAATGCAACTTGACATGAGGAGACCGCGGGGTGGTTTCCTTAGCCCACTCGGGCTGAACGTGCAGCAGCATTTGCCCAAGTCGTGCTAACCCTTAGCACGCACCAATTGATGTTCAAGAGGAGCCCGCACGGGGTGTCTTCCCTAGTCCACGTGGGGTGGTGTTCCAGAATTTATTGCCCGAGTCATGCTAGCCCTTAGCACGCGCGGGTCATGGAGAAAATGAGGAGCCCATGCGGGGCATGCCTATAACAACTTCCCTAGAATGTCTCCAACGGGGAATTTGTATAAAAAGAGATTCCAAATTGAGTTTAGAAGGAAGAAAATACAGAGGAAAACCCTAGCAGGGTACACAACATCCATCAATCCATTCAAGTGCCCTCTTTGACAGGAGACACAACAAGGAGTCGGGAATTGATTCGGGATCATCTCTCATTTTATATTTCTATGCTCCTTACTCTACTATTTCGTTTATGATTTTTTTACTCATGATTGAGTAGTAGATTTGGTCTAGGAGAAGAGATTAGCCCATGGCTATCCCAAAACCTTCTTTGATTCGTTTATGAATGCATTTCCCCGTTTCGTATTATCTATTCTTTGTCTGAGAACTTACTGTCTTGTGTTTACGAACGGCGACGTATATGCATGTGTTAGTGATTAGGAGAAGGACTGAAAGGTGAATTCTAATCCTAGAAAATCAGGTTTAGATCAACCGAGACTAGGTTACGAAAGTAGGGTAGTAATGGTTGAGGGTTGTATCGGGTGAATCATGAATCATAATGGGGTTTAGTTGGTGTGTCAGCCACGAAAGTAGGGGATGACTCAATCTAGCCACGTTCCTATGCCTTGAAAGAGGGTAGGTTCTACATTATGATCATCCGCCTTAGATATCTTAATAGGGAATACACGATTAGATAGATCGGAGATAGGTTTCGGAAGCTATGCGGTGAAACCGGTTTCCTAGGGCGTTTTTGTTTATAACTCACTTATCCATTGCCTCATCATTATATTTGCATTTCATCATCCTTATTCTTTTGCAGCAAGCTTTGGTTCTACTTTTGATTCTTAGATCGTGTTACATTAGTCCTCGTGGGATCGACACTGATAACACTGAAAGTGTATCAATATTAGGATAGGTTTTAGAGTCATTTTCGCTTATATTCTATGTGTACATTTACTTATCCGATATGATTTCGAGCTTCACACACCCATTTTGTTGGTTTTCAGGTTTTTAGGCGACAAGGCCTAAATGAGCATGAAATGACGAACTCCTGACCAAAACCACCTGAATTGAAGACATATCTACTCAGAGCCAAGAACGAGCTCCACCCGCTCGGGTAAAACCTACGGGATTTTATCCGCACACCCAGCACGACCCGGGCACAAAGGCAACGAGATCGGGTAGCCTTACCCGATCGGGCGCAAAAAGTATACCCGCTCGGGCATTGATCCATCCAGTTTGCCCCGAGAGTTTGCACGACTCGGGCCGCTCAACCAAGCGATCGGGTGACATCCACCCGATCGGGCACTATGAACCAACACGACCGGGCGAGCCTCTGCATGACCGTGTCACACCTGTGCCCGAGCGGGCCGTGTAATCCGCAACAACCTAGATCTAAGTTTCAAACGAGCGGATTTAAGGAACATAATGGATCTAGGGCAAAGGGGGGCGACGAACAGGGGAAGGAAAGGCTAGAAAAACATCTGGGAAGGCTCGGGAGGCATCGGAGAAGAAGAGAAGCATCATTCCTTGCACCGGTAACACAATAGGGAAGGTCGAGGCATCGAGTTCCTTAGAGTTTATCATGTATAGGACTTTGTTATCTTCTTCTTTTGTTTCTTCCATGAGTGAGTAGAGTCCCTACTGCGGGTAGGGATATCG
>CM071865.1:19722202-19736893 GCA_036759665.1 Gynandropsis gynandra
ATGGTTAGGAGGTTTAGGCTCGGAAGAATCACTCCTCACCCTAGGGCATGAATTTCCCGTTGTCAAGAATAGCTGATAGATCTATGATCCTTAGTTGTTTCATCCATGTGAATTCCGGTATCCCATACACCCGTAGTGTTTGTCATATCTAGTTTTATCCCCAACCTAGTTTCGTTGTCACCATTAGGATTAGTTTTAGGAATTTAGGATCGCATCCCCTACTATCTTTTCCTATCTTAGTTTAGTTTTGTTCTTAGTTTAGCTGCTTTAGTCCCTAGAGATCGACCATGGTACTACACGATCTGTATACTTGCTATGAAGTGGTCTAGGAATAATTAAACCTCGTGTTTCCACACATCAGACACCTTAACTACTACACACGTGTCGTGCATTTGCGGGTAGTCTTAGGTTAACTTGTTAACTTGACACGTATCACGGATTCCCGTTTAAACTTGATTCTAATTTAATCCATTTGAGGGTTGTATTATGGATTTCACGTAATTACAATTGAACGTTTAAATATGGATTCACTCATTTTCATTGTTTAAATATGGATTTTTTTTATAATAATTTACAAAGATCACATAAGGTCTCAAAGGTCACAAAGGTTACAAAAAGGAAATGAAAAAGTTGAAAAAAAGGGAAAAAGGTTACATAAGATCTCAAAGGTCACAAAGGAAAAATTTGACGAATTTAAAGACACATCGAAGCCCTCCCCCGTAAAGAGAGTCGTGTGTGACTCAATGCCTTCTCCAAGTTGAACTCCACTATAGGCCTCCCACTTTGCCTTTTCTCAGCCAGCATAGGAGGTAGAACCGTAACTTCAGAATATTGAGGAGCAATGTCCCAATCACTACAATCAGGAACCGGATACACGGTTTCTCGGTAAGCCAAACACCATGTCTCCCGAAGGTAGTATTTACACATAATTCTTGTATTTTATGACCTCTACCAATCTTATGTGTTGCCGCAATTACGTGACTGCATGGATACTTATCCACATCAAACATTTTGCAGTCGCACATTCTTTTTTGAAGACTCACTACAAATCTTCTACCCATATCATTTCTCACCTCATACTCATCACTCAGACTGTTCAATGCAATAACATCATACTTGGATGTTTGTCCAAACTGTTCATGTAACGTTTTCTCAACGTAAGGTGTTAACTTTTGAGAATCATCACCAGTAGCTGCTTCCAACCTATACCAATTGAACCATTCCAATGTCTTTCTCAAACAAATATCTAAAAGCCCTAGGATCGAAAACTTATTTTACTTCTTCAACGTTGAATTCATTGACTCGGCGCCATTAGTGGTTAATATGTTGTACCTTTCTCCCTTAAATTTTCATCTTGCCCACTTAACACGATCAAGTTCCTCTTTCTTCAAATACTTTGCAACATTAGGATACCTACGCAAAGGTCAAAAAGGTTAAAACGGTCACAAGGGTCGTGATAACGTCTATTTTGTTATAGTATTTTAGTCTCTTTTTATAGTTAGTTTTATCATTCATTTGAACTTTACAAATCATTAAAGCATCACTTAGTCCTCTTTTACAGTTCTCTCGTGTTATTGCAGGAAATGAAATATCGGGATACAAACACGAGTAAATGAAGCAAAACTAAGAAAACCACTCTCCTATTTGCTATGCACAGTCAGTATCCAAAGAATCATAAACCGGAGAAGAGAAATGGAAGCAATGGCTGCTTACAAAAAAATGGAAACAAAGGCTGATAACACGTTATCCGTAGTAGTATTTACATCATTCTTAGGTTTAGATTAGATTAGATTTCATGGACTTTACCGAGTTATTGAGCATATTCGAGGCTTTTATCTACATTTCGTGTTTTTGTGTAGGAAATGAAGACATGAAGGAAAACACGAATGATTACGGCAAATCCAACCCGAAAACGTGTCAAAATGACAAGATACCTCATTTGCACGGCCAAGGAAGCAAACGGAACACTCAAACCTCGAGCATAAGGAGCAAAAAGAACATTTGCAAGTGTGCCCGCTCGGGTTGTGTATGTGTGCCCGATCGGGCACCAATTTGGACCAGAAAATTGCCGTAGCTTAGCCCGACTCGAGCTGGTATTGAACCTGTGTGGGCATGGGAGCCCGACCAGGCTTGAAGGTGTGCACGAGCGGGCAATGGTGCTGCACGAGCGGGTACATGTTGTGCCCGAGCGGGCCGCCTAATCCGGAACAACCTCTTTTGAAGTTTTGAACGGGAAATTAAAGTAAATTGAAGCCATCTAGGGCCAGGGGACGAACCATAGACAAAGGAGGACACCTAGAGACACAGAAGGAAGAGGAGAGAACACGGATTGAAGACTTTGGACATCCGAAGGATTCATCCGAACCACAACGCTCGGGATGATAGGGGAGTCGAACATCTACTTCGTTTTTGTTTTTTTCTCTATGATTTCTGAGTAGATCTGTTGTCATGGGTTAGGGATGCCATTGTAATGGATGTTTTAAGTTATTAATGCTTGAGTTTCGGTTTTGTTCAATTGAATGGTTCGATAGGTTATAGATTTGCACTTAATGCCTTCATACGTTGTTGTTTCAAGTTTGGATAAGACCTACATCGAGAGATGAGTGACGTTGATTTCCTAGGTAGGAGATTTAGGCTTACGCCAAGTCACTTCTAGCATTAGGGGTAGAGTTCCCTACTATTCTTCATGCATCTAGACGTTCTGCACTACATCGAGAGATGAGTGACGTTGATTTCCTAGGTAGAGGATTAGATATTAGTTCCCCATCGATTGATACATACTGAATTTCATGATCCTTAGAGACATCCATTGCATGTTCCGGTATTCCCGACACCCATGATACTTCACATTGCCTAGTCTAGCTTCGTTACCTTACTTATCTTTATTTTCTAGTTCACTACTCAACCATTGATCGATCTTCTTCTCGTGACAATCTTAGTTCTAAAGCTGCACTTAGTCCCCAGAGTTTGACCCTTGTACTACACGAACCGTATACTTGCAGTTTAATGGTCTTGAAAATAATTAAAACTTCTGATCCACGCATCAAAGGCCGCTTACAAAAATGGAAACTTTCAGTGGTAGGAACAAAAATGGAAAATTTTGGTTGCTAGAACAAAACTAAGAAGAGCACGGTTGGAACATTAAAAGGAAACATGGTCTACATAAAATAGAAGCAAGTTTCTGGAATAAAATGTAAACTTTCAACCGCCTACACAAAAATGGAAAGATCACCGCCTACACGAGAATTGGAAACTGCAATCTGCAAAGAGAGAAAATGGAAATGGTTGCTGGAACAATTAATGAAAATGCAAGAACAAGAAATAAGGTAGAAAAGCAAAGAGGAAAAGGAGTAAAAAAGAAAAAGAAATCGTTGTTGCACAAGAGGAAAAGGAAATACAAGTTGGTGAAGAAAATAGAAACCGAGAAAATGGAAACTAGCCAAAAAGGAAATTTAGCAAAAGAAGAAAAGGAGCGTGCTGGCTGCTTATACCAAAAGGAAATATAGTTAGAGAAGAGGAAGGGGAGCTACCTGGCTGGAAAATAAAGAGGAAATGTTGACAATTACACAAGAATGGAAAAACAAGAGATGGAAAAACTCGGAAAAGGAAAACTGCAGTTGCTGTAAGAAACAGGAAATTCCAGCCACTAGAGAGGAAAGAAAGAGGACGGACAAAGAGGAAATATTAAAGGAAAGGAAAGAGGAGAAAGAGGGCTAAAAGGGGAGAGCTTCAGCAGCCCAATTCGGACAGAAAAGTAAGAGAAAAGCAGACCACACGTAGAGAGAGAATAGAAAGTGCAGAACACATACAAGGGCAAGGACGGGACGACGAAGCCGGAGCACGGAAGAGCTGTTGAAGACATCGGTAATAGAATAGGGAGGGATCTCATTCTTTATCCATGTTGAATATAGTTATCTTTTGTGTTTCGTTTTCTAAGTTCATGTCCGAGTAGGTCCATAGCCGTGGGTTAGAGAGCTTTGTCGATATGTAATGAAGTTTTGTTCTTATTGCTTGGTTATAATATTTGATTGTTTTGGATTGGTTGGTTGTTCATAATTCTTTTGTTCTTGTTGTCGACTTGAATGAATGTTTATAAAAATCTAATTGCATTGGCAGATGAATTGGATTTTGGAACGTAGCCATGATATGGAGTCTCAATTGACTTAGAACCTTGGTCGGTCGGTTACTTAGGAATTAGGATAGCAATCTTAATGCATCTAGTAGGTGAGATTACACAATTGGGATTTTGGTCGTACGCATGCTAGATAGTGGGTTTAGGCATCAGGAGAGTCATTGCCTAGGAAAGAGCTTGAATTCCCCGAATACGTAATGATATCTATAACCATGATCTTTGTTAGCACTTCATTGCATCATCGTGCATCTCTCGAAATCTGTGGTGTTTAGTTTATTGAATTTAGCACCGTTTAGATTGGTTTATTCTTTACTTTGCAATTCAACCAATTGATTTTGTATATTATATTCATTAGTTTAATATCTCTATAGTTACATCACTTATTGACTTTTACCGTCCTTTTCATTAGTTACTAGTTTTAGAGTTGCATCGATTCCTCGTGTTCGACCCTGGTACTATACGATCCGTATTCTTGCGGAAGCGTTAGTCTAGGTATTTTATTACTTGAGATTAACCACATCAAGTTTTTGGCGCCGTTTCCGGGGCATTGATTACGGCTTTAGAGTTAGGATACTTCTGGATTAGGACATAGTCCTTTCCGGAGTCTTATTCGTTTTTCGTGTTTTTGTTTTATTTTATTTTTTTCTTTTTTTCTTGAGTGAAATCTTTTTACCTCTCAGAGCCTAACCGTTTCTTGTGTTTCTATTGTGTGAGGTACTTTATCGTGCAAGACCGAACAAATGGTAGATCGTCACATCCTAAACGCGCCACAAATTCCAGTCGCGTTAACCTATGGAACCTACAAGGCTCCTAGACATATGCAACTCTTGTCTTGCATCGTTATAAGGGATGCCCGCGTTGAATTACATCCTGCATTCATTCAGATGCTCGGTAACGCAGCATTCAGAGGGAGACCCACCGAGGATCCAAATCAACATCTTACTGATTTTAAGATGCTTTGCCAAACCATTAGAATCGGAGAAGGAATCTCGGATGAAAACGTCATGCTCGATGCCTTCCCTTTCTCAGTGAAGGACAAAGCACAAGTCTGGTTGTATTCTCAACCGAAAAATTCTATACAATCGTGGGGACAGCTAAAAGAAAAGTTCATAATGCGGTTCTTCCCTCAAAGTAAATCTCGGCTCACCAAGAATCAAATCAACACATTCGTCCAAGGAGCAGCTGAGAGTTTATACAAAACGTGGGAACGTTTCAAAGGCTACCAACGCCTTTGCCCACATCACGGCATGGATTAGAGCTATCTTACACACAACTTTCTCCAAGGACTCATGGACAACACGAGAATTCTGATCATAGCCACAGTTTTGAGGTTCTTTGAGCATCCTCACGTTTCCACAGATCGGGGACCTAATCAATTGTATAGCTGATGAAGGCAGCAATGTCGCTATGTTCCGGTGATCATCTCGTTTTCATACGTATTTCTTGCATGATTTTACAGATGTTTACGATGTAGATGCGATGTTTATGTATGATTTTGTATCTCTTTTACTCGTTTTCGTGTTTTCATGTTCTTACAGGTTTTAATGCGTATTCGGTTCACTTTGGAGCTAAAGGACGTACACGAGACAAAGTACCAACATCGAGGATCATTACGGAGATGAGAATCGGCGAAGAACAAGCTCAGCCCGCGCGGGGTACACCCTTGCCCGCGCGGGCATTTAGTTCGGCAATTCTACGGGCCACTGGTCCAGCAAACTGAGCACGGTCGGGGCATTAGCCCGAGCGGGGCACATACCAGCCCGAGCGGGCAATCCCCAACCTGCGCGGGTCGCCCCTTGTTTTCTATCGCGATCATGCGCGTCGCACCCGCGCGGGTCACACACTCAGCCCGCGCGGGTCGCGTCCATCACCTGCAACTTACAGATAAGTTAATTTGTCTTAAAACGAAAAGGAACTTTTTGGTGACTTATACAATAAGGAAAACGACTTTAGAGAATAGGAATAAGTGATATTTTGTTGGAGAAAGTAATGGAAACATTGCCAACTTAATCAAGAATGGAAAACTCATGAAAAGGCAAAATCGGTGGCTGCTGCAACAAAAGGAAAAGAACGAACGGCCAGAAGGAAAAGGAGGAGAAAAGGAAAGAAACGAAGAAGGAAAAGGAAGAACAGGAGCTAGGGGTCGAGAGCCCTTCAGTTAGAGAGTTAGTTTTGAGAATTCACACGAGGAGAGAGAGTGGAGAGAAGAAGGAGATTCTTGCGAAGGAGACGTACAAGGAGCATTGGAGATCAACCCAAGACTTCGGTTTCGTTTGGTTTTCATGTTCCTTAGACTTTGTACTTCAATTATGTTTGTTTACGGATGCATGAGCGAGTAGTTTGTTTTGTTCTAGGAGAAGGGATTAGCCCATGGATGTCCCGGAACCACTTTGATTTATCTTTAAATGTAATTTCCTGATTATCTATTCTTTGTTTGAGAGCTTGAATGACTTGTATTTACGAAGGCCAAGTAGATGCATGTGTTAGAGATTAGGAGAAGGACCGAAAGGAGAATTATAGTCCTAGAAGATCAGGTTTAGAACAACCGAAGTTAGGCCACGAAAGTAGGGTAGCACCGGTTGAGGGTAAAACGGATGAATCATAGATCTCATTAGGTTTGGTTCAAGGGTTCAGCCACGAAAGTAGGGGATAACTTGACTAGATCACGTGTCTATACCTTGAGAGGGGGTAGATATCATATTAGGATCAGCTGCCTTAGATGACTTGACTGGGATTGCATGATAGATAGGTTGATTGTGATTTCGGTAGTCTTGTGGTGAAACCGGATTCCTAGAACGTTTGTCTCATTGTTAGAAACTCGTTTGTTTATTTGTTTTTAGTATTTCATTCGCAAATCCCATATTTCGTTCGTTTGCAAGTTTTGATTCGTAGTTTGAGTTTAGGTTGTGTTGTGTAGTCCCTGTGGAATCGACACCTGAAGTACTACACACGTGTCGTGCACTTGCGGGTAGTTTAGGTTAAATATTGTTTAACTTTGATAATGAATCAAGTTTTTGGTGCCATTGCTGGGGACTATTGTCAACACGTCGTAGATTCGAGCCTAGAGTCTTTCTTGTTTGTTTTTGTTTTTGTTTTCCTTTCTTTCGTTTCTTTCTACCTCATTCCGCTTATTTGCCCTTTGTTGGTTTATGACCAAATCTCAAGGTGCTTCTAGTCTACTCCAAATCGACCCCGAGATCGAGCGAACTTGCAAACAACTGAGAAAGGGCAAGGAAGAAGGTAATACAGAGCCGTCAAATCAACGAGATATGGATAATCAGAACGGCCACAAACAACTCCAATTACCTCTCAGTAATTTGGGACACATACAGCAACAGCAATTCGTGCCTCAACTGTGAGAACCACAGGCTCCTCCATCACGTTGCCTCAGAGATTACGTGGTGTCGAACATGAACAACGTGCAAACAACCATAAGGATGTCTGTTGTTGCTAGGGAACAGTTCGAAGTTAAGCCGGCGATGATCAACATGCTTTATCAAAAGCAATTCATGGGTGGAAATCACAAGGATCCCCATCAGCATCTCAGAGACTTCCTTGAGCTTTTCGGCACATTCAAGATACACGGAGTCTCAGAGGACGCGATCTTACTGCGTCTCTTCCCTTCTCGATTGGGGGACGAACGAAAACTTGGCTGCAATCGCTCCCCGCTAGTTCAATCACGACTTGGGATCAACTCTGCACATTGTTATTATCACGCTTCTTTCCTCCGAGCAAGATGATTCAGATGAGAGTAGAAATCACAACGTTTAGATGCAGAGATGGAGAAACATTGTTTGAAGCGTGGGGCAGATTTAAGGATCTTCTACAGATTTGTCCACACCATGGTCTCGAGCAGTGGTACATTATCCAAACCTTTTACAACGGAACTTCAGATGAACATCGAACGACGTTGGATAACGCTGCTAGAGGATCGTTTATGGATCTGAGTGTGGAGGAGGCATACGAGCTGATCGATAACATCGCCATGAACCACACTATGTGGTCAACACCGAGAGGTATGCCTAATAGCACTCATCGCCTATACGAGCCGAATCAGAGCAGAGCGACGGGTAATACAGCGAATGTCATGTACTCCGTGAATTGTGGAGATACAGAACACATGGCTTATCAATGCACGCTGCAAGAGAACGTGGAATACATTAATTATGCCCAGCAGCAAGGAAACACACTATTTGGGAATACCTACAACCTGAATTGGAGGAACCACCCGAACTTGTCATACTGAACGACTCAACCGATGAAGTATTCGGGATTTCAGCAACCATAGCAGCTCATATCCACACTTTGGTCACTTTGTCACGTTTTCAGGTGGATTTGCCGTAATTACTCGTGGTTGTGTCACATGTCTTCGTTTCCTACACAATACACGAAATAATAGAATAAGTCTTCAAATATACTCAATAAACCAGTAAAATCCAAGATTTGTAATAAAAAATAAACCTAGGAATGATGAGAATACTATGACGAGTTACGTGTTATCAAATATCTCATGAAATTAATGACTACATGTCCATTTATATATTTTATCTAATTTTGTTATAAATTTTTAAGGTGTATAAAAATAACCACAAATTCCACCATTCACCAATATGAATAAATACAAAGGTGGAGTCCAGAAAAAAAAATACATGTTTGACAGATGAATGATATCAATGACTCTAAAAAATACATGTTTAACAAAACTATAATTGGATTAGATACAACACGTCAAATAAATAGACAAGATGAACAAACATTATGATAGAATATTAATAAATTATGTCAATATATATTTCTCAAATATGAGAATTTATATATTTCACGTATAAAAATTCTAAAAGATGATGGTAAAAAATTAAAAGGTAAATATTTTTTATTTATGAAATTTGTGTATTACAAAATTATCCTCATTGAATAAGGGTTATCCTAAATCAATAATTTATTTTGAAAATACTTAATTCAAAATTGTAATAATTTTGCATTTAAAATATAATGGATAGTAATCTAGATTTAAGAAAGTAGAAAAGTAAAATTTCACTAAAACACAATATAAAATAAATTTTAAACTTTAAAAACTCAATAGATGAACCATCATTTTGAAAATTTAAAAAGGAAAGACTCTTAAATTATACCTTTCATATAATTATGTTATGAATAAAAAAACAAGAAAAGACATTGGATTGAATCATGTATTTTGCATATTAATATTTAAAATTTGAATACAACGAAAATTACGTCTACCAGAACCACAATACAAGATCAAAATGATATATAGGTTATTTTTAATCGTTTAAAATTTTATAATTTATAATCTATACTTATTCGTATAAAAAGAAAGATATTGATTAAAATGACGTTACATATAAAGTTGAACCTATTACAAAATAATATTTAACTAATAAAAATTTAAATAAATGCATAAAAATATATATTATATTTTATTAAAAAATTAATATGATACATTAGTTATGTCTATTGATAACAACAATTAATAACAACAATAATAATCAAATATAATCTAAAACTAAAATTCAAATTACATAAAAACAAAGATATATAATATAAATAAAACAAAACACCAAATCTTCATGTCTATCTCCACATTAGTCATTTAAATTTTGTTTCGTCGATAACTCTACTAATATCGTCAATCCATCTAAAATAATGAAACAAATTATTCGATTATCAAATTAATAAATTAAAATAAAGTTATACATTTAGTAAATTCTGTTTTTTTCGATTTCTTACAATGTCTCTATAACATTATTCAACACATTTGAATTAGAATGCAATCTTGAGTGCAAATAAAGTTTCAACAATATTAGTTATTTTAATATATTTGATATTTTAGTCCTCAAATCATAAATATTTGTATATTTGTTTATATATTTGTATAATGAGTGTTAAAATAGGATTAATAATTTTTTATTTACAATTTGATCATTTATATTAATTATGTTGTAATATATATCTATATATTAAATTAATTATCTATTTAGTACTTATGAATACGAATAATTCGAATAATTCAATCAACTATTTGTATTTGTATTTGTCGAATATCTGATTTCTAATATTTATATTTATATTTGTGCCAACGGATATTCGAATTTTCGATTCGAATATGAATCGGATACGAATATTTCAAATATTTTATTCAGCCCTATTCGCGAATATTTTACTTTTGAAAAAAAAAATTTAAGTTGTTCGTAAATAACCGCACAATTGTACAATTATATTATCATTAATAATTTTAATATCTGAATCATAATATTATAACTTTGAGAAGAAAATTAAGAAGGTTTTAAGTTCTGGAGTTATGCTTGAAATGGGCCCAAATAGGCCATTATAAAAGCTAGGAATTGAAATCATGGGCTTTACAAATTCATAAGAGAATAAGACCACTGCACCAACTGACCTCAAATCGATCTCTCCAAAACGATCCTCGCTGATGGCGAAGCCGCTTGGTCCTACCGGTGAGTTTTTCCGGCGAAGGGACGAGTGGAGGAAGCATCCGATGCTCTCTAACCAGATGAGACATGCACTTCCTGGGTTTGGTCTCGGTGTCGCCGCCTTCTGCGTCTACCTCGTCGGCGAGCAGATCTACAGCAAACTCTCAGCGCCTTCTCCGTCGTCTCACCACCACCAGAAACAGCATGCGTAGAGGAACCCTTCGTACTCGATCAGGTAATTGGTTGCCGTTGATCTTCTGGAATTTTGGTGGCTTCTCGTTTTCTTCGTTTTTTAGGGTTTTTGTCGATTCCATTCGAGTGATTTCATCTCGTTTCTGATGGATTCATTATTTGGGGGAATTCCGTTATTCAAGCTGAAAAGCTTTTTTTTTGTCAAATACATTCTGTGGACATTGGATTGATATGATTCTACTCGTTATGAACCTGTTGTAGTGAATGAAAGTTGTCGGTATAACCATTGGCTGTGTTCTTGTCGTTTTTTCTCTGCTTGCTCTTGGTGGATACTGATAGAATCTCTGGTGATTTCCATTCTGAAAACCAAGAATTCAGGAAGTTAGCTCATAGGCTGTTGCAATGTACATTACTTGAAGAAAGTATTGGTTTTAGATTGATTGAAAATGTGGGGTCAAATTCAGTACATCCTTTCCAGTCATCCCCTGCTCGAAAAATTGTAACTTTACAATATCTGATCCAAGATGAGATCATTGGAGAATATAGGCTCATATGTTGAGTTGAGTTGCATCGGGTTTTGTTCGAAATCACTGAGTATATCCGAAGATTCTGAGGGAATGAACTTGTCCTGTGGCAGATGAATGCAAGCAAATGTGGGGGAAGTCAAACCTTAGGGCTTCTCAGTATGAATTTGTTGATGAATAAAAAAGGTTTGGTTTATCTGCTTTGAATGTGGACACATTTTCAATTGTTATTGATTTGATTTTCTTGTAAAAGTACTGCATTCGATGACTCCAATAAGATAACCCTTCTTTAGCTATCCATCTGCTTGTTTTGGATTTAATTAAATTCAAAAGATAATTAAAGATTTTAGATATTTTTCAATATTATATATTAACATTTATAATTTTAATTTGTTGTCGGAGGATGCAATATAACAAATTTATATTTGCTTACTCCTTCACCAAACTTATTTTTCCTCTAACTTTGCATGCAATCGTTTAATCTTATCCAATATATAATATTCTAATAAGATAATCTAAATCGTGTATGGTTTTATGATTAAAAAATATAATCTTGTATAATAGTGTAAAAATATATAACATATTAAATATTTCAATTTTCTATATCGTTGTTGAGAAGCACATTGATTGTTTTTTTTTTTCAAAAATGTACTGTATTTGGGCTACAAAGATGTTTATGGCCCAACTAGGTCCATGTTATAATCCAGTTACATGGCCTTTGTAAAACAATTTAAAATTTTCCGAGTACAATTTATAAAGGCGGAATATCAGAAATATTCTTAAAGGGCTAAATCACTTCAAAAATACCCTTCCTAGGAAAAAGGGACTAAGAGGAAGGAGTGCGTGAGTGATGCTGATGCTGATTCTGATGCTGATTCTGATGCTGATGCTGATGCTGATGCTGCAGTCCCTCTGACACTGGAGAAGAAATTAATAGGGGAAATAAGGAAGTCGGAGAAGAGAATCATCAACGCCGTAAGAGACCTTCTAAGGGATGTCGGGATTCATGTGCCTAATCCAAAATCGAAGGCTGCCGAGAAAGTTGCGATCATCGAAACCCAATCTTCCGACACTGTTGGTGATTTTGCTTTTGAATTCCTTCGACGTCCAAATCCAGTGTCAAGAAACCTTGCTCCTGATGGAGTTCCACCAAGTAAGTAATATTTAGTGAAAAGGTCATTTGAGTGTCAATTTCCATCGAGACATATAAGTCGTAGGGTCGCATAAGCCGTAGGGTCGTTAGAGTCGTAGGGTCGCATAAGCCGCAGGGTCGTTAGAGTCGCATGGGTTTCATATGTCGCATGTGTCTAGGTCGCTAAAGTCGAATGGGTCGCATGGATCGCATAGGTCGCATTGGTCCCATTGGTCGCATAGGTCGCATTGGTCCCATTGGTCGCATAGGTCGCATTGGTCCCATTGGTCGCATAGGTCGCATTGGTCCCATTGGTCGCATAGGTCGCATTGGTCCCATTGGTCGCATAGGTCGCATTGGTCCCATTGGTCGCATAGGTCGCATTGGTCCCATTGGTCGCATAGGTCGCATTGGTCCCATTGGTCGCATAGGTCGCATTGGTCCCATTGGTCGCATAGGTCGCATTGGTCCCATTGGTCGCATAGGTCGCATTGGTCCCATTGGTCGCATAGGTCGCATTGGTCCCATTGGTCGCATAGGTCGCATTGGTCCCATTGGTCGCATAGGTCGCATTGGTCCCATTGGTCGCATAGGTCGCATTGGTCCCATTGGTCGCCATATGTTTAATGAGGTAAATTTTATGCTATGCAGGTGCTGGACCTTTATCGAAGGAGTCTGCGCCATATGTTGAACCTCTGTCGGGGAAAAGAGCAAGAACAATGCGAGGGAGAGGGCGAAAGAAGGTTGTTCAAGAACCCGAAAAAACGGTGGTTCAAGAACCTGAGGAGTTTGTGTGGAATCCCAGAGGATTAGTAAAGGGCTTGATAACCCGATTTCCTTCGTTCACTGATGCTAGCGGTGAAAAGTTGACTAAGCTATATTTGTTCCTGAAGGCACCTCGACATGATCGGTGGTGGAAATCTGAGCTAGATATTCTCCGGGGGTCAAAGTTTTGGTAGATTATATTAAAGGCCAACGCATGGCTTGAAGATAAAGTAAGTTTTTTTAAACCCTTAGTCTCACGGAGTTTTGTGTCATATGCATTCCTGTGTGTTATTTTTTTTGTTGCAGCAATTGGATGAGGTTTTGTGGAGCTGTCTTCTCGCTTGGCATCGGATCCCAGCGCGTATCAGAATTATTACGTTTGTCATGTTGCTTTCATGCAGACGCTCTCGATGTGGACGTACGAGGATATGGAAACTTTGCCGGAAAAGCTTAGTCAGTTTTTGAACGCCAAGCCACCAATTAGTGATTATGAAGGTTTTGTCTCGGTTCTAAACATTCCATCGATAAATAATCGATGGGTAGGATGTCATTGGGTAGCCATCAAAGCGGATTTCAAAACCCGATGCATCACGGTATACGACTGCAGGATGAGCCTTAAGGAAACACATATCGATCCGGTGATTGAGAGGATAAGAAAAGCTGTCCCCAAGATGCTCATTCTCGGAGGGTTTCCTTCTTTGGCTGATGCATGGAGGTATGTGTATTATGAAGATCTGCCACAGAACCAAAGCGGGCATGACTGTGGTGTTTTCTCCTATAAATCCGTAGAAGCCTCGTTATTAAAGGATATGGATATGTTTCTTCGTATTTGCGACGACAAGGTTACTTCCATGCGTGAGAAGATGGCGGCTGATATATATAGTAATGGAGAACGTACCATTGAACCCGAAGATGACTAAATTGATATTTGGTACATTGTTTTTTTTTTACTGGTAGATATGAACATTTGGTACATTTTTTTAATATTTGGTACATTTTTTTTAATATTTGGTAAATTCTTGTTTTTTTTCTAATATTTGGTACATTGTTTTTTTTCTAATATTTGGTACATTGTTTTTTTTCTAATATTTGGTACATTGTTTTTTTTCTAATATTTGGTACAAGGGTCACAGAGCCTCATACGACCCTTGCGACCCATGCGACCCATTTGACCCTTGCGATCCATGCGACCCTTGCGATCAATACATTCATTCATTCAAGACCTATATTAAAAGGTTCTTTAATGTGGTCAATGCATGCACCTTGGTTAAAACGGAGTTCATTTATTTTTCGTTGAATATGAGTTTATAAATAGAGGAGGAAAAACCGAAAAGCTACAACAATTTGTAGCACCAAATCATCTCTTGTGTTGTCACTAAGGTCCAATACACTGGTAGGTAGGGGACGTAAGGTGAAGAGAGTTGAACATTAGAATAAACTTTTCAATAAACCTTCGATCTATTCCACATAATAGACGAAAGTTGTATGAAGCCA
>CM071865.1:19741908-19773390 GCA_036759665.1 Gynandropsis gynandra
GGTCGCAGAGGAACAAGGGTCGCAGAGGGACAAGGGTCGCAGGGTCAAACTGGGTCGCAGAGGGACAAGACACGTTATAATTAGTTTATTTATTTTTTTTGCATGTTTAAATGGTTTGAATTTACTGTTGTTTTTTAAAAGAGTAGAGAGAGAGACAGAACAATATACTTTAGTATCAGCATGCGGCTTTTGCTTTGATCTTCCATGGGATCACTCAAAGGGGTAACGCGTTTTCATTAATTCGTTTATTATATTCAAAATCAAACGATATATTATAAATCATAATAGCTCAACACCACATATTATATAGAATATATAGATTTATATTGTAATATTATCATGAAATATTTGACAATTTTTTGTTATAAAAAATTAGACTACATACAGTTAAAGCTATAAAAATTTTGGATATATTATGTGAATAATAGAAGGTAGAATATTGTTTATCATCTAATTTAGTTCAAATTGAATATAATCGAATTTGATATTGAAATAAATGTGAAATATTATACATATATAGATATAGTGTCATTAAATTTTTGTGATAGATAAAATCATATATATATATATATAAAACACAGGTTTTTTCTTAAACTCTCGGCTTGCCACGTCAACAAGCACAAAAATAATTCATCTTCTTTAAAAAAAAAACTCATTTTAAAAGAATCCATTTCCTCGTGTTCATTCATCTTCTTCTCTAATAGTTAGGGTTTCTCTTTCTCATTCCCAACCAGCGAACCAAGGCGAGGACAAGCTATCAACGAGGTAACAACGACACATTGACGACGAGGTAAGACGACGAACCAGGGCGAGGGCGGTAAGAAGATGCGACATCAGGGCGAGGACAAGCGATCGACGAGGTAACAACGGCACACTGACGACGAGGTAAGGCGACGAACCAGGGCGAGGTTGGTAAGAAGATGCGACATCCGAAGTGATGTATGACGAACCAAAGGCATGAGAGGCAGCAAACCACACGCGAGAAAAGAGCAGAGAAGCACAGGAACAAGAGCTTCGAAGAAATCATAAAATCTCGAACAATGAGGCAATGAAGACAGACATATGGTGAGCTCAGGCGGCGAACCAGAGCGAGGGCGGCGATCTTAATGTATGTATACAATAAGACCATCATCTTATCCTTGCGTTAGTGATTTCTCTTGCGTCAAAGGGGCACCAAACCCGCGCATATACAATTCAATGAAACCAGGATCAACCAAAGTACTGAGTTTTAGCGTTTCACTGCAGGAAAAATAATAGACTTCTGATGTACATCTGATGGACAATTCATTACAGAAAGTAAGTTGTTACACCTTTGGGAGAATTGTGATTGCAGTGTGCATATTTATTGACGCTCTATAATATGTGTAGAAGGGAAATACATATACAACTACGTTGCATCACTCCGTTTGCATAATTGAATTGAACCTCCATATCTCTATTGTATTCGTTTGTTCACAACCACATGATCTGAAAAAATCTGTGTAATTGGTGGTAAGGAGATTGGAGCTGTCTAAAGCATGGATCTATGTAGTAAGTTAACTCTCTCTTTCTTGGTATCAATGATTATTCACTTAGTTTTTATCTTGACGCTAACAATTATAGAAATGGCTATTACCCTGAGGGCTGAGAGTGAGTAGGTAAAGGTTTAAAGGCTATAAATTCTTATTTTGCAGGGACATTCTTTGGCATGTACATAGAAGATTTTCCTGTGTCATAGCAGACGAAAGAGGAGATTGGTAGGATCGTAACGGAGATCATAAAGAGGTGCTGAAACAATGGGAGTGGAGTAATGTCTCCCGCATCCAATGGCCTCAGATTTTAACAGATGACAATAGGAGTATGGTGATGGCAGTTTCATGTTTGTAACTGTAAAAGGTGTTGTGCAGCAGAGGAGGTTCTCGGAAGAGAAGGATATCATGTTTTCTGGATACATATAGGTATATTACTCTCGATTATCCGATAAATTAATTTGTTTGATGTACAAGGAGATATTATTACATTATGCCGCAACATGTGAAAATTTGTCATTGTTGCAACCAATATGCTCGAGAGTATAATCGTTCATCGAACTCCAACACGCGCAGAGGTTTCAGACATTGCCATTGTTGTTAGAGAATGTGCTGATGCAGTGATGCTTTTTGGAGAAACTGCACATGGGAAGTAAGTGGTAGAATTTTTATTATCATTTAATGGTTTAGCTTATTGCGGATTTATTTGGTGGCTTAAGGACAAGGCTAAGTATGTTTATGAAAGTGCATGTATAAGAAAATTTTGTATCCTTCTAAGTTCCCACTGAAAGCTATTAGAGTGATGCACACAGTGGCTCTGCGGACAAAAGCAACCCTTGCTGGTGGTGAAATGCCTCTTAATCTTGGCCAATCCTTCAAGGTATACTGCAAATTATATCTCTCGATCGATATCTTTGTTAGTCAATTTTTTGTTATAATATGCTAATGGAACCCGTTTGTTCTCTGAGTGAGATTTTTGCATATCATGCAATGCAACCATGATGTCAAACACTCTTGGCACTTCAACTGTTGTCTTTACTACAACCGGTTTCATGGTCATTCTATTAAGCCACTATCGCCCTTCTGGCATAATTTTTGCCTTTACTAATGAGTGAGTTTCATATTCCTTTTAAAACAATGATCATCTTTCTACATCCAATGTCATTCGTTTGAAAACAAATATCGCTCTTCGGTTTTGTTTCGAGTTGGATGAGCACAAACCATGCATATTTTGAAACAAGAAGTAAATATATCCAAACTGATTTATTATTCATACCATGTTAAGCAGAGAAGTACGGGTGAGGCAAGCGCACCAAACTACAGGTGATAAAATAGCAGAGAAGTACGAGTGAGGCAAGTGCATCAAAAAAATCATAAAATCTGGAACAATGAGACAACGACGACAGACCGAGGGCAAGCTCAGATGGCGAACCAGAGAGAGGGTCATGATCTGAGACTCTTGATCAATTGAGTGAATATTGGCTTTCATAGCTTAGACAATTATAGTTTCATTTTTTTTTGTTTCCGTTAATAAATTTATGTTTTCTTTATGCAAATTACAGATTGAGGACGAGTTCATAGGGTGAACCAGAGCTATGGCGGCGGTCTGAGACTCTTGATCATTTGAGTGAATACCAGTTTCCGGAGCTTCGAAAAGTATAGGTTCGTTCTCTATTTCCGTAATTAGTTTCTATTTTCTTTATGCAACATTGTTGCAAGAATAGTATATGAGATTTGTCCTCTTACATCTTAAATTGTGTTTATTTTTTGTACACACAGTGCATTCTCAGTACAATGTAATTCAAAATTCATATAAAAGGTATACACTTTATCCAGTTGCTTAACTCAAGTGCTTAAGAATCTGTTTAGGTCTCCCAAGACATCAGATTCATTGAAGGAAAACAAACTAAAGTTGTTAACATAGCATAAAAGGTGACAACATCAGTACATGTTACATATTTTCTCCTTACTTTTACATCAAGCATTAACAAGTTCTTTCTCCGCTATTCAACAACAATATCGTATGCAATTATATGAAATTTGGATCTATAAGCTTGAAGACAAGATGACCTGGGACAAGCTTCATCGAGTACCTCCACCAGATGGAAGCAACAACCCACTTTCATCTGTAGGTAAGCACATCTCTATCTAACCTCCATCTTTGCTATTTTTCTTCTGGATGAGGATGATAAACTAACATGTTTCTTTTGATTTTTTTTTTGGTGTATCGGAGGAGAAAAAACTTCTTCCCTCATATGATTTACCCTTGATCATCCAAAAGTTTTGTAATATGGAGAAAGCATGTAGTTTTCACATCCTATTTTACAAAGGAAGATAATTCGTTTGAGGACCATGATGATGTTATAACGCAATAGCTTCGTTCCTTTCATATGTAAATGGGAACAAGTAGATGAGCTTCTTGCTTTGATCTTTGGCAATGGGAGTTAAGCCTGACTGTTTCTGCTCAATTGTTGATGGATTGATGGAGTGTTACTTTGTTTAAATCGAGAACTCGATGATGTTCAAGTCTAGAACTCGATGATGGTAATAAACAAAGTTGGATGCCAATGCTTATAATGTTATTCCCGAGGTATGCAATTATGTACTTATAATTTTTCCCGTTTGAATGTTAACTTCATGCAACCTTTGTAATGATACAGGTAATCAAAACGAAGGTAGATATTCTGACCCTAGGTGCAGTGCCTTTATATTATGTGCTCTATGTTCATTTTTATGGATTTGATTATGCGAACCAGTTGCTGGTACATCTCTTTTTGAATTGTTAGAAATGTTTCAGCAATTGGACAATGAATTTAGGTATATTTCAACTGATAACTAACACAATAGTAAGCCAAAGAGTAGAATTTCATGTTTCTGTGATACTCATGGTAATTTGATTTATTATTATGCAGTTCTTCTCAAAGTACATACTAACATATGGAGAAAAAAAGAGAAGGCAGTTGAAAAGGAAATAGATAATAAATGCAAGTTGAAAAGGAAGATAGATAATAAATGCAACGTTTATGCAAATATTTTTTTTGTTTTATATTTTTTATCCCTGTTTCAGATTCAAGAAATGTTTTTGTAATCATTCTATTTATGGAAAGATAGATCCATTGTTTAATTCATAGTATCACTATTATAAATATCTTAATGTCTCGTTTATTTTTCTATATATATATATATATATTATAAATACTAAGTTTTGTTGAATTATTCTATGATTCAAAAATAATGTGGCAGTTGAAGTAAATTTGTTTAAGAAAATAAATTATTTACAAGGTAATTTTTTTTATAAATACAGCTATATGATGTTTCAATCACGATCTTTGTAATGAATATTATAGTTTTGTAAGAAAGATTTTAATGATTTTATTCATCTGCGTTTTATCTTTAAATATATGAAGAACCAAAATACATGGACATACCGAAGTGAACTACATAACAGAAAAAAATGGTAAAGAAATTTATATTCTTAAAGAATGTCTTATTCTTTGAGCAAGACAAACTCTTCCATTTATTAAGTAACGCTAGCACCGACCACTATTCCTATTCTCCACGTGGATTACTCGATTAATAGTTCAGTTACTATCGGTACAACATTTTGGGTCTTCGTGTTCGAACCGGTGTGTCGTTCTTCTGCAAGAGTCTATCAATACTCCCCCGTTGAGATGAACCTTGTCTTGAAGGTTCAATTCTGGAAATTTTGCTGCAAAAAATTAAACCGCAAGAAATTGAAACATAAGTGAGTTTTAAAGATTCCCAAATTATATTCATATCTAAATAGTTAATTTTTAATCATATTATAAATCAAATTAGGTCCTCAAAATTTACGCACTTAGAAAAAAATAATGTAAAAAACTCATATCTAATCATGCAATCATTTTTCTCCAAAAGATTACGTTTTAAAATTTCAAAAATATTATGAATAAATTAGAATGTTAGTTTATATTATAAATCTATTTTTTAAACTTTTATATTTTAAATTAGAATTCATGTGCTTGTATTGACGGTTACGTATATCAAATGTGATGACAATGATTGAATTAATGAATTATACACAATATTTAAAAATATACAATTTAATTATCACAAAACCGCGCAACACGCGGGTATCATCTAGTTATTAAATAATTGAACATTATATAATTATTTGGTTAATTTTTTGTTATAATTTATGATCATACATTATTTTGTTTTTATAGAATATATTTTTTTAATTTTTATATAGACAAAAAATCTCTATACCTCTTTTTGTCAACATCTTATCGATTTAGAAGTTTGGATTAATATGTCGAATCAAAATATAATCACTGTTAAATACATATTAATTAATTGTTTTCGATTTTATTTGTGTTTCAATATAATTTCAAAATAAAGAATTAGAAAGTTCCTCGTGGCAATGTTGAAAACTTTTTTTTATTAAATATGTGTATTATATAATTATATAAATAAGTTACTGTAAGTTGTTAGTGGAACACCTATTACAAAAGGAGATACAAATCCCATGTTTGGGACCACCATTAAAAGCATATACAAAAGGGTCGAGCTTCACTCATCAGGAATCGGCTTCGACGGCTATGCCAGAGGAGAAGAAGAGGGTTTTCATGATTTGGGGCCAGGTCTTGCAGAGAAAGGATACAATCCCTAATTCTCTGATCAACCATTTCGCGAAGAGAGTTCATGGAAGTACTACGGCTGCTATGCAATTTGGCGTTACGTTCACCCCATAAGGAGTAGACACAAACCTGCATGATGATCTTTAGGAGAACCACCAGCTGAAGAGGTCTGTTGACTTGCGCAAACCACATGTGGAATATGTGGAGAGAAGGTGGTGAGTCAGAGAAGCAAATGGAGGCAAAACTAAGCCATAGCTCAGCACTAAACTCGCAATCAAAGAAGATGTATTCGTGGGATTCGGCCTCCGAACCGCAGAGCAGGCAAGAGTCATCATTTGTAATGTCCCATACCTTGAGCCGATCTCGGGTAGGAAGACGGTGGAGGAGAGCCAACCATTGAATAAAGCTATAGCGAGGAGTTGCTTGCTTGAACCATACCAATTTATACCATGGGACCAAGGGCGATGGAAGTCTCAGCATCTGCCAAGTGATTTTTGTTGAGAAGGATGTATCAAAGGAGTTTGGATTACGCCGCCATAAGAACACGTCTGAGCCGAGATCATCCGAAGGTATCTGTGTCTCAGAGAATACCATGAAGAGCTGGACCACTTTCTCTGATCGAGCTCCATCAGGAAGGCACCAACCGTTCGAGCTAACTATGTCTCTGACATTTGCAAGAAGAGGGACTTGGAGCATTCTCGGGCCCTCTTCTCCAAGGAACCTGATTAGAGGACCAAGCCTAGTCCAGCTATCGAACCAGAACATTGCTGACTTTTCATCCCTGATCTCGCACGATAAAAAATTTGAGATTTCCTCCTTAAGCTTGAGTAGCTTCCTACTGTTCCAGGATAGAGCGTAAGAGGCGTTTGTACACCAAAAGCCCCGCTTCCTGAAAGCATTATGAAAAAGCCAGGCAACCCAAAGCTATCCGGATTTGTGAAAGAGGATCCACACAAGTTTCAACCTTAAAACCTTACCGAAGTCAGCAAGTTTCCGCAATCCCAATCCTCCCTCATGTTTTGGTTTGCAGATAGAGTCCCATGATACCCTAGTTGACTTGGTAGTTTCAGATTTGTTGCTCCACAGAAAGGAAGCGCAGAGACTGTCTATTTGCTTGAGGATATGTTGCAGCAAGAGGAAAGATTGAGACCAGAAAAGAACATGCCCATAGATGACGGAGGCAACCAGTTGTATTCTCCCTGCATAAGAGAGAAAGTTAGTGGTCCAAAAGGCCAACTTTGATTTGATTCTTTCCAGCAGGGGGAGATAGTCTTGGTTTCTTAATCTGCAGGTAAAGAGAGGAAGACCCAGATATTTGACCGGGGTGGAGCCTACTCTGACAACTAAAGCAGAACTAGCCAAGAGAGCATCAGGTTTGGAGCACCCCCATGTATAAATCTGATTTATGAACATTCATCTCCAACTCTGAAGCTTTGCGAAACACTTGCAGGATTCACAAGGTTTCCTGCAGAGATAAGGAAAGACCATTAGAAAATAATAGCAAATCATCAGCAAAGGAAAGGTGAGTAACCAAAGGAGAGGAACATTGCGGATGTAGGCCAATGTTTCCCGCAGTGGCAGCTCGGTCTAGAAGTATCGACAAGACCTCCATGATCAACAGGAATAAGTATGGAGATAGGGGATCCCTTTGTCTCAGTCCCCTACGACCCTTGAAGCTGTTTGATGGTTCTTCATTATTGGAGACAACGAAGCTCGTTGTAGTAACACATTCACTAATCCAGTTCATAAAACAAGGAGGAGTCTCAATTGCGTCTAAGATACCCATGACAAGGCCTCATTCAACTGAGTCGAAAGCCTTCTTGAGGTCTACTTTGATCATAGCACTCCTGGGTGAGTTGGTTTTGTTGTAGCCCTTGATTAACTCTGACGCAAGAAGAATGTTCTTCAATAGCAACCGCCCTTTTTGGAAAGCAGATTGGTTTGGCGAGATGCAATCGGGGAGAATCTGCTTCAATCTATTGGAAAGGATCTTCGAGATGACCTTATATATGAGGTTGCAACAACTTATTGGTCGAAATTCTGCTAACCTCACTGCTTCCGGAAACTTCGGAATTAATGTTAAAGTCATTGAATTTAGTTCCCTTTGAAGTCTGCCAGAAAAGAAGAAGTCCATTACTGCAGAAGTAAAATCATTGCCAATGACTAGCCATGCTGCAACGTAGAACTCCTTAGGATAACCATCTGGCCTGGGACTTTTGTTGTCAGGCATGGCAAAGAGAACGGACCTGACCTCTTCCTCCGTTACACAGGCTGAAAGGATAGATTTCTGATCTGCAGAACAAGTAAAACGAATTAGATCCTTCAGCTGAGAGACAGAGAGAGGAGATATACCGCTATTGGGAGCGCCTATAAGCGATGAGTAGAACGTTGCAGCATGCTCTTTGAGTCGATCTTGACCAATAATACGACCTTCGGATTCACCAGTGAGGAGTGGAATGGAGTTGCGAGCTGCCTTGAAGCTAGCGGTTCTACGAAAGAACTGGGTATTTCGGTCTCCGAGCTTCAGCCATTTCACCCGAGATTTTTGTCTGTAGAACCTCTCCTCCGCACATATAAGAGTATTCCACTTGGATCACATCTCCTTTTCTTTCACAACAAGGCTTGGGCTCGGATCAGAGAGCAGCCGGAATCGGATATGCTCGAGGTCTGAGGCCACTTGCTTCACCCTTCGGGATAAGTCACTAAAATTGCTTCTATTCAGTTGTCTCATATGGGGTTTAAGATCCTTTAGGGCTTTGTACACCTGAAATTGGAGGGAGCCCTGCCTGGAGTTGGGATTCCAGTAATCTTGAACAGCCTGTAGAAAACCTGGAACGAGGGTGAGATGGTGAAAAATTTAAACGGTTTACGGATCTTTCTCAGAGTACCAGGAAGGTGGATAGCACAAGGAGAGTGATTCGAGGGTTCCAAGGGTAGGAATTCAGCGTAGGCCTGCGGAAAACAAGAGAGCCAAGGGTCGTTGCTAAGGGCCCTATCCAATTTTTTGCAAGTCGGGTCTTCCACATGTGAGTCCCACCATGTAAGCGTAATCCTCTGGTTTGCATCTCAAACATATTGTAGGACCCAAGGCAAGACCTGAAATCATCCATACCAGCGGATGAGGGGATAACAGCGGGGTAAGATGAGTGATCTGCTAAATATAACGCCTGATTAAAGTCACCCAGGGCTGTCCAAGGTAGGTTATAGAGGGGGTCATAGCTAGATAGGTAGCGGAGATCATCCCAGAGAGGTTGGCAGTCAGCAATAATGTTGTAAGCATACACAAAGGAAACTGTGAAGCTGAGGGAATGCTCAGAGAGATAGAAACCGCAAGTGAGCATTTGGGGAGTTTGGTGGTAAACAGTGATCAAAATGCTCAGATACCAAACAACACAGATCCTACCCGAAGGGTCCGAGTGGTGGTTGAAGAGGAAAGACCAACCCCTTGGTAAGGCTCCTTTAATTCTCATCGAGTTAGGCTCTCGGATATGGGTTTCCAAAAAAGCTCCAAAAAGTGGACGGTGGTCATTGATCCAAGATCTTATTGCTCTACATCTATCCGGACTATTCAATCCTCGCACATTCCAACAAAAAAAACATGGGTTTGTAGAATCAGACTTTGTGTGACTTAGTGGCCTAGTGGCACTCTTCTGGGACTTATGGAAATTCTTATCCCTAGAGACAGTGGTAAAAGGAGTCTCTGGGGTCTCATCCGATTTTGTTGCCAGGGAAGCGGAGGGGCCCGATTCCTTCTGCGGAGCTGCTATAGGGCAACCCTCATCTGTCAAAGTAGGATTGGGAACAGAAAGCCTTTTTACCATCTTTGGTTATATTTACAGAGATTGTAACCTCCTGAACTAGCAGCTTGTCCGAGTTTGAGGCAAGAGCTTGAGCAGGAGGAGCATGATCAGAGTTGGGGATTGTCTCAGAAAGGGTAGGGCTTAATTCAATCTTCTCATGAGAAGGGTTCACCTGAGCAGGCAAGAGTGGGGCAGAATCTCTTCACATGACCAACCAGTGAGCAGTGACTACAAGTGGGGGGGAGCCATTCGTATGAAACATCAATGATCACCTCATTGCCATTTTCATGTCCGACCACAATCTCCTTGGGAAGGTTCTCCAATAAAGTTACATCAACGTAGATATGAGCCACCTCAAGATTTTCTTTGGCTGCGCTTCGTGGGTCCAAAAAGAGGGGATCACCAATCGAAATGGCAATCCTACTCAAGCCATCTTTTGTGAAAATATTTTTGGGAACATTACAAAGTTCTATCCAGGTGGGGATTGAGGTAAGTGGGGGCTTGTCCTCGGTGAAGTTGGGGTTCCTTTTCTGAGAGGAAAAGAGGACACTGTCCATTGTGCCAGAATCTCCTGGTTAGAACGAATCTTCTCTTGACAGGGTCCGGTATTCTGAACAAGAAGAATCCTCCACCCAAATCGTGGACCCGAATCCTCATTGCTTTCCTAGCCCAAACTGCATTGACAAAGCTGATAATCCTTCCCAAAGAGTGAGGGTTGCAATAGAACTGACCGATGAAGAATTCTGCCCACTCGAACTTAGATGCCTGAAGGGATTCGTTTGGGATTAAAATGAAGGGTCGTCCTGAGTGGTGAGTCGATGGAGATCATGTGCTCGAGAGATTTCGGAGGGATGCTTGGAAACGCGTGCTCCAGATCATTGGAGCCGGAGGTTGGTTGTCCTGGTTTAACGATTTCCCTTGTGACTGAGCGACGGACTCATGCAAACGCTGAGTCGCTTGGGCGGAGCGGGCCGGAGAGCCCCGTAGGGACACCTGATGGTTTGGTTGAGGGACCACAGGGAGGAGAGTGGGAACGCGGTGGGACTAGGAAGAGCCAGCTACAGCGTGGTTGACAACACCAGTAAAAGGGGAAGGCGTAGGGGGAGAAGATAACGGGCTAGGGCGCTCTGGAGGGTGGGTGTGAGATGGTTGGAGAGTAGAAGGGGCGGTGGTTTTATGGAGGGGGGAAGGTGGAGCAGACCGAGAGCGGAGGAAAGGCGGCATGATTTTTGGGGGAGGACCGGTCAGTAGAGGTCAACCGACAGTGAGCACAAGTAGGGGTTGGGGTTCGAATTCATTGTATCTAGGGATTCGAAGGACCCCTGTGTGCGGTAGTTAAGGGTTTCTCAACCCGATCGGCGGAGCCGACCGACTGTGGCTAGGGTGTGGCTAGGGATTTGGGGGGGAGGAGAGGGGGGACGGGCCGGCAGAGGCCGACCGACGGTGAAACAGGTAGGGCCTAGGTTCGAAGAGAGAGAAATCGCCTGGGTTCGAAGATAGAGAAATCGCCTCTTCCAAAAAACCGCAATGTTGAAAACTTGGCCAAGATATGACACAAACTCATATGTCAAAATCCGAATTTCTTAACCTTCTTTGATTCAAATGTGATATTTGAATTATTTTCCATCGTCAATTACGTATTTGAATCTTGCTAGATTTTTAAATTTATAATCTTAGATATTTCTTGATGTGGTTGACTGCGATCACAAACTTCTTCATACCCCCAAATTTTTTGTTCATACCCCCAAACTTCTTGTTCCCATGATTGCTCCGAGTAATGTGGATGGTATGAGTTAGACAGCATATGACGAAGTTCGAAAAGTTGATCTTTTGTTCAAGTTATATCGGCATCCAAAGACTTGATGTTGTTCATGTTACCTCGCAAAATAAAGAACACAAAATTCGATTAAACTCCGGGAGGTAAAAAAAATTGACTCAATAAGAAAGAAAAAAACAAAAGTAAAAATACGAAAAACAAATAAAGACTCCGGAAAGGACTATATCTTAGTTCAAAAGTATCCTAACTCTAAAGCCGTAATCAATTCCCCGGCAACGGCGCCAAAAACTTGATGTCGGTTAATCTCAAGTAATAATTTACCTAGACTAACGCTTCCGCAAGAATACGGATCGTATAGTACCAGGGTCGAACACAAGGAATTGATGCAACTCTAAAGCTAGTAACTAATGAATAAGACGTGTGAAATCAATGAGTGAATGGGAATGCGAAAGCAACTAAACTAAACTAATGAATGGAATGACTCAATGACTAAACACCATAGGTATCGAGAGTTGCACAACGATGCAACGAAGTTCTAACAAGATCATTGATCTTAGATACTATCACGAGTTCAGGGAATTCAAGCTCTAATATAGGAATTGACTGGCATAGACTTGTTCACTATCTAGCATGCGTATACTAATCTCTCGATTGCGTATCTCACCTACTCGACGCATTAATACCGCTATCCTAATCCCTAGATTCAATCGATCGACCTGGCGTAGATTCTAAACCGATTAAATCCTAAATCATGGCTAGATTCCAAAGTCTAATCCCCTGGCGTGGATTCATTAGACTTCTATAATCATCCATTCGAGTGGCGTACAGGAATGAAAGCATTAAAAACAACCAATCAATCTGAAAACGATGAAATACCGAATTCATTCATTCAAGTGGCATACAAGAACAAAAGCATTAAGTACCACCAAGCATTAAGAACAAGACTTCATTACAAATCGGCAAAACTCTCTAACCCATGGCTGTGGATCTACTCGGACATGAACTCAGAAAACGAAACACAAAAGATAACTATATTCAACATTGATAAAGAATGAGATCCCTCCCTATTCATATACCAACGTCTTCAATAGCTCCTCCATGCTCCAGATCCCTCGTTCCGTCCTTCTCCCTCTTTCTCTATGTCCCTAAGTGTGTCCTCTGATGTCCCCCCTCATATCCTAGCCTTAGAAGGCCTCTTATTTCCTTAATTGGCCGTTCAAAAATCAAGGAGTTTGTTGAGAAAAAGGTGGACCCGAGCGGGCACAACCGCCCCCCGCTCGTGCCCAACCCATGCCCGCTCGTGCATGACTTTCACCCTGGTCGGGCTGGCTTGCCCGAGCGTGCATCCTTTGAGCCCGAGTCGGGCTAACTCTCGGCGAATTTCTGGTCCAATTTGCAGCCAGATCGGGTACACATACACAGCCCGAGCGGGCACACATACAATTGCTATTTCCGCTCCTTTCGCTCGAGGTTTGAGTGTTCCGTTTGCTTCCATGGCCGTGCACATGAGGTATCTTGTCATTCAAACATGTTTTCGGGGTGGAATTGTCGTAATCATTTGTGTTTTCCTTCATGTCTTTATTTCCTATACAAAACACGAAATGGTAGATGAAGTCCTCGAATATGCTCAATAACTCGGTAAAATACAAGAAATCTAATCAAAACTAAATCTAAGAATCATGTAAATACTATGACGGATTACGTGTTATCATAATACTTTGTTTATTTTGAAGAATCATATAAAATACATTCATAAAAAAGCCTCAAAAATATTTTGTTCAAGATTGGAGAATATTTATATTAATTGGGGTTAAAAACGGATTGTAACACCATGAAAAAAAACATAAATATTAGGGAAGTTGATTAATTGTGAGGATTACTGAAAGAGATATTGGAGTTGGTGGGTGTCATCAATTTGGTAGATACAAACTTCAAAGGCTCAATGGGAATGTTCCCAACGGCTTCATTCCAACTTTTTTTTTGCTTTTCACTTTTTTAAATTAATTTTTAGGCAATTTAAAATTGTTCTATGTTATATTTTTGATTTATTGTCTAGTTTCAAAGAATTTTTGTTGTGTTATTTATTCAATATTGTCGTTTTAAATTATAAGAGACTGTCCATGTATGAAAAACTATATTATAGAAATACGGTGTATGTAAACTTAGAGAAATATGTTATTAATTGAATGTGATTGATTTTGTTATTAACTAAAGAATATTGTGTGTAACATTCTCTATCATTATGACATTTCAAATTGGTCCATGCAAATATTGAAAGCCTAATTTGTGGCATAGCGTGGAGAACATATTAAATCCCAATGCGCTGGTGAAAATGTTGCCCAATTGATCTGTTGAGCCAATGGAAGATGGCGGAAGAGGTTCTTTCTGAATCTCGTTCCATAAATGACAATCATCCTCGATGTGTATCGTTTTCTTAGGGAATACTAGATTGGATGCAATGTGGAGCGTGCTACTTGGTTCTCATAGTAAAGTTGTATATGTGACAACAATGTGATCTCAAAACATAACAGAAGTGAACGTAACCATTTAAGCTCACAAGTCAAACTCGTTATAGATCGATACTTTACCTCTATCAATGATCATGATATGGTATGTTGTTTCTTCGTCTTCTATGCAATTAGAGAAGTTCCAAGTAAAATCAAATGTCCATTAAATGATCGTCTTGTCTTGCAACATGTGGTCTAGTCAGTTTCACAATTACAATATAGTTGCAAGTCATTGGCGGAACTCAACAATATACCTTGTCCTGGAGAACCCTTCAAATACCAGACAACTCATAATGTTACATTACAATGAACAATTGTCGGTTATTGCATGAATTAGGCTAAAACATGGTACGCTTGGCAAAATTCAAGTCTGTTATTGTTAGAAAAATTAGTGTTCCGATCAATTTGCAATATTGTTTAGGATTATCATAGCTAGGTCCCTTGTAGAGTATGATAAATAGTGATTTTGTTCCATGTAAATAGTCACCAGTTTGGAGCCCGGTAATCCACACTAAAAATAATCTAGTGTGTATTTGCATTGTCAAAGATAAAATCATATCTAGTTTTGAGCTACCTCAATCCCTAAAAAGTATTTTAACTTTATCCCAAATCCTTCATATGAATACAGTAATGAAGATATACCTTAGACGTGTATTTGTGTATCACCGCGATAAAATATAAAAAGAGAATAATCAGACCAAGATTGTTTAAATCTATTGTGATATGGTTGTCGTTAGCTTTGCAACCCAAATTGAGGTGACTATCGAAAATTTCCTATAGATTTTTTCGTGTAAACTGCCATGTAAAATGCATTGTGTACATATATTTAGTGAAAAGTTCAGTATTTGGTTGCAACAATAGTAATAAACATATGTAATGTAGGCATTTTGGTTATCGGATAAAAATTATCTTCAAAGTCTATTCCTTCTTTTTGTCGATTTTCAAGTACAACAAGTCCAACCTTTTGTCAATTTCCAAGTACAAAAAATCCAACATTTTGTGTATTTCAATGGATCCATATGAGTTGTATTTGATTTTGAACACTCAACGATGTTCAATAGTTCTTTTTCCCAGTGGTAGTGTAGTATTTTTCGAAGTATGATTATGCGGAAGTGCAAGTAACTCTTTTTGCATTGTGTTGATCCATTGAGGACTTAAGATTGTTTCGTTAAAATTTTGAGGTTCTTTTTCCTACAGAAATAGCTACAAAAAAATCGATGTGGAGCAGTAAAATTATGACAAGACAGATGATTACTGAAAGGAGACATGAGGACACCTGATTTTTGCATGGAAGCGAGTGAAGAGTGTTGGGGTTGTTCGGACATCGTGCAGAAAATGTAACATAGTCGCTAAATTGAGTTAGTGGCAAATTATGGCGCTAAGGGCGTCTAGAGGAAACGAACATGAATCTGATTGTATTGGAGTTGTGTTTTCTGAATTCAACTGTTGAGCATCCCATTGTGGATCATCTAAACTGTGATGTTGCCTCCTCTCCCAGATACAGCAATAAACAATATCCGATGGTTCATAAATAATGATCGGGCATGGGAGAAGATGCCATGATCGTAGGTGAGCATATGTCATTTATGGTTCTCATAAAAAAAATAACATCACGTGAGACATAATCTTTCTTAGTGTAGAGGTCAAAAACCCGTTATCCTTTTTAGGTTGAAAGGTATCCAATGAACATACATCGGTTGCCATGAGAAGCAAATTTATCCTTCGGATGTTGTATTTTATAGGTGTAGCATAAATAACCAAAAACCCATAATCTTGAGAAATTTAGACTCTATACAAAAAATATCTCATATGGCGTCATTCTGTTATCCAAGCTTAATGGTGTTCGATTAATCAAATATGAGGTTATGTAACACATTTCTCCCCAAAAAATGTAGTTGGAAGTTGTGGTTAAAAAAATAATTGTACGCTTCATATTCCAGATGTGATGGTATTTCCTTTCAATTCGTCTATTTTGTTATGGCGTATGCATGAAAATTGTTTGATGAATGATTTCGTTTGTAAGAGTATGATTGAAGACACATGAATTTTGTTCAATTATTTGATCGCATGATTTTGACATTCTTTTGAAAATTTCCTTGGATCATCATGAAAATTTTTTGTAGAATTTGTTGGACTTCACTTTTAGACTTCAATAAGTGAACCAATATAGCCCGAGAATTAGGCCTGGTCAAATCAGTTAGTCGGATTTCTATAAATAATAACCAAATTATGACTAAATTAAATCGTTTCGGTTCAATTCAGTTATATGTATAAAAAATTATAACAAAAATAAAACTTTGAACTCTAATTAAGTCGGTTTGGTTCGGTTATTATTCGGATATTAGTTTAGTTTCTTCAAATCTAATATGAAATCACTCTTGTGTAACAAATGTATGTATGAAAAATAGAAAAAAAGTAAATAATGAATATAATTGAATATCATAGTGAAATAACATAAAAATTAATTTATTTAAGTGTAAAAATTGATCAGTCACTAAAAATAACTCTAAAATTTCTCCACAATTATATGAAAAATATAAACGAAGATGGTACAAATCTAAAACCACCAAAGAATTTGAAGTTTTTTTGAATAAATCAATGGGTGAATTGGAAGAGAAAACCAACGAGAAAGGAAAAAAATTCACGTGATGTGAAGCAAATGGAGACTAAGGTTTTTTAATAATATATTCAATAATCGTTCAGTTAACCGATATTTTTCGGTTATTATCCGAACTGAATCAAACCCAACGGATTTTACATATTCATACCTGATCGGATATTTTAATATCCAAACCGAACCGAAACACTATGATTCGGTTCGGTTCGGTTCGGTTTTTAAAACCCGAACCATAATGTCCAACCTTACCGAGAATATTAACTATTGTTAAAAAATAGTGTGCTCCATAACTTAAAGATGTGTGATATGATCTCCAAACATAACTACGAATCAGTTCAAATAAAGCTTCATCTTTATTAATACTTTCAACAAAAGGAGAACGAGTTTATTTGGCTCGGTAACATGCATCATAAATAACCTTATTGTCAAAATACTTGGAGAAATTAATATAGATAGATAAGTAGGATAATACTAAATCTTATGGATGATTGAGACATCGATGCCATAATTCTTGCAATTGAATTATGCTTGCTCGATTTGTACGTGCCACGAACATCCATTTGTAAAGGTAAATGCCATGGCGCTCCTCATCCACTCCAATCAAGGCTTTTCTGGTACGGTCATGTGTTTACAATCTTTCTGATGTATCAGTTTCGTCTAAGACCATTTCACTAAGACATGTTGCATTTTTTGTTGATAGTTAGGTAAGTCAACTGGACGCAGATTTATAGGTACAACGTTCTTCATAATTCCAAAGAGGCTATCATATAATGAGACGTTCTATGGTCAACCAAAATATCGAATGTTCTTGTCGTACAAAAGGATTTTTCATCTTTGATGAATTGAGTTTTCATTAAATTTAGAAACATAAAGGAATCCTATTTTCGACTCCGACTCTTCCACTATAGTCGTTGGTGTTCTTTCCGATCTCTATGCACTCCATCGTTCCATTGCACTCCTAATTTAGGCTCATTTGATGATGGGTCGATCCGGATGTCCACACGAGAGGGTAACAAGATAACCGAGCATCCTTCTCCTCATGTCATGCGAAATGAAAACCCACGTTAGGGTTGCTGCATGAAAACACCACATTCAAACTAGCGTAGGAATTTACCACCATCCGGCTGCGTTCGTGTGTGCTTGTGCGTCGAGGTCATCCTCTCACTATTTGTATAGCCAATAAGTAAGAAATATGAACTTGCGATGTGGTTTAATTATTTATAGTAAATGCAAATAAATGAAAAGAAATATGTCCTCATGCGAGCCATCAGTGGTCAGATAAATGGCACTGGAGAGACAATCGAGAAATCACCACTATTGCGTGATCTAGTTTGTTGTTTCTCGTGATAGTCTATCGATGCGCCTCCTGCACAACCATGGCATAGATGCAATTAGGTTTGGAAATGTTTCAATGTTGAATATGGACGATGACACCACTCCAAAGCACACCTCATCCAATCCCATCAAGAACTGGTGGATGCGTTCTTCTTTTTTATCATTCAAAAGTTGATTATGCAAATCACGACATCGACATATAAGGTATGACAAAGGTGGATTGTTGAAGTATTTCTATTGATCGGTCATATCATATAGGCCCGAGTCGGACATCCAATTGCTTAGATTTGAACAGTGGGGCTCGAGAATTGATGTGTATTCGAATAATAGGAACTAGTAATTGCCGATATGCTCATATTGGTGATGTTATTGTTGCTTTGATCAAGGAAGCAATACCAAATACTCCTCTAGAAAGATCAGAGCTATAATTGTACGTACTTGTAAAGAACTCAAACGTAACAATGGGACGATAATACGATATGATGACAATGCTGCAGTTGTCATTGATCAAGAAGGAAATCCAAAAGGAACTCGAGAGGGGTTTGTAAGCATCTTATTCATCCCATAGTTTCTGTAGTTTTACAAAATATGCTTGGATTGTTAAATGTTGATGGCTATAGTGAGGGGAAATGAAAGCAGAATTCTTCGGATCCTGGTGGATCTCTCTCTCCTGTAATAAAAGTCTGAAAGAAAATATTTTGATTGGAGAATTCTCAACTTTTATTTTTGAATTTGAAATATTAAATAAAAAAATAAAAAAAATCGCGATTTTTTTTTATAGAATTGGGCCAGCAGCTATTACTTTGACGGTTGTGCGAAGGGGGATCGAAGAGCAGTTGTTTAGTTTTGCATTTGCCACTGAATTGCCCCGCCCCGATTCGATCAATAATGGGTTTATATTGTATCAATCTACCCTTGTGTGATTCCTGTTGAATCATATACTGGGGGGCGCAGGGCGGACGATTTCAAAGCGGACAGACAAGTCTATATAACATAAAAAGGCAGGATGCCCGTGACATGTACGTGTAGGATGAACCAAATCCTCATTGAATTTAATTTTTCCATTATAAGGGGCTCGTACATGTTCTGCAGTACCTCCTGAGTACCGCTCTCGCGGCCCGCACCGAAACAGTGCTTTACCCTTTTGTTGAAGGTCGTTCGAGCTTTTCCTGGTCGTATATATTATGGATTTCAAAAAATCCCGTGGATAGCAACTAATATCAAAGTAATTCTGACCATTCTTCTAACTCACTCATTAATTTGTGCGACCATCGAGGAATTTTTTTATTGATTTGATAACAATCCATCAAATTTTTTATAAGAGTTTGATCATTGCTATCAGCTAGAACAACATCAAATAAAAATTTGAAAATTTTGATTTCTTCTTCTGAATGAGTTTGTTGGGGTTCTGAAAAAAAAGAAAGTATTTTCTCTATTGATAATGATTTTCTATTAAACTTTTCTATTGTTTGCTCAAATTTGTAAGAATTAATATTAAGAAGTATACTATAAATCTTGTTTATCCAAAATCCTCCTAGGTGATTTTTTAGAGGCCTTTTGGTTATGATTGGGAATAAAGGTGATTTTAGAATTCTTCCACGAGAGATCCCATGTAAAAATGGATCATAAATTTTAGGTAAATATTTTTTTTTGTTTCATTATGACAAAATTGAGTCTGGAAACTTTCATGTCCGGTTTTGAGGGGGTTCTCTCAGAGTTTTTGAAATATGCCCGGATTGTTAAATCTTGTTAGCTTAGTTGATGAACTCGATAAGCATTCCCCACGGAAAATAAATTATGAATATCTTCCTATAGAAGTATCATTTTTTCAAAGATGGATATCAACGCTCGTATGGATGGATCCATGGTGTTATAGATTCATCCTACGAGCATTGAGTTTACTAGACCTCGTTCTTCATACTCAAGATCTTCGAATTTTAACGGTAGTATTGTTTCATCAATGAACCCAATTTTATGCTTTATTCTCAAAACATGATGAATTGTTTAGTCCATTCTTAGTAGTTACTATCCCATCATAGTTGGAAAAACGTGATAATCGTACATGGCCCTTCACACGGATGAAGGTAATATAGAGAATTTAGGGAAATTTTTCTTGCTCAGTGTGTCACGCTGAAATTGGTTGTATTGTTGTCATCACAGACTGCTATGTCATTAGTTTGTGGAAGAGCTACGTTACCACAATTTGTTCTCGCCATTGTTTTGTGGCGAAGAAAAAATCTTTGATTTAAAAGTTTATCGATTTATGGTAAAATATTACTCTGATACCATTCAAAGTTTCAAAGGAATTTTCGTTGTGTTGTTTATTCACAATTGTACGTTTTAAAATACGAGAGAGAATACATGTAAGGAAAGATAGATATAGAAATTTGATATATGTAAATCTGGAGAAATATTTAGTAATTGAATGTGATTCTTCATGTAAATAATGAGAAAATATTTTGTATAATATTTTCTATCATTATTTATATCTATAAATATGAAAAAATTATATTAAGTTGAAATTATCCTATTATTTGTTTTAGAAATATGGGTTCATTAAGAAATATATATATATATATGTGCCTGTATTAAAAACATATTCATTTTAAATATGAAATATTTAATTATTAAAACGAAAATGGAATGGCGTGTGAGAAAAGCAATAACACATGCAATAGTTTAAAACTAATGTGAAAAATCATATGCTCGTTCCAATATACATAATGATGGGTTTTACCTAAAATACATATGCTACCAATTTTGATTGAACTATATATTATATGCATTATACTATATCCATATATATAATTATAATTCAAATATTTGGACTTTATAAAATGTATACCATCGTTATATTTGTTGACATTTAGATTATCTATGTGTTGTTGCTATGCACTTAAGTAAGGGTCAAGATATTGGAAGAAAATTTGTTTATTCTCGAAAAAAAATATTCATTTATTTTAGAATTACTCATAATTTTATAATATTTTAAATTATTATTTTATTACAAAAGGAAATTTTTGTTTTCTTTTCCTTTTTTATTAGATTGTTAGGTTATTACAACAGAATTGGATTTGTTATTTTTATTGTTTTGCATTTTTTTTATATATTTCTTTTGTTTTTATATATTTTTTTTGTTTCGTAGATGTGCAATTTAATACAAAAATATTTGGTAATACATTTTTTTTCTTTTCCCTCTTCTATAAATTTTCGTTCTTAATATATTATTAGAGCAGTTTTATTTCTTCTATGTTTATTTTTTTTTCTTCTTTTGTCATGTAGCAATATTTCTTTATGGACGATTATGTCTTCTAATTATCTATTAAAATCATTATTTTTTAGATGAAAATGATTATACAAAGCTCAATTTGGTCTCTGATTGTCATACTGAACTAGATGATTTCAATTTCTGACATCGTTTGATTATGATAACTCTAGAACATCGAAACAAACTTGGCTTTATCGACAACCTTTTGGTAAAACCTTATGAATCTCACCCTGATTTTTTGCTATGGTCTCGTAATAATGTTTTGGATAGCTCATGGGCATTGATTATAGTGCTAAGAATATTGCGTCTAGTTTGGTATTGTATGTTCAAACAACTTGCGAGATGTAATTGAACATTACTAAATGATTAGAGCTGAATAATGCTCCAAGGGTATACACATAACTCAACGCCTTCGCAATCATCGCTAAAGTTCAATGGATGTAACCAATTTTTTCTCTCAACTAGTGAGTCTTTGGGAAGAACCGAATTCGGTACAAAGTACTCATTAATACGACTGTGGTAAATGCAATCGCAATCTGAATCAACAATGGTTTAAACATTCTGAGAATATAAAGATGGTACAAATGTTGTTAAAGCTTCAACCTTGTTTTAAATTCTATCGAGTGATACATAATTGAGTTTCATATGAATCGTCCCAATTTATTCATAGAGTATGTGTATGGGTGAATCATACTTATGAAATTGCTCGTGGTGAAATCATTTTGATGCAATCTCTCTTTGACCTTCAACAGACTTTTCACCTTGTTAATCATCATGAACAACATACACTACAAGAAAAATAGGATTTTGGGACTGCATTTGCGAACTGATTCAGCCGTCCCTAAAATTAGGGACGGATTAGGGACGATTTAAGGACAGAATAATAAATCCGTCCCTAATCCGTCCGCAAATTTGCAGACAACAGAGTAATCCCTAAGTCGTCCGTAAATCGGGACGGATTCGGGACCACATTCAAGGGCCTCCGCAATTTGCGGACAGATTCACCACTCAACTGCAATTTCCGGATGGTTGAGCAATCCGTACGCAAATTGCGGAGGTTTGGGGACGACTTTGTTGTCCGTCCGAAAATTGCGGACGGGTGATGAATCGGTCCGCAATTTCCGAACGTATTCGGGACGGTTCGTTGGGAATAATTATCTCAGTTCGCAATTCGTCCAGAATCGGTCTTAAAATTTTCTATTTAATATCTCCTCTTCTACCCGTTTCTCACACAAAAATCTCATATATTTCTCTTTATATCTTGTTATCATTTCTAATTTAATGACATTGTCGTCGAGATCGAATATTTTCGTTTCGAGACAGTGGATGTATAGAAGAATTGATCTGGAGACTCAAAGTGTATCGAAGGAGTTTGTAGAAGGTCTTACACAGTTTATGACGGTGGCGACAAATCAACAAGTTTATAGAGAAAACGGTAAGTTGGTTTGTCCATGCGTAAAATGCAAAAATGAAAAATTCGTTAATGAGAAAACCGTTTGAAATCATCTCTATTTAAGATGGTTTACTCCAAATTATTTTATTTGGTTATCTCATGGAGAGAATTTTGCACCACGACCCAATAATATTGTAGAAAATTTTAGTAGGGGTATCGTAAATCATGAAGTATCTCAGACTTTTCAAGATGTAGAAAACCCTTATGTAGAAATGGTGCAAAATGCATTCGTCGAAAGAAACGAAGATGAAAATATTGAAGAAGATCTGAATGAAGAAGCAAAAACGTTTTTCAAATGTTAGAAAGTGCTAGGCATCCACTTTATGATGGTTGTAGAAGTGATCTATCACGGTTGTCTTTATCTGCACGGTTGATGAATATGAAGACATAAAATAATCTTTCTCAGAATTGCATGGATTCTATATCACAATTAGTAAGAGATTATTTGCCCGAAGATAATAATGCAGTCGAGTCATAGTATGAAACAAAGAAGATGATGAGATCATTGGGTTTATTGCCTTATCAAAAGATTGATGTTTGCCAAGACAGCTGTATAATTTTCTGGAAAGAAACTTCGGATTTTATCAATTGTCGATTTTGTGGAAAAGATCGATTTTATTTGACAAGAAATGGAAAATCGGTTCCGTTTCGTCGTATGTGGTATTTATCAATTACAGAGAGGATAAAAAGATTGTATCAATCGGAGAAGACCGCAAGCGACATGAGATGGCATATATTAAGTTATATGTTTTTTAAAATTAAAATACATATATTAAATTATATATGGTTTAAAAAATTAAATTAAATTAAATTAATATTCAATTAGCAATTAAAATTTTTAATATAAACATTGAATTAAATATTTATATAATTTTTTAAATTACAATTTTAGTATGGCGCGTCGTGTTGGAAGAGGCGGTAACAACAGAAACCGCTCAACATCTGAAGAAAGTGCTAATGGTCCACAACACCAGAGACAATCGGATCCAATATATTCGGATTTTATGAATCCGAATTTATTTCCGACTGGATCGGCACAATATATGGTGTATCCATTCTATCAGCAGATGCCACCGTCGGTCGAACCGATGATGCATCACGAGCCTCCGATGCATCAGGAACCAACAGTTGAAGAGCTTTCAACAATGGACGAGGAAAGACGCAAAACTTCCCCGTATTGATCGGGATTCAAAATCCGATGAACTTTGGTATAAATTAAATTTAAATTAATTTTGTAACTAATTAATTATCAAGTCTTAATTTACTTTTATTTTTAGGTTTGGTCGTAAGCAGCTTAATCCTCATATCACAAAGATAATGAAAGCTGATTATGATCGTCTATGTTATAACTGGATGCGAACCGATCCTGAATTAAAGAAACGATGGTGGAAAGCTTCCGTGGTATATTTTTTTAAATATTCATTTCATTATAAATTTTAAACTTAAAATATTATTTAATTAAATAATTAATTCATTATTTTCAGCAAAACTTTTATTGGAATCCTGCAATTAACGGACTAGTAAAGTCCGAATTTCAAAAGAATGCGGCACAACGACTGAAAAACCTTGTGTACGACACGAAACAAGAGTGGGATGTAAAACATGTCAAACCCGTTTGGATTCCTGATAATGTATGCGAACAGCTGCTTGCCTATTGGGACTCTCCTGAATTTTTTTTTGTTGGAAGTAAATTTATTTCGTGTGTCCCATGAAGGGATAATAGAACCAGTCACAGATACAAACGTGGTGTCATGAGCACAAATGGGATAACACGCAGGTCACCCATACTATGCTACGACAATATAAACAACTAAAATATGTCATGTCGCAGCTATGAGAGCAGGGTACATGTCACCCCGGGCCTCATTAAAATCTCAATGCAGTAAAACCCATAGGGGAAAAACCCGACAAAGAGGAAAAAGAGCACCCCTGCGACGAATACAACAACACTGAATACCAAAATATCCAGACGTAATCGAGAAGAAACAATACACGACATAGAGACAGCATCAACCCAGCTTCCTACGATACAAACCACCCAATCTACCTTCCTAGTTGTAGTGTCTCCACTATAACCGATAGAAACTTGTCATGTAGTACCAGGGATAAGTGGTCTATAATCAATCGAACGGCTACCTCAATTGGAAGTCGCTTGTTTTCAAATATGCTCCCATTTCTGACACGCTAGATGTGGTAGACTGAGGCTGCAAGTGCATACACCCGTGCTCGCGCTAAACAATCCTCCCGAACGGCATTTCTCCTCAACCATGTAAGTGCGTCTCGGATCGTCATGGTGGACCGCGGGAGGTGCAACGGGGTTTGGTGATTTCCGGTAGAGTCATGAGTTGTTCAACATAAGTTAGCCAACCCACGACCCCACCGCATGTGTGATCACCGCGGGAGGTGCAAACGGTCACATACGTGGTACCATATTTGTTGGGCATATCCGCACGCAAAGAACAAATGATTGTGGCTCTCCGTATTTTAATTGCATAACCTGCATGTTGTATCGATATCTAAATAAGTAAGACGATCAAGGGTGGGTAACTTACCTTGGAGAGCCAGCCATAGGATGAAGGAATGCTTTGGTGTATTGTGTGTCGGCCACACCTCCTTTGCCCAATCTACCACCGGTTTCCTACACCTGATATCTTCGTACGCCTTGGATATCCGGAATCTTCCCATCTCACACCAATCCTCCATTCTTTCCATGTTGCTATCCTCACTGCCTGCCAAATTGCGCACCATATCTCGTACGTGTAGAATGGTCTTGATCAGCGGGGAATCCCGCCGATTCACACTCCATTCCCAAGGGCCTACCCGTGTCAGGTACTTATGATGTACCCACCTCACTCATAGGCTATCTCGCTGAGTCGTGATATGCCACCAATGCTTGATCATAAAGCACCTATTCCATGTGCTAAGGTCCAGAAGTCCAAGTCCGGGACTCTCCTGAATTTAAGGAGAGAAGTGAGCGCGCTAGTCGATCCCATCGTTCTGATAGAGCGGGATATGGGATAAGTGCACATACTGCTGGTTCCCGCTCTTTCGCGGAGGTTTACGAAGATATGGTAAGATTTAAAATTTTTTAAAGTTTTATTACGAGTGACATTTGTTTAATAGGTAAAACATCAAATTTGTTTTAGACGAAAGAGAAAGGATGTGAACCGTCGTACGTGGAATTGTTAGAACGTACACACAAGAAAAAAATCCGACGGTTCGTGATAGATGCCATGGCGAAACAAATTCACGACGATGTTGTGAACATGGCATCGGAATGAGTGTTCCAAATCCCGTCAAGAGAAGATGGGATGCAACCGACTCTTTCTCAAGAAGAATACAACGAGATTTATTTCGAGGTAAATTTACTACAATTTTACAATAATTTTTTTATTAATAATTTAAATTTAAATTAAATGTCACTATTTTTTAGCATGTTTTTGTGTACAAAGGTCGTCTATTTGGTCTTGGAGTAATGTCATCAAACCATGCGAGTTCCTCCAAAGGCAAGGAAAAGGTCGTGAACGAGGAATTATAAAACACAATCTCGGAGATGAAAGCACAATTACAACAACAAAGTTTAGAATTCAACGCTCTGCAAAGAGAAGTTCAACGATCAAGAAGGGAACGTGAGCAATGGTTCAGAATGATGAAGGCACACATGCCCACTATCAATTGGGATGCGACCGAAAACAATGATGATGACAATGATAATTCCCAATTACCACCTATTAGTTTGTAAATGGATAATTTTAATATTGTATGAATACTATTTATTTAATTTCAATTTAGTTTTTTAAATTTTTTTATTTTTTTTAAAAAGTTTTCCGGACGGGACCTGGGCCGTCCGGAAAATTTAGGGACTGGTCGCGTCCCGTCCGGAAATGTTGGGTACGAAACCGTCGGGTTTTGCGACAATTTCCGGACTAACCTATTCGTCCGAAATTGCGGACAGTTTGCGGACTACATATACCGGATGTATTTGCGGACAGATTACGGACGGAAACTGGTTGGCAACGCTCATTTGCGGACGGCGCGTACCAGTCCCTAATCCGTCCCGAATCAGACTTCCGGACGGATTAGAGACTGATTCGTGAGTCCCTAATCCATGAATTTCTTGTAGTGATAGACTTATTAAACCTCTCCATACATCTAATCATGAACTACACATACTTATTAAGGATATTCTCCGAGATACTTAGGATATTATTCGATATCTCATTGAATATAGAGAATATTTTCCAAGATTCTACAAATAATCTCCGAGATTATAATTCCATTTATATTTGATATTGTCTATGTATATAAGAAAGTTTTCGCGATTAATAAAATAGACTTGATTCAACCTCATATTACAAATTGAAATGTAATATTAGAATTTATCAAGGTATCAGAACCTCTCCAATATATATTTTATTATTTATTTTTTCTCTTTTTATCCCACCACCTTTAAAATTGACTTTTTCAACTATGCTTTTTTCAAAACATAGCATCTTTTTACCAAAGATCTATTTTTTAAAACTTTTTCTTTCTTCGACCTGAACTAGGAACCAAGTTTTTACTATATTTTTTACCAAAACCTCCACCCACCTCGAATCAAAACCAAAATCCCAAAGAAAACCAAAATCTAGAAATCGACTAAATCGTAAGATGATCCCCGATTGTGTTATTGATGACCCCACGTCTAGGTATATAGGTGTAAACTAATTTTCGATTGGGTTGTTGATGATCCTACACTTGAATATGTAGATGCAAGATGACTCTCTGACTGAGTATACAGCCGAATATTCTAACGATTAAGTATATAACTTTTTTATTAATTTTGAAGTGTAAAAGAGTTATGATGGAGTTTGTCTCTCGTTTGTCCTTGTACTCGACTCTATTAGTTATAGAATCCAACTTCAAGCGATGGAGACAAAATCCACCAATGAATCCGACTCGATCACATACTGTTGAGATATTGATTTTTTTTCTTTCAATTTGGGTGTCCATGATTTGCACACATCAACTTGAGAGATGATATTAATGGATACAATCTTTGTTATTGATGTAAGAATATTATGCAAGATCTCATTTAATATTTTAAAGATATTCTCCGAGATACTCAAGATATTATCTGATATCTCATTAAATATCGAGGATATACTTCAAGATTCCACGAATTCTCCGAGATTATATTTCTTTTCCTATTTGATATTATTTATGTGTATAAGAAAGTGTTTCTTGATTAATAAAACAATCAAAATTTATTTGGCCTCTTATTTTTAAGATGTGGTCGTATAATTTGTTATCATCAATCTCATGCTTTAATTAATTCCCTAAACAGAATCAGTTTGCACCTCAGTTTAGCAAACATCATCATTAGCCTTCTAGAGAAGTTGTGGCCATGGTTACCTAAGATTCTGGTGATAAACATTTATCTTTATCTTTCATTCATGTTGATTTCGGTGCTATATATGTAGACCAATTACAACAACTCTAATAGGATGGGCAATCCTAGTTTCGATCCGGGTTCCACGAGTTCGGTCCAGCTTCGGTTTCTTCGTATTATGAAAAAATAAAGCCAAATTGGAACCATATGTTTTTCGACCGGAGTTCCTCGGGTTTCGATTCGGGGGTTGTTCGGGTTTTAGAATATTAAACCCCAAAATAACCCGAATTATATTTGTGTTATTTGGATATTGTGGATAATTCGAGGTTCTTCGGGCAATTTGGGATATTTGATTACGGGTAATTTGGATTCTTCGGGATCTTCGGATAAATTGGGTTATTTAGTTACAAGTAATTTTGGTTTCTATTCAGATTTCAAGTAATAAAAAAACAAAAATTTAGGTTTTTTAGTTTATTTAAAGATTTATTTAGGATATTCGGGTTCTCCCAACGCCGAACCAAACTGACCCGAACCCGAATGGATTTTAGATTTTGAATTCATATAGATTTTATGAACAACCCAAATGACTTATATGTTGGATTTTCCAGTTCGGTCCCATTCGGGTCGGTCCGGATTATCCGAATTTCCCACCCCTAAGCTCTACCACCAAATTAGTTCTCAGTTGAACATGAATACTCCTGTTATCACTCCTTTCGGAGCATCTGAATCTATTATTACTAGTAAATGATAATTTGAAATATGAATAATTCATTAACATGAGCCTAAATGGCTATATGTACAAAAGAGAACATTAGACCTAATTACAAGATTAGACCTAATTACAAAAATTACGTTTCTACCCTTTTTACATGTATATCCTTTACACGCCCCCTCAAGATGGAGCACCTGTGGTGAGTCCAATCTTGGAGCATAAGACCTCAAATGGTAGTCTCGGAAGAGGCTTCGTGAGAATGTCTACAAGCTGATCAGCGGCTCGAACATGAGCGATCCGAAGAGTGTTCGACTCAACCAGGCCGCGAACGAAGAGATAGTCGAGAGCCAAGTGTTTCATCCGAGAGTGGAAAACCGGCTTAGCACTTAGATATGTTGCTTCAATATTGTCACAATAGATGGTGGGTGGTGATGATGATGTGACTCCAAGCTCAGATAATAACGCGATGACCCAGAGGACCTCGGCGGCTGTGGACGCAATAGATCGGTATTCAGCCTCAGTAGATGAACGGGAGAGTCTAGATTGCTTCTTAGATGACCAGGAAATAGGATGTGCACCAAGGAAGAGAATATACGTTCCGGTGGACTTGATATCATAAGAATCTCCAACCCAGTCTGCATCGGTAAAGGCATGTAAGGAGAGGGTGTTGTGCGCGGATAAGAAGATACCTCGATCCTTCGTGCCAGCAAGATAGCGTAGGACTCGTTTAACGGCTTGCCAATGAACATCCGTGGGAGCATGCATGAATTGGGATAGCTTGTTGACGACGAAGCTTACATCCGATCGTGTGAGAGAGAGGTATTGTAGGCCGCCAACAATGGACCCGTATTCCGTTGGATTGGAGACGGAAGTACCGTTGTGTAGTGTCAAACGAGAGGTGGACGGAATGGGTGTGGGAACCGGCTTTGATTCATGCATGAGACAGCGGTGGAGAAGATCATTGATGTACTTACGTTGAGTCAAGAGTAGGCCATCAGATGTCCGCGTTGCTTCTACCCCGAGAAAGAATGATAGGTGGCCCAAGTCTTTGATGGAAAAGCGTACGGCTAGGTCATCAATAAACTGCAGTACCCGTGATGCGGAATTGCCTGTAACAACAATATCGTCAACATAGACCAGCACGTATAATTGTAGTGCTGTTGTGTTGAGAATAAACAAGGAGGTGTCCGCCAGAGAGTTTGTGAAACCGCGAGCTAGAAGAAATGTGCGAAGCTCCGAATACCATGCTCGAGGAGCTTGTTTAAGCCCGTAGATTGCTCGTTGAAGTCTGCATACATGATGAGGTTGAGTTTGATCAATGAAACCCGGGGGTTGAGACATGTATACCTCCTCCGAAAGACGGCCTTGTAGAAAGGCATTATTGACATCAAGTTGTCGTAGAGACCATCCGCGAGAGATAGCAATACTCAAGATGACACGAATGGTGGTAGGCTTCACAACCAGGCTGAATGTCTCATGATAGTCGATGCCTAGTCTTTGATGAAACCCCTTTGCAACAAGTCGAGCCTTGAATCGTTCCACAGATCCGTCTTGTTTTTGTTTGATGCGAAACACCCATCGGCAACCAATGATATTCTTTTCTTGAGTGGCGGGAACAAGTTGTCACGTTTGATTGCGATACAAGGCCTGTAACTCGGCATCCATTGCTGCACGCCACCTAGGATCCTTTAAGGCTTGAGTGATATTTGCCGGTTCACTTTCTACCTGAGCAACAAGAGCAGATCGGTTATTGTGCTTAGTAACATTACTCTTTGAACGAGTAACCATCGGGTGAGAATTGGTTCGAGGACGTTGTGGTGGCACGTCCAAGATGATGAGCTCTGGAGACTGTGACGATGTTGGTGGCGCACCATAAGGAGGATTCGGAGATCGAGAGCCGATATCCGAGGTTTGCAGCGGCGAAGGATCCGAGCTTAGGGGTTGAGACGGCAATGGAGCAATGAGCGGCGGCGAAAAGGATGGTATAGGGCTGACGCTAGGTTGAGGGGTGGTAACGGTGGTTGGCTGTTTGGTTTGTGGGAAGAATTTAGTAGGGTCGGCAAAGGGATAGATAGACTCAAAGAATTGAACATGACGTGAGACAAATATGTGCGACCTAAGAGGATCAAGACAAACGTATGCACTTTGGGTGGATGAGTACCCGAGGAAGATACATGGATCAGACTTGGGTTCTAATTTGTTGGCTGTATAAGGACGTAGCCATGGGTAACATAGACATCCAAAGATACGAATCTTAGTGTAGTTTGGTGGTTGTTGGAAGAGACACTCGTAAGGGGAGGACATACTAAGAGTAGGTGTCGGGAGGCGGTTAATGAGATAGACCGCTGCACAAAATGCATAAGACCAATAGGATAAGGGCATGGAGGAATGCGTGAGAAGGCAAAGACCGGTTTCTACGATGTGCCTATGTCGTCTTTCAGAGATGCCTTTGTGTTCGGGAGTATGTGGTGGAGATGTGAAATGCGAAATGCCATTAGAGGATAGAAAAGAACGT